>CAJHNH020004014.1:40000-50951 GCA_905116865.2 Candidula unifasciata | reverse complement strand
CCTATTGTGTTCGCCATTGTGTCCTATTAATCCACCTAAGTGTCTACCAATTCATCTAAGGAACTAGCGGCGTGTCTGTTGTTTGTTCGCCCAACACATACCATTGCAACAGTATATCTACCGTCCGTCTATCTGTCTAGTAACGGGCATACCTACATACTTCCTTACCTATCTTCCTACTTGTTCGTGTATATATATATATATATATATATATATATATATATATATATATATATTGTGTGTGTGTGTGTGTGTGTGTGTGTGTGTGTGTGTGTGTGTGTGTATTTCTGAAATTTATAATCTACCAATCATGTTTGCGACATGTTTAAGATAGGGATACACGACTGGAATTATATGACACACTTCTGTGAAAACCGGCCACCTACGTTTGGAATATTGGGATCATGTGGTACCCCTCATGTTTGGAATAACGGTATAGAAGAGCTAGCAGACTGTTTGGTACACGTGGGCTGTGACACAAGAGAAGGCTTAAATAGCTGTCATAACAGACACATCTGACTGTCTCAGGCAAACAAGATTTGAAGTGGTCCCTTCAGTATGATGATGTCACCAATGTACCTGCTTTTTTCTGAACTGATCTAGCGCCATATGTGCGTTATCACCGTGTGACTTCCAATCATTACTTGTCAGTTTATTGCCATCCATGATGTGACTGACTGAGGCACGTTCCAGCCTTTTCGTTTCCTTCCGATCAGGCCTGAAGGGTAGCTAGTGTCTGGAAATAATTGTGGGATGTTTGTGTCAGAGGAATAAGGGCAAACTGACCTAAGTAGCACGATGAATCAGCGTCTGATAAGGGAAGGTGGTGGGATTACACTAACACTATATCCATTAAGTCATAGCAGGGGCAAAGCTGAACCATTTCGCATGTGTAAGCGTTAGCAGGTAACCATTACACTGTGGAGGGTATCATTTGATATTTTCCTTCTCGTCGATTGAGAGTATGCTGGTGCAGCTTGTATTGTAGACTAGCAACTAGTAGCTTTCGCACCTTACAGTTTCTCCAAGAGTAGCATTAGCATGCAGCGAGCGTTCTTTTAGCTATATTCGAATTAAATAAGTAAGGGGCCCTTTTCCCATCCTTCAGGTGTATAGGGCCTTTAGGGCTAGACCTATATTTTATAGACCAACGACACAAGATGGGTGATGTGGTCAGCATCATGCCGGCCGCCTCTAATGACTGCATCCGGTACCCACTCAAGGCTGGGTCGACCTGGGAGCCAAGGTAATTTTTAAGGAAAAGTCCGGCTCCGCCAGGGAGCGAACCCACCACCTTCCGTTCCGCGGCGCGCGTCTAGCCGCTTTGCAACGGCGACTCCCTTTGTAATAAATAGTAAATAATAATAAAGAGTAAATAATAATAAATAGTAAAATAGTGCAATTTTTTTTTTTTGGCAGTGGAATGGGTAAGAGCGGCGATTACACCCGTTACCTGCACGCCTGACCACTGAGTTATTGCGCCTTCGGTGCATATCTACGTGAGATGATCGGTGCAACATCCATTCAGCTTAGAACTTCTGTGTTAACTTTTGTTGGCGTCTTTTCGTTTTTCAAAACAATAGTGTTATATAGAAAGGTGGGGGAATCACTATCCATGGCGATGGTGAGTCTTTGTAGATGCGTGATGTCAAGCTGTTTGCCTAACACTCTGAACGTCGTGGGTTGGTTTCTAGGCTGCGTTTTTCGGTTCATGAGTGCGATTTGAACGTAATACATAACTCCAACCGGTCGGCGTCTGTGGCTTAGGCGTTGCGAACACGCTTCGTAATGCAGTGATGCCAGGTTCGGTCCAAGCTGCGAGCCTCGCACGTAGCATTGGTTTCGACGGTGGTATCGAGAAGCCGACCGTCCAGAAAGCAATGGAAAACTATTGTACGTAAATTTGCCTAAAAAAACCACATCAGCCAAAGAATGCCGGGATTGGTTCTGTAACATCCTGTAAATGATACGCAACTAACTTAACTTCAACCGGCTCGAATGTAGAGCTTTGGGAGAGAACTAAACAAGTTCCAGTGAACGTAGAGATGATGAAAATACGCTGGCGTTGGATAGGACCCACGTTGAGAAAACCTGAGAACAATATAACTAGAGTAGGGAGCGAAGTTAAAAGTACGCTGCAAAGGTTGAATATTTGGCTCTTGCGCTAGTAGCATAACAATGAGTTTAGCATTGGTATTATTAAATCCCTTGGACATTAGTTAGGATTTTGTGGGACTGAGAGAGTTAAGGATTTGCTGAAATGGAATGTCTTTGGCCTTAAAGAGCAGACATTACAGGCTAGCCGTATACCACAACACAGCATAGCAACTGCTCTTTTAATGACAAAAACAGGAAAAGAAGAACAAACAGAAGAAGAAGAAGAACAAGAAGAACAACAAGAAAGAACAAGAAGAAGAACTAAAACAAAATGATCTGATAGCACCTTGACGCAGTTGCCGACAGAAACATTGAATTCAAACGCTTGCACATGCTTTAATACTACATTTACGGGGTGCCTCCTATGTTTATGTATGAGTTTTTTGTTGTTTAGCGGTTCTGTTTAATTCCCGGCTGTCTGTACGGTCAGAACAACATGTAATTTATGTCTAACTGTCTTCTTTAATAACTGGAGTTGTAATGGAATACTTGCCTAGTCAGTTTTTAATACCCAGTTTCAGATTGTAAACTGAGATACGTTGATATGAATTTAATGTTATCAAGTGTGTGTTAAGTGTGGTGTCACGAGTAGATGGTGAGAGAATATCTGATGAACCCACAAATGTTGATTTATTGCTGGTAACAGCTATGATGGATCGCAAAATGGTGTATTTATAAAGGTATTTTTTTACATGTCAAGAGGTCATTATACGTATTATATCAAGAGGTATTTGAGTTACAGAAGTTCTGCATTCGCTTAGAAGTCCTCATTTGATCACCGTTAAACATCTGGATAACTAACAAATAACAGACCTTTCAACTTCGAATACTGTTCTCTGCTCTCATTGTCCCAAATCCTTATTAGACTTATAAACCACCTCCGGACTCACAGACAATCAACTATAGCTTTATGACTCATGAAAGAAATTATATCCTTATCATTTGTGTTGGACCATGATGGATTTTTTAACACAGCACTAACCATGCGGCGCTCAATCCTCTGACTTACAACAACCTGTCTACAAAGTCCTAGAATGGTGGTAAAACTGAAAATAGTGACATTATTTTAGTTGTTTGTGGTGGTGGTGATAGTACGGGTACTTGATGGATGTTGTGGTAAATATTACACTTGCTGCTTTTACTTCTCATTCATTACAATTCCTGCTACCATTTTGGTCTGGGCGGACACGAATGCCAAGTCAATGAAACACAATACCGTCAGGTGATGAATTTCAAACCCTTCGGAGATGGAGAGAGGAGTACTCGGTGGAGTGAGTGGGGAAATGGGAAGGGGAGGGGATAATGACAGAAACTGCTGATTGAGAGAGTTTAAAAAAAGTTTTCATTTCCTAATTTTTGTTTTATTTTAATAACGCCACATCAGCTATTTTCGTTTTTTATTTTATTTTTTTGTTGTTTCGAATTAGCTGATTATTTAGAAGTACAGTAGTAGGGTTTACTTTCAGCTTTAAAATAATACAAACAGCATGTGATTAACAAATAACAATTTTTTGGTCCTAATAATACAATTTACACGACTAATAATATAAAAACACATTTATATGTTGCGTGTTCTATAGTTGGCAAACAGACTATCACTATATTTGCACAGATACTGATTGCGAAATTGACCATATTAGACACGTGCGCGTTCTATTTTTTTATGGAGGGGGGGGGGGCAAACTGAGCCACAGCAACGCGTGGCCGGGTATAGCTAGTGATACAAGTTTTTAAAAAAAATTAAAGGACCCTTTCTCCAGGCCTTTTAGTCGTATATAGAGGACTAGACCTAAATTTTATAGACCAAAAGGCGCAACTAGTAATAATAATAAAAATAATAATAATAAATATAATAATAATAATAATAACCCACAACCGCATAGAAATAAAGGCAGACAAAAATACACGGGGAATGGAACTAGAGAGCGGAGTTAAAAAGATAGGGAGGGCACGGGGTGAGCTGAGTACAATGGCGAAAGATAGGACCGCCTGGTGTGAGATGGTTGAGAGTCTATGCTCCATTGGGTCACAGAAGGCAGGGAAACAATAAACAAATATTATTTGTTTCTTCTTCTTCTTCTTCTTTCTTCTTCTTCTTCTTCTTCTTCTTCTTCTTCTTCTTCTTCTTCTTGTTCTTCTTCTTCTTCTTCTTCTTGTTCTTCTTCTTCTTCTTCTTCTTCTTCTTCTTCTTCTTCTTCTTCTTCTTCTTCTTCTTCTTCTTTTCTTTTCTTCTTCTTCTTCTTCTTCTCTTCTTCTTCTTCTTCTTCTTCTTCTTCTTCTTCTTCTTCTTCTTCTTCTTCTTCTTCTTCTTCTTCTTCTTCTTCTTCTTCTTCTTCTTCTTCTTCTTCTTCTTCTTCTTCTTCTTCTTCTTCTTCTTCTTCTTCTTCTTTTTCTTCTTCTTTTTCTTCTTTTTTTTCCTTCTGCTTCTGCTTCTGCTTCTGCTGCTGATTCTGCTGCTGCTGCTGCTGCTGCTGCTTCTTCTTCTTCTTCTTCTTCTTCTTCTTCTTCTTCTTCTTCTTCTTCTTCTTCTTCTTCTTCTTCTTCTTCTTCTTCTTCTTCTTCTTCTTCTTCTTCTTCTTCTTCTTCTTCTTCTTCTTCTTCTTCTTCTTCTTTTCTTCTTCTTCTTCTTCTTCTTCTTCTTCTTCTTCTTCTTCTTCTTCTTCTTCTTCTTCTTCTTCTTCTTCTTCTTCTTCTTCTTCTTCTTCTTCTTCTTCTTCTTCTTCTTCTTCTTCTTCTTCTTCTTCTTCTTCTTCTTCTTCTTCTTCTTCTTCTTCTTCTTCTTCTTCTTCTTCTCTTCTTCTTCTTCTCTTCTTCTTCTTCTTCTTTCTTCTTCTTCTTCTTCTTCTTCTTCTTCTTCTTCTTCTTCTTCTTCTTCTTCTTCTTCTTCTTCTTCTTCTTCTTCTTCTTCTTCTTCTTCTTCTTCTTCTTCTTCTTCTTCTTCTTCTTCTTCTTCTTCTTCTTCTTCTTCTTCTTCTTCTTCTTCTTCTTCTTCTTCTTCTTCTTCTTCTTCTTCTTCTTCTTTCTTCTTCTTCTTCTTCTTCTTCTTCTTCTTCTTCTTTCTTTCTTCTTCTTCTTCTTCTTCTTCTTCTTCTTCTTCTTCTTCTTCTTCTTCTTCTTCTTCTTCTTCTTCTTCTTCTTCTTCTTCTTCTTCTTCTTCTTCTTCTTCTTCTTCTTCTTCTTCTTCTTCTTCTTCTTCTTCTTCTTCTTCTTCTTCTTCTTCGCGTTTGCCAGCTGTAAACTCAGGCGGAAAGTTCTGGTTGTTCATCCACCTCTGAACTGCAGACCTGTTCCAGAACCTGAGTGTTGCGTGTGCATCCGTTTTACAGATCTAACTCCTTTGTATGCAGACTGCGGGTTTTTTGCCTGTTAGGCAGATGCACTCTGACTTTAACGGAAGCTCCCCATTAGTCGTCTCCTGCGTCATGCTTTTAGGTAGGACGTGGGTCTATTCTTGTTTTCCCTATAACAGGGCCCTGGAACCCACACGGGGAAAATATATGTTTCAAACTTGATGTTTAAAGAGAGAAAACATGTAAGCTAATAAAACATTGAAGCTGAGGTGTAGTCCGACTAATCATTTTATTAAATTTAAATAGGCCATAGTAATATATATATATATATTAGATCCATCAGGTATAAGTGAAGGGCACCCATATTTTTACACACCAGTCGGCATTAAGTGGCTAATGTGGTCAGTATTACGCCCGTCGTCTTTACTTTCCCTTTTACATAAATTCTGGTACCCATTTTAAGCTGGGTCGAACTGCGACCATGATAAAAATCCGCCTAGCCAGCAATGTGTTTCGCTCGCGGTACGAAAAAACTACAGACTGAGAAGCTTTAACTATAGTTTATATAGCTTATTCCTAACTCCAGTTATGCGGCGTCTGTGGCTTCGTCGGTGCGAGTCCGACTCTTAATTCCAGCGTACTGCGATCAAAACCCACTGCTGGCTGCGTGGATTTTTATCATGGTATGAAGCGACTCAGCCTAAAATTGGTACCAGGATGGATGTCTTCTTAAGTTTCTTAAGTTAGTTGCGTATCCTTTACAGGACGTTGCAGAACCAACCCTAACAGCCCCTGGCTGTTGTGTGGTTTCTCTTGGCAAATTTACGTCCAGTAGTTTGCCATTGCTTCTGGACGGTCGGCTTTCTTGATACCACTGTCGAAACCAACGCAAGGCGCATTGCCCGCAACTGGGATCGAACCCGGCATCCCGGCATTTCGAAGCGAAGCGTTCGCATCGACTTAGCCACAGAGCCGACTATGGATGTCTTAGGGAAGTAAAGACGACCAGCGCAATGCTGACCACCTATCCCACCTAGTGGTCTGTAAAATACTGGTACTCTTCCCATATGCCAGATGCGCCAAAGGCGTGAAAAGGGATCTTTGCTTTGTTTCAAAAAAACTGTCTCTAGCTATAGAGATAATAGAATACGCCTGAAGGTATATGTTTTGAAACAGACTAACTAACAAGCTTAGTCTGGGTTTATTTGGAATCCTTTGGGTTGTTTTGAATGATACCTACACCTTTGTTTTAAACGTCAAGAGGTGTTCCATCGTTCTTAGCGTCATTGATATGGTGTATGCATTCTTCCACCACTTCCTCCTATTACTCCTTTGATCTAACTGCTCACCGCATTCAACGCTTACCTACCTACAAAAAAATATATGTACAAACCTCTGAAATAACAAATAAGACATACCTTTTCCGGCAATGGAATGGCAAGACACTCGAGACCTAGAAGAAAGAAACAACAAATAAGAAAGATGTGGGCCGCAGTAGGGGATGGATAAAAAAGAAACAAAGAGAGGAGAAGACTGACTTTATTGCACTGTGTTTTATCCCATATGGCTCAGTCAATCTTCACGTAACGGCTAACCGCCTACCAAGAGAATCGCACTAAGCCCGAACTACATAACTCCGGTGACGATCCCCATAAATATCCGTACAAATTGAATCGTGAACTGGACGATAAGGCCATGAAACGAACCCACAACCTTGAGAACACGAGATAAACGACTTGACCATTTCGCCACTGAGATCCTCTCAACAACAACAACAACAAACATTTTATATATTAATAAATAAACAAAGTTGAACCGCGAAAGGATATGACTGTCACATATCACTCCTGTCGTGTGCCTGATTTAAGGATTTCTCCTTAAGAACCAACAGCACTCTGAAATAATTATGTTGAGTCGTTGGGACGTATTGGTCTAAGGGATGCCCCGTGGCCAATATACGCTCAACTTATTTCAGGAGTAGGGCAACTCAAGTTTTGGCACTAAAAAATATATAATATTCCTAGGCACACTTGGCTGGACACCCCTACTACTATAAAAAGATAGCCCACAGGTTATGATAGTATACTATCATATCCATGTTAACACAGATAAATATCATTAATTGAACATACATGTAATTTAGACATCTAAGAACAATGAATGAGTGACAACCCAGTCAATAGTGAAACTTTAGAAATACTGTAATAAGTGTAACACATACATTATATAAGAATCAGAAAAGAACTTCAAGAACCCAGAGTGATATGAAGGACCAAAACTTCAACTAGATCTGACTGAACGTGTATGAATGTTCCAGAGTCTGCCTATATCATCCTTCTGATCAGTGTGGACATTTAATAGTGAAGCCTGGTAATAAACCTATGATTGCTCACACTTATCTGAATCCTTGGTTTCTTGAATTGGCTGGATGTTCAGTCACTCTGTTGTTACGGTCAAGACAGTCCCACACTAGACACTCGAACACTGGAGATACACCCAAGCTCCTGGAGAGGATCTCAGGTACCAAGTCAAACACTTGAGGCACAAACAAACTGCCGGATAAATGATGATGGAGGTACAACACCCATAATGTTGTCTGTAGACCAACTGGAGGATTTCATTACTTGATGACCACAGTTAGGTTCACCATCTGATGCCCACCACTGGCTTAGACAGGTGACTTTCTTGTAGGTGGTTTTGTGGACTGCTGATTCACTGCCTGGCCTCCAAGGAGATATCATCCCAAGCTTAGGAAATGTCCTAGACACCAAAGGCCGCCTCCTCAAAGCATAGATGTACGAGGCACAGTTAAGAACATCTGTTCTTCTAGGCAGTCAGGCAGAAAATGCCAGCTTCAAACTACGTTTAGCGTCACTAGGAAAGAAGTTCCTTGTATTCATGAACAAGGAGTAAACCGGTTGACAGGAATTTCTAAATAAAAGTTTGAAAATGTAGATATATCAAAACAACTAGAAGGTCTAGAAATGACTATTTTACCAGATAAATGTATAAATCAATATAAGGGGCTATATACCTTTCCGGACGGGTCTAAGTTTGAAATTTTGCTGAGCGCGAGGGATATCGTCCCGACTCGTCCACTGTGTATTGGCTGTTGCCCGGCTCTCTAGCGGAAGTTGGTTAAACCTGACTTTCGCGGCGGCCGGGTGACGAACTCCTTGTGGTCCGGGTTCACTCCCGGGGGTAGGCAGAAAAGCCACATTTCTCCCAGATTAACGGTACCTATAATGGAATCAAGGCCGAAGGGTTGCGATATCCATAGTACTGAGCCAAAGGGTTTACAACTCATGGTTTCTGGATACGTAAAAAAAAAAAAAAAATGGTGGCTGTTCAACTCATGACAATGACATACCCATGATGCTCAAAAGAAACAGCGTGTATCTTGAGATGCTCCAAAGAAGCTACAAGTGCAACTTAAGCTGCATTAGCTCGCATAGAATGTGCACCGGTATTGAGGTTCTGCACCTCGAGAAACTGATCACGCGGGGAGTGGCTTGAGTGTCTGCACGGTGTTCAATGCTCAAGAGATAACACAGAAGTACTCTTCAGGGTTGCCATATTAGCATTTTTGATGCCAGATTCCACAATTTTGACATGTGAAATTGAACTGGAATAAGATAATGAACTGGCATATTTGGGTTTTTCCTGGCTTTTCTTATCAAGATAGGCTCACATATTTTGTTTCCATCGTTCCTCCGTTAGAAACACGCAGATTTACTAAAAGCAAGGTAGACCTACAGTTAATATCTTTATTTCAGTTTGACTTTGATGTGATGTCCTCGTACGGACTAACATATATTCGCGCTATTTGTTATTGTATTTGTTGTCTTCCTAAACGGATCGTGACTTAGATAAATCAAGACCCTCTGTAATTCATGTTAATCTACTAAAATAAATGCGGGATATAAAACCAAAACCCACCACTGATACCAAGTGATTCAGACTGTTCAGAAAACTACTCGAGGACAGAAAATTGAGAGGATTTAACCCTTGTTCTGTCTGTGATAGATTTTTTTACTTTTGCCAATGGCCACGTCATCCCAAAAATGGAAAGCATCCTACAACATCGCAACCATAATGGTTACAGGAAGAAAACATACCCACGGCTCAAAAGATCTTCAGACGGATAAGAGGCAGCATATTGCAAACTGTATCAGTGCACCAAGAATTAGTAGCATATCAAATGATGAAAAATCTGGAAAACACAGGATAGAAACTCCGTCAAAATATTAGTCACAGCTTATTACAACAATGAAGTAATGATAAAGTTAAAAGCAGCAGAGTTGCAACTTGCTGTAGGCATGACCTGCCATTGTGCAAAATACGCACAATTGATCATCTAAGTGAAATTACGAGAGCTCATGGTCGGGGGAGTACATTGGAGCACATACAGTGGTTAACAACTAAATGTTCATGCCTAAAAAATAAAATTATTACATCGCCTGCACTTTAAAAAAAAATTATTATCTTGCCTGCACTTAAAGATGACCTTAGTGATGATTTTTGGAACAAACAAATATGCTATCATTATAGATGAGTTGCAAATACTTAATCCCATCTGAGAAAATGCTTAAGGATTTTACGTCTCAAAAAGTTTACACTGTATCTTCCACTGGTTCCAGTGAGGATGACAGAGAAGAATTCAATCTAGAGCTTTTAATGTAAAGTGGGTATAATGTTATATTTTATTTGGCATTTTTTTTTTATATTTTGGGTAATGGTTCGGCATAAAGTGAAGTTTTTTTTTTTTTTTTTCAATCTGGCAACCCGGGTACTCTAAACAAGGTTTTAACTGGCACCATCAATCAGTATGGGAACTCTTTGCTTGCTTCTGATGAAGGAGACCGTCTTAGACAACCCCAAGTTCAGTGAATAATAAAGTAAAGTAAAGTAAAGTAAAGTAAAGTAAAGTAAAGTAAAGTAAAGTAAAGTAAAGTAAAGTAAAGTAAAGTAAAGTAAAGTAAAGCAAAGCAAAGCAAAGCAAAGTAAAGTAAAAAGTAAAGTAAAGTAAAGTAAAGTAAAGCAAAGCAAAGCAAAGCAAAGCAAAGCAAAGTAAAGTAAAGTAAAGTAAAGTAAAGTAAAGTAAAGTAAAGTAAAGTAAAGCAAAGTAAAGTAAAGTAAAGTAAAGTAAAGCAAAGCAAAGCAAAGTAAAGTAAAGTAAAGTAAAGTAAAGTAAAGTAAAGTAAAGTAAAGTAAAGTAAAGTAAAACCCTTTTCCACGCCTTTAGGGCTAGACCTATATTTTATAGCCCAATCGGCACAAGATGGAGGATGTGGTCAGCATTACGCCGGCCGCCTTCACTTCCCTGGACTACACCCGGTACTCACTCAAGGCTTGGTCCACCTATGAGTCAATGTCATTTTTAGAAAAAGGTCCCAGTGAATTAATAATAATAATGCCTTAAGGGATGAAAAAATATAACAACATATCTAAATTAACATCAAATCTATAAACAAATACTTGAAAAGAGAATTTCCAGTGGAGAG
>CAJHNH020004014.1:15000-35000 GCA_905116865.2 Candidula unifasciata | reverse complement strand
ATCTGTTTCCGAAACAGCTTGATATTGAGTAGATTATACAGGTACATTACCGTAAGTGTCTTGTTGCCTAAAACGGTGTCTCAGACTGTCTGAATTGACCTCCCCTTTTCAGAGAAAAAGAAAAAAAAAAACGTTAAGCTCCTGTCCCCCGACACCCCCCCCCCCCCCAGTAAAAATAAACATCACGTGGTATGTCAAGAAATAGGCGATCATCATTTGCCTTCCTACAAATATACAAAACGCGATATCAACAGCACCCCTGTAACCTTGTGCTAAGTTCACGTGGCTCAAGGTCTACCATTGAGAAGTATGCTAGTGTTTATATGGGCGGTTCGTGGAGAGACTAACGTTAGTTTTACTCAATCATAGATAGACTGGCACTTTTGTTCCGCCCCATGATTGGTGGCCAAACAATCAAGCTATTTATCTCATGCTTTCACTTGTCCACTTTTGTCCTGTTCCTTGCATTGATATATACCTTCTTTAATCGAAATCACAGAATA
This sequence comes from Candidula unifasciata, assembly GCA_905116865.2. NCBI lineage: Eukaryota > Metazoa > Mollusca > Gastropoda > Stylommatophora > Geomitridae > Candidula > Candidula unifasciata. The sequence goes on along the minus strand of CAJHNH020004014.1, from coordinate 34,497 downwards.
ATATAATGATTATTGTGTTCTGTTAGCACCTTTCTTTCACGTCTTGCAACATGCTCTGGTGTGTAATCGTTATGGTCTTTTTTCTACCCCAATTTCACATATTGTATTAAAAGTGTCTTTGACGTTTTCAAGCTATGATTCAGTTGAGTCGCAGACAGAGCCTGTGCGCTGTACTGAGATTCTTCTGACTAAGACATGAGGTAAAAGAAGAACGGAGCACTTATGGGTTACCACGCGTGTGCCATGATGTTGATCCGTTGTTCAAACTTCAAACCTCAAACCAGTAACAGATCACGCAAAGAATCGATCTCTACACCTACAAGACAATAGTATCGTGTTGCCTCCCCCATCTAACACCCAGAAAACCCGAGTATCGACACCTCAGACTTCGCGGGTATCTGGAAAGTGTAGATTTAGGCAGAGATATCCCCAAATGTAAAATATCCCCCCAATGGTTGAGTATAAACTGTTTATTTGTGTCGTAGCGGGGGGAAATGTCGCGGATAGAAAACAGATGGAGTGTGTGTTTGTGTGTACAGGCAGACATAATAGAAGGGATCTTTCCTAAAGGTTAGGTGAATATTTGCACGAAGGGAAAGGGAAAGAGGAAAGGAAAAGATGCTCAACCTGTTCAATAGGAACAGCGTCGTTTTAGTGCATTTCTTGTACCAGAATGTTTTTCCTTATCCTTGTTTCTTTCTTTCTTTCTTTCTTTCTTTCTTTCTTTCTTTCTTTCTTTCTTTCTTTCTTTCTTTCTTTCTTTCTTTCTTTCTTTCTTTCTTTCTTTCTTTCTTTCTTTCTTTCTTTCTTCCTTTCTTTCTTTCTTTTTCTTTCTTTCCTTCTCTTTATGTCTTTCTTTCCTTTTTTTCTTTCTTTCTATCTATCTTTCTTTCTTTTCTTTCTTTCTTTATTCGTACTTCAATTTTATTTCACCCAAAACAAAATAAATCAGCGAGTACCTGGGATAGTCGAAACACATCACATGACATCGAATTGTTTTCTTTGTGTAGTTTAGTCTGGTTTTCTTTACCCTAAACTCAACACAAACCCTTACCCTAACTCTAAGCCATATAGTTAACCCTGACGTTATCCCTGACCTTAACCCTGACCTTAACCCAACCCGTGCCAAATATAGCTACCAGGTTTGTTTGTGGGGAATTAAAGTATTTTTTTTCTGTCTTTTATTATTTCATTTATTGAACCTTGTATTGTTTTACAGAAGTGATTTATGAGCCGCTAGAACCCTGGGTTCTCATATGGAGCGCCTTAGTTTGAAACGCCGGTAGCTGGATGGAAATGTTTTGTCCATCTGAGGCAAAAATAAAAATGTTACCAACACAGTTCGTGGCAACCACGCCAGTCATGTACCCCTTAATTCTCAGAGCCAAGCCCTCCACCCCCCCCCCAAAAAAAACCTACTCCCCCCCCCCCCCCCCCCCCCACGCTATTCAGTCCTATACTTCCCTAACAAGCGGAGACCGTATACAGATTGTATCAATCTTTCCCCTCTTTTATTTCGGGTCTTATTTCCCAAAAAATTTTCACGAACTCTGGCTTGTGTTGCAGACTTGTTCTTTGTGTTTCTGGGTCCATCCTTGTTCACGCACAATTGTTCTCTCCCTTTGTTTGACCAGTACAATACTTCTGAAGGAAAGGGAGTCGGTCAATGCCGCTGTTGCTACAGTGAGCATCAGACTAGAGGCCACAGACGACCCCTTCCCCCTTTCCCTTTTTTTTTACCCCAAGGTTCGGCTGCTCTAGGTCTGCTCTTCTTAGCCCACCGACAATGAGCGATTCAAGCCGATTTTTCAATCTGGCGGTAGGCAACGGTACGCAATGCAGGCACCTCTTTTAAACAATAACTTGCTCACCGAAATTGAAATCGCAACTTTGTGGTGAGTACTGGCACCTGTTTTAGACATTCTGTGTTGAGTGCTGACCCCTGTTTTATACAGTTTGTGGCGAGTACTTGGGTACTTTTCTTTAAGTTCACCCCATGTCCAAGACTCCAAGATTTCGTAGAGTTTCCGGAAAGTCCATTATTATGGGGATAGGTAGGAGTAAGGTTAGATTAGAGTAACATCCCTATACAATTGGACTTTCCCGGTAATTCCCCACGACATCTTGGAGTCCCTGAGATGGGGTGACTTAAATGAAAAGAGCCAGTACTGACACATGTATTGTACACTCAGCGGTGAGTACCAGCACCTGTTTTAGACACGTTATGATGATTACAGGCACATTTTTTCCACCTAAAAAACAAAACCTTGCCTTTACAACAGCTTATCTATGTTTCTCCTTTGGCCTGTACAACTCGGGAGACATTATTGGTGGCAACGCTACAGTCGGCATAATTCTACAGGACTTTTAAGGTTGCCTGAATTTGGAAAAAAAGTTTAGTGGAGAAAGAATATTTTAGATGAAGATAAATTAGTATAAACATGTGTACAACCAGTGCGCTAACTGAACAATCAGCAAATGTACGTTACACTTGCTGCGGGAGACTGAGTATGTGTGGATTAGCCAAGTATACGTTGGTGTCGATTTTTAATAGTCCAGCCCAAAAGACGTGCCCAAATAAAATAAAATAAAAATAAAAATATGTAACTCAGTAGTCGTTTGGTGTATATCGTTTAAATTTACCATGCAAGTTGTTAATAATAATGTGATTGTAGAACATGTTTTTAATGTAAACAAACATCTGGTTTTCACCCCCTCCCCCCTTGTGTTTGCTGTATTTGAAGAAAAAAAAAAATGCAACGCAAACAGTTAATATGTATACAGCTACCTGATTAACTTAACATGTCTCCAGTTAACTGATTAACTTAACATGCCTACAGTTAACTGATTAACTAAACATGTCTCCAGTTAACTGATTAACTTAACATGCCTACAGTTAACTGATTAACTTAACATGTCTCCAGTTAACTGATTAACTTAACATGTCTCCAGTTAAGTGATTAACTTTTCATGTCTACAGTTAACAGAGTAACTTAACATGTCTACAGTTAATTGATTAACTTTACATGTCTCCAGTTAACTGATTAACTTAACATGCCTACAGTTACTGATTAACTTAACATATCTCCAGTTAACTGATTAACTTAACATGCCTACAGTTAACTGATTAACTTAACATGCCTACAGTTAACTGATTAACCTAACATGCCTACAGTTAACTGATTAAGTTCACATGTCTCCAGTTAGCTGAAAAACAACATGCCTACAGTTAACTGATTAACTTAACATGCCTACAGTTAACTAAGTAACGGGAACTTTTCAAAACATCAGATTTCACGCGTTTTACACGCAGAAGTACCTATGTAATTTCAAATATAAAATCATAAGGACGTAGGAAATCTAAGGCATTTGCCAAATATCGTGTTGATCCGTGCATGAGTTTTCGAGATATTTGTTAAAGTGTGAGGGTACGACTTTTGAAACGCACTAAAGGTCTGAATCAGCTTTTTAGGAGACATAAACCAATTTAACACTAAGTGAAACATAGGCGGGGTTTACAGTATATTATTCTCGGACTATGCACCACGTGAAAACTCATTTGGACATTATTACTAGGGCTGTACCGAATAGTGGTTTTCACTATTCGGCCGAATACGAATAGTGGGACCAACTATTCGGCCGAATACGAATACGAATAGTGTATCATCATCATCAGGTGCCTCGCCGACTGGTGTGGCGATTTTGTCTCGCCAAAATCTGCGATCTCCTGCAGCATGTATCAGTTTGTGTGCTGACACACCTCCATGACATGCAACGACTGTCAAGAATCTTCTCTCGTTGTCTTTTTCTATCTCTCCTTCCACAAATCTTTCCAGTGGTCACCTCATGTTCCATTTTCACTCTTTCTATATGATGGCTGTCTTCTTCTGATGTCTGCGATTAGTTGTCTTCGAGCTCCCGCCTCTTTCAAAACCTAGTGGTTGCTTTTTTTAAGCTGTCTAAGGTATTTTAAGCATTGTTCTCTCTCTCTCTCTCTCTCTCTCTCTCTCTCTCTCTCTATCTCTCTCTCTCTCTCTCTCTCTCTCTCTCTCTCTCGCTCTCTCTCTCTCTCTCGCTCTCTCTCTCTCTCTCTCTCTCTCTCTCTCTCTCTCTCTCTCTCTCTCTCTCTCATACACACAGATACACTTTCAAGTTTCTTCACGCCTTCTTTAACACAACAGTAGCGATGCCTAAATCTTTCGTAGCGGGAAAAACGGCGACCCGTTTGCGTGGTAACAGCGCCTGACTCCGAGGCATTACAGCAGAGGTTCTAAAACTGGGTGCGTATGACAGGGGTGCCGCGGCGAAAATCAAGAAAAGTCGGTTATAGATTGTGACATTATTAATGAGAGAGTTATTTTAGTCCATCGCAGTGTATGCAGAAATCACTATTCGTATTCGGCCCGACCGCCACTATTCGGCCGAATACCGAATAGCAGGTTGGTCCACTATTCGACCCCGAAGCGAATACGAAGCGAATATTCGGTACAGCCCTAATTATTACAAATGGCGAAACTGAGCAGACAAGAAAGTCAGTGTAGTAAAGTAAAAGTAAAGGACCCTTTTCCACGCCTTTAGGTGTATAGGGCATGTAGGGCTAGACCTATATTTTATAGACCAACGGCACAAGATGGGTGATGTGGTCAGCATCACGCCGGCCGCCTCTACTTCGCGGGACTGCACCCGGTACCCACTCAAGGCTGGGTCGACCTGGGAGCCAAGGTCATTTTTAAAAAATGTCCGGCTCCGCCAGGGAGCGAACCCACGACCTTCCGATCCACGGCACGCGTCTAGCCGCTTGGCCACGGCGACTTTCAGTAAGTCAGTGTAGACCTCATTAACTCGAGAAGTTAAAACGGTCTGCACCAGCGGCGAGTTTATTTCATCTTGAAAATAACTCGTATGGAATGTAGGACTAATTTGGAGGTAGACGCCTAGACCCGTTCGTTCAAAGAATGTCTTATGTGGAGCGCACTTCGGAATCGAGAGCACGGACAAATTGTCTACTTAAACGTTTATTGTATTTACATATGCATATACTTTAACGCATGCAGATTTCCCCTCGTCATGAGCCTTTTATATGCCTCGTCTCATGTGCGCGCAAATGGCTGAGATCAAAGAGCATTCCTGGCTTGCCAACTTTGATTACGTTTTGGAAAGTATAGCCACAAAATAGATGTTGGCTTCGTGTGTTTGGACTTTGGATTCTTCATATAGTGATGGTAAGCTAACTTACCATGGTAACTCAACAGGTTGATAAAAGTTAAGGACGTAGTCTAAACCAGCCGCCAAGGGAATGTGGAAAGCAAGGGAAAACTACATTATTCATTCTCATTATCACTTGGCAGTTCCGTTACTATAAGTGATTCCCACTAGTGCGCCTGAAAGAAAATCGGGCCATCGCCAGTTTTCCCGCCTCATGCACTTTCCTGCCCAGTGTGCATCTCATGTTTTGTGTCAGTCTTCATACTGGTCGGTCCCTGCCCACTCTTACCTGGTACTATTCTCTTAGTAAATATTCTCTCCTAGACATTTATTTATCCTAAGCAACTGATAACTGAAAGTGCCAGGACATCCAGGGAGATAGTCTCAAAGACAAACTCGTATCTCAGAAACATTATTCAGCTATATTATAAAGTAATTGTTGGAAATCCCTTGGCACTCGAAGCGTTGAAGATAAAGCGAAAAACAAGAAGAAGAAGATAAAAGAAAAAGAAGAAGAAGAAGAAGAAGAAGAAGAAGAAGAAGAAGAAGAAGAAGAAGTAGTAGTAGAAGAAGAAGAAGAAGAAAAAGAAGAAGAAGAAGAAGAAGAAGAAGAAGAAGAAGAAGAAGAAGAAGAAGAAGAAGAAGAAGAAGTAGTAGTAGTAGAAGAAGAAGAAGAAGAAGAAGAAGAAGAAGAAGAAGAAGAAGAAGAAGAAGAAGAAGAAGAAGAAGAAGAAGAAGAAGAAGAAGAAGAAGAAGAAGAAGAAGAAGAAGAAGAAGAAGAAGAAGAAGAAGAAAAGAAGAAGAAGAAGAAGAAAAAGAAGAAGAAGAAGAAGAAGAAGAAGAAGAAGAAGAAGAAGAAGAAGAAGAAGAAGAAGAAGAAGAAGAAGAAAAAAAAAGAAGAAGAAGAAGAAGAAGAAGAAGAAGAAGAAGAAGAAGAAGAAGAAGAAGAAGAAGAAGAAGAAAAAGAAGAAAAAGAAGAAGAAGAAGAAGAAGAAACATAAGAAGAATGAGGAGAAGAAGAAGGAGGAAGAAGAAGAAGAAAAAGAAGAAGAAGAAGAAGAAAAAGAAGAAGAAGAAGAAGAAGAAGAAGAAGAAGAAGAAGAAGAAGAAGAAGAAGAAGAAGAAGAAGAAGAAGAAGAAGAAGAAGAAGAAGAAGAAGAAGAAGAAGAAGAAAAACATCAACAACAGCAACAACAACAACATCAACAACAACAGCAACAACAACAACAGCAAACAGAAAAAGAGATCATTTTGGGATAAGGGGGGGAGGGGGCATCACTAGATGGTATGGCACCGGAAAGAAGAGTCAGATGCGCACTAGAACGGCGGTGGACAAAATACATAATGTACTAAGTAAATCATGAACTTGAAAGTTCAATAGTCCATGAAGTTGTCAAGGAGCCGAGTGGCTTTCCATTTTGTATCTTTTGCCGTCTATCTACCCAGCCCACCCCCAACACCCCCCCCCCCCCCAACCCCCTGAATAGAGCATAAGACCTCGGTCAACTTATGCCAAATGGTTCTATCCTTACTATTGCATGCAGCTTTTTCCATGTACTCCCTATCATTTTAACTTTATTCTTTAGTTCTCTTCTCCATGTGTTTTGGTGTGCCTTTATTTCTATGTCGTTGTGGGTTCCAGTACAAAGACATTTTAATTTTATTGTTTTTCTAATGCGTGTCTTATCCAAAGCCATCGTATTTTGTTCACCTCATGGTTCACTGGTACTTGCTTAGTAATAATTACCACTACGTATATTGTCGCTCTCGTCTTTAAGTCAGCTTAGTGGGGGCCACATTTCTCCCAGATTTACGGTATTTACAATGGAATCAAGGCCGAAGGGTTGCGATATCCATAATACCGAGCCTACGGGTTAACAACTCATGGCTTCTGGATACTAAAACAAACAAACAAACAATACAACTTTTAACTTTCCCGAATGCACGTTCATGGCAGAAGCTAGAGGTGCCTATACAGTCTCGAATACATTTCGTGTAACTGAATGGAGCAAGGTGACGTATAAATATCACGGCATCATCATCATCAATTTCCGCTTTTGCCGTTAAGCGTTATGGAGAGGAGCCGTTTGGGATCCATTGTTTGATAATTGTATTTGTCATTCCTTGTTGATATAGAAGCTCTTTAATGTCATCAATTCATTTTTCTTAGGGTGGCCTCTTGCTTCCACTTGAAATATTTTTATGGGTTGCGCCTGCGTTGTTAGTTTAGTTTATCTGGCTGTATTCTTACCAGATGACCAAACCATTTGACCTTCTGTTTCTCAATGAATTTGCTGCATTTTGTTGTTCCTACAGTCTGTCTGATAATATCATTTCTAAGTGTGTCTCGGATGGTTAAGTTGGCGCCTCTTCTTAGTAGGGCTGTACCGAATATTCGCTTCGTATTCGCTTCGGGGCCGAATAGTGCACCTAATAAGTATTCCGTATTCGGCCAAATACTCGCGGTCGGGCCGAATACGAATAGTGGCTACTTTACACCCGTTTCTGCTGCATACACTGCGATCGACTGAAATAACTCTCTCATTAACACAATAGTTGCTGTTGACTAAGTCTGTCGTAGCGGGGGAAACTGCTACCCAATTGCGTGGTACATCAGCTGTCAAGGTCTTTGCCTGCTGACTCGACCGAGGCATGACAGCAGAGGTTCTCAAACTGGGTGCGTATGCCGGTGGTGCCGCGGCGAAAATCAAGAAAAGTCGGCTATATATTGTGACATTACTAAAGAAGGCATGAAGATATTTAAAAGTTAAAATTTAAATTGTCTTTCCTCGCCACTGTCGGGAAGAGTTGTTTTTTCCCCCTTGTTTCACACTCAAAATGTATCATACTACGTAAAATGTCAACCACAGCATGCTAAAAATTGTCTTTGTATTTATCTCGAGGTGCGACCGATCCTCTATCTGTATTCTTGAAGGTGCGGTGGATAAGTAAGGTTGTGATGACATTTTGGCTGAAATTTTAAGTGGAAAATGTGGTCTCTACGATAGTAACCGTTAGCCTCGTCAGGTAAGCACTTATATTTAAACGCAATGCAGTGTGAGTCCTGGACAATCGGTAGGCCGGCCAAACAATTTCTTGAGGCCTCAGAGATGTGGTTTTACTTCTTAAAATATCCCGGACAGCCAAAAAAAAAAAAAAAAAAGCAACCAAGAGATTTTGAAAGAGGCGGGAACCCGAAGACAACTAATCACAGACATCAGAAGGGGACAGTAATCATTTTTTGGCCATGTTATGAGAAGAAAGAAAATGGAACATGTTGTGACCACTGGAAAGATCTGTGGAAGGAGGGATAGAGGAAGACAACAAGAGAAGATTCTTGACAGTCTTGTTGCATGGTATGTAGGTGTGTCAGCGCACGAACTAATACATGCTGCAGGAGATCGCAGATTTTGGCGAGGTATAATCGCCCACGCCAGACGGCAAGGCACCTAATGATGATGATAAATTATTCGTATTCGTATTCGGCCGAATAGTTGGTTCCGCTGTTCGTCTGGAACCATGTCTGGAATTGGTAGCACAGTGTTGGTATGAGTTTGATGTTTATAATGTTTCTTAACACTCAAACTTATGTAAGTCCACTCTTTTTTCTACTTCCCGATCTATTCTCCCGTCCTCCTTGAATATACTTCCCAGATATTACAATTTGACAGCATAAAAATGAATGTTTGTGAACACTCACGCTTCTTTTTTTTTCCCCTTCTTCATTTCATTTCCTAGTGGAGCATAGGCTGTCAGCCAGCTCACACTAAAGAGGGTTCTAACAACAAAAAATTCTTTTTGTGTGAGGTGGGCTATCTCTCGACATTTATCCTTAGTAGCTTCTTACGACAAGAGTGCTGATGTTCTTTGTCATCGTAATATGTCTATGCAGTATCAATTCACAATTGCTACATTATGCTCTGTTACCTCAAGAGACACTCGCTTTTGGCTTTTCTAGAGTCAGAGTGATTATGTTGACACTTGTGACTGCTTGTTGTGTGCGAAAGTCTCTATAGTGTGTGAAGAGTTAATGAAGCCATGGCTTGGTGAAGCTCTCACTGCACAGCATGCAGGTGTATCTGCACGATCGAGCGTGAGTCGCCCCTAATAGCCACCTATTCAAACGTAGAAATACAAAAACATCCCAGTTTCGATACTCAAAAATCGTCGCGCCTGCGGCACTTGCCGTTGTTGCACTTCTTACTTGTACACATCAGTGTTGCCACTTTTCTTTGACAAAAAACATCCAAAACGGAGTCAAAAAACCTAAAAACATCTAAATTAGCGTGGAAAACATCTAGAAAAAACATCCAGATGGAAAGAGTCAGAAATTACGTAGCAATTGATATGACTTACCCTATAGAATCATGTCCTTATCTTCAATGAAGTCTGCCTTACAAGATCCACAGGATAAACTTAGCTTGGATCCAAAATGTCTCTGGTATGCTTTAGCTGTTCCAATTTCTTTTAATACCTAATCAGGGAGCTGATGAGTGGAGCAGCCTTTTTCCTACTCTTATGAGGACGAATTGTATTCTCAAGATAGCATTTAAGAGGTCAAATTTCATCCTGTTTCTTATTTTATATTTGATAAATTCACTCCAAATGAAAAACGTCTAGAAAAACATCTACCATCTAAACGTCAAAAACGCTATCTAAATGCAAGGAAAAACATCTAAATCTGGATGTAAAACATCCAAAGTGGCAACACTGGTACACAGGCGTCTACTGCGCCTCAAAGAGACTCACAGCAACACAACCTACCACGACATTATATACGCCTAGCGAAGGCCAAACCAAGCCATATCAAAACTCCCACGCAACATAGGAGAGGTCCTGCGACCCGACGAGGCGTGATTGGCAAGGGAAGTCACTCTCTTTCTTGGTCCGGAAACATAAAATAAACTCCTTTCCTATATGGATATCAAAATGAATGGAAGGTTCGAAAGAAAAAAGGGGTGAGAAGTAGATCTGTTCGATTCTCATCATTGAAGAGGTAATCCTACAGACTATTCCTGTAGGGAAAATATTAACCCCCTTAAAATAAAACTATATCTTTTCTACCAGCATTTACTACTACAGTTAGGGAAACGTAGGATGCTGAGCTTGAGGATTGAAGACCGCTTTGCTTAGATTAAACGATTTGACGTGAGTTGATTGAGGGCCTATGCTGCACTGGGAGCTAGAAAAGCAGAAGAAACTAGTTCTCTAGCCACGAATTATATGGATAAGGATTTTCCCCATCGGCAGATAACACTGTCGATCACCTGACTGAGAATTCTGAACCTGGTCTCCTGAATGAGAATCTCATCCTGTAATTCCTGTACTCCTCCCCAAGAGGGACTACAGGTGGCAGCTCTATAGTCATACACTTTAAATCGTCCAGTGATGAAGGTCTGCTGCCAGTGACTTTGTTATAGTCATATGGAGGAACGTTCTATCGTTATCATCACCTGTACACTGTTTGTCGTTGCCTCACCAGTTTCTGTTGACTGTCTGATCAGCTCCCTTCATCTTTGACGGTCACATGAAATAGTCTCACGAGTTGCATACCGAAGGCCTGTCCAGTCAGTTAGGTTCCGTAGCCACGTCTTTCTTGGTCGGCCTCTTCTCTTCCCCTCTATTGTTTGACCTAACTGCATGTCCATACCTTTGGATTCCCTATATTTTCAATGTAGTTAAAAGAGGTTCATAGCTGCTTGCTAATTTATACGGAAAAGCTCGTCATTTGTGATGTGGTTTCTGTATGATATGCGCTCACTGTAGTTTATGAATATTTTTTTACATTTTGTTAGTGATATAATTAACCCCTTTAATTCATTCTGTGGACCCATGTGTGTCCGCACCCAGACATTTTGAAAATAATGCTCTAGTGCTTAACATTCTTAGAATATCTTGGACAGAGAGGAGGAGAAACACTGACATCTTGAAAGATCTGAACATCAAGGAAGATTGGCTAATAAACAGCATCCTGTCTCGGAAGCTGAAATATCGTGGTCATATCAAGCGCCACGACGGATTGGAAAAAAATATAGCAGAAGGCATGGTACCAGGAAGGAGGGGCAGGGACCGACCGAAACGAAGATGGGCACAGGATATAAGTGACTCCTTGAGTGTGAAAATGCATGAGGCGGGAGAACTGGCGAGAGACCGAGTTTCTTTCAGGCATTGATGAGAGCAACGTTCTGCAAAGGACCTGCTACATGATGATGATAATGATGATGATGAGTGCTTAAAATATATTGGACAGCCGAAAAGAGTAAACAAGAGATTTTGAAAGAGGCGGGAGCCTAAAGATAACTTATCGCAGACATCAGAAAAAGAGAGTCTTCATTTTTCGGCCATGTTATGAGAAAAGGGAAAATGGAACATGTTGTGACCACTGGAAAGATCTGAGAAAGGAGGTGTAAAGGAAGACAACGAGAAAAGATTCTTGACAGTCTTGCTGCATGGTATGGATGTGTGTCGGCACACGAACTGATACGTGCTGCATGAGATCGCGGATTGTGGAGATGCATGATCGCCCACGCCAGTCGGCAAAGCACCTGATGATGATGTGTTATCTCTTTTATTATTGCTTTCTTTCATCTGTACAGCTGTTGTAGTGTCCCCACCCCACCTCTTTGCATAAAGCATTTCTCTGTCATCTCTTTCCCATTGTTTTCTCATTCTGAAAAAAAAAAAAAAAACTAGTCCGCCTTCATACAGACTGAAAAAGAGCTTACTTTTTGCTCAATGCTGCGCAAGTTTTTAACTCCTCTATTCACTCTGAACAGCCCATAGAGACAGTGTTGCCACTTTTCTTTGACAAAAAATATCCAAAATGGTGTCAAAAAATATCTAAAAAGATCCGAATCTCCGTGGAAAAGATCTAGAAAAAACATCCAAATTGAAAAAGTCAAAAATTACATTGCTTTTGTTATGACTTACCCTACATGATCATGTCCTCACCTTCACCGATGTCTGCCCCACAAGATCCACATGATAAACTTAGCTTGGATAATGAAGTTGAAGCTTCAGATCCAAAATGACTATAGAATGCTTTTGCTATTTAAATTTCTTTATAAGTGGAACAGTAGGCTTATTTCTCTAGTCTCATCAGGCTGAATTTTAATGGCACGATAGCATTTAAGAGGTCAAATTTGATCCTGTTTTTTAGGTTAGATTTGATATAATTCCTAGCACTGAAAACTCTTTCTACGTCAGCATTTGAGTGGTAGTATCATGGCAGACATGACACTTTAAAGATCTTACAGAATGGACTGTTTGATGAGACATCTTTAAATTGTCTCACTTCACTCCAAAACGCTTTAGTTTCTGTTTTGTTTGTTTCATCACTGTTTATTCCATATAGTATTTTAGCTGTGTAGCACTTTTCACTTTGTCTTGTTATTTCAAAGTGTGTCTTCAACTTCAGCCATTGCTTCATAATTCTTTCAACAGCTGGTTAAATTGATAACCATCTAGTTTTGCAATCTGACAGAATTTTCGGTGGTGTGGAACCATAATTCAAGGCTGTATATAATGTATTGTATTGCTGTTGTCTGACAAATGAGTTGGAAAACCAGTTAAGTGTTTCAGCAATAAGGTATTCCAAATTCCTTGGTAAATATTTAGATGAAGCATGTGATAATGCTAGCTGCAATGAATGACGCATACATTTTTATAAGTATTAACGATGGGTTAGCTTCCTTCAACTTGGCATAAACGCCATTGTTTATACCAATCATAACTGAGGCATTATCCGTACCAATTACAGCCAAATTCTTCAAGCCTAACTGTTTGCTGATTAAAAGGTCCTTCAGTTCCTAAACTATACTTTATACATCACACTTTTCAAATTGAACTAGTTCAAGATTTTTTACAATTCGATCAAATGGTCACAGTTTGAAATTGCGCAGTGACAAATTAAAAACATTGCGACTGATACTTCAACTTTTGATGATTCATTTATCAGTATAGTTCTGAAAACAGGTGTCAGCGGTGTAATATCTTTAAATGAAACTGCAGTTTTATGCTTTTATAGTCTCTGCATGACTCTTTTGAGTTTTGTATTTTCGCTTCAATTTCACACTTGCAGTACTTACAACAAGCTTTGGTCATATCCAAATTTTTTTTAATTTTGTCATCATGCAACCACTCTTTCCACATTTTTTGCTCATACTTTACTTTTGGCATGTTGAAAGGTTTTTTTCAAAGTGAAAGCCACATAAGAAGGTGAGCAATTATTTTTTTTAAATCACATGAAAAAGAAACGCAAAGTCAGCACAGTAAGGATACGGTTGAAATAAAGTTTGTATGATTTACGCGCGTTTTTATTAATCAGTACCGGGGCTGTCAGATATTTGTGCCTTGACCCCAAAGTTCAAATAATGGCAGTTGTCACAATGTACGTGCCAGACCAAAAAAAAAAAAAAAAAAAAATTGTAGTAAATATTTTACATTGTAATTATTAAATTGACAATGAAAGAATAAAAAATCTTAAAATATCCAACTCATATGAAAAGTTTCTAGAAAAATATTTACGATCTAAACGTCAAAAACAGTATCTAAATGCAATGAAAAAGATCTAAATTTGGATATAAAAGATCCAAAGTGGCAACACTGCATAGAGAGTAGAGTGACTCACACCGTCATAATGAAGTCTCCAGGGAGGCTCTCTTTACACGTGGGACTTGTTTGTGACGCGCAGACGAGAGACCGCATGCTGTCTATGTTTACCGCTGCACACACCCCACCTGGCTGCATGTTCCTTACCCATTCTTTGTCGCTTCTGTATTCAACTACCAGCGAAGGTATACCATATTCGTTCATCACTTTACACTTATTTCTCCCCTTGCCTTTTTTCTTCTCTTTGTAAGTCTTGTACGGTACTACTGTTTTATTATTACCTAGTCTTTAGTGAACGTCGGCTCTGTGGCTAAGTCGATGCGAACGCTTCGTAATGCCGGGATACCGGGTTCGATCCCTGCTGCGGGCCATGCGCCTTGTGCTGGTTTCAAGAAAGCCGACCGTCCAGAAGCAATGGCAAACTACTGGATGTAACTTTGCCTAGAAAAACCACACAACAACCAGAAGCTGATGAGGTTGGTTATGCAACGTCCTGTAAAGATACGCAACTAAACTTTAATGAACATGCTGTCTTTCCGTCTGTCTGTCCGTCTGTCTGTCCGTCTGTCTTATGCATGTCTGTCTGTCTGTTTTATGTGTATTTGACTGCCTGTGTGTCTGCAAATGGTTATATTGAAAGCCAAGTGCCAGTATTTTCCTGGTCCACATGCTTCTCTATCTTCGCTTTCAACAGCTGTAAACTCCGACAGACATTCCTAAGTGTTGGTCCACTTCGGGGCTTTAGTCTGGTTCGAGATGCACTCCGACTTTGAAGGATACACTCCTAATTTATGACATGCTTATTATGGAGGCAATGTGTATATTCTTTCTATTTTCCACACACAGTGGGCCCCAGAACCCATAAAGGGAGGTCAGTAGTGTACGGTGATCTTCTGTGCATAGATTATTCCGTGAAGTGTCGTACCAGGTCCATGCCGTACGAAGTCCAAGTAACTTATGACTCTAGGGGTAACAAATGCCCAACCCAACGACAGGCAGAAAAACGCCACCAACAAGGTTAACTGTTGAAACTGCTACATTTGAGAACAGGTCGCTGACAGGCAATATCAATACGTGTATTAAACAATTCTCCACAGATATAATGTGTGTCCATGAAATGAATATATTACAATCACTGTATTCAACGACGGCATAATGATTCCTTTCCTCCAACATGGAGCCCAGAGACTTTGCTCTCCCGCGAACTGCGGCATCAGGACATATCAATACAAGCTTCTGCACTTCCTACCTTTTCTTGTAACCGTCTTCTGTCCAATTTTTCTGTCGGCAAGTGACGTCGTGTCTCTCGTCATATCTCATGTTCATTAGCGGTCGTCAGTAGTGTGAATCATTGAATTGCACACAAGTAGTATAGTTGAGTTTTGTGCGTATCATTTTTCTTTATTTTTCTTCTTCAAGCTATATGAATTGCGACTCAGATGGAAAATATAGCATTGTTGAAATTTTGTGTGCGTGCATGTGTGTGTGTGTACGTACATGTAGCCCAACGTGAGGCTGGGTGGTTTGCGATCAGCTGCGGCTCGGATGAGGCAGGAGTTAGCTGCGGCTCAAGGTCGGTTGTAGCTATGTTTGTTCGTGAGTTGGAGAGCAGGACGGCGGAGTAGATGACCCGCTGTTTCTAGAAGCAGGGGGCGGACCAGAAAAATGATACCCGTAAAACGTTACTATACTACCGACCTCCACATCTAACACTGTTCCTGTTGAGTCCTACTACTATAGTAATATGGGTGTGTATACATGAGCTGTGCTGAGTACAATACCGAGTCGTTATCTTTTTCACTATCTTCAGATTCTACAAGTCAGTTCGGCTATTCTTAATTGCTTTTATATTTCGCCTCTCTTTCTATCTCTCTCTCTCACTCACACACACACACACACACACACACACACACACACTCTCTCTCTCTCTATCTCTCTCTGTTTTGAAATTCATATTGTGCACACTGTTATATGAGGGAACATGCTTTATTAATAAAACATGTTTTCTGTGTGAAATATGAGCGTTTGGAAGAGCCAAATATAATCCAATTTGTAACCAGCTAAAAATAGGGTTTCTTAATTCGCTCTCTCTCTCTCTCTTTCATTCTCTCTCTCTTTCTCTCTCTCTCTCTTCACCTGTCTAGAGGGTCCACATAATAACAAAGTACGAACTCACCGATCCAGTTATACTGGTCAAAGAATTCTGAAATAGACACTAAGACATCAAGGAAGCGTAAAAGTTCAGATGTTGTGGAAAAAGAACGTCCTGATGGATAAGAGCGACGTTTTGAGGGTCCGAAGAGGTGCAAAGACGGGGGCAGGGGTATGCTGGAAGGGTGCTATATTTTTTAAGAAAGGAGCGTTCAAGGGGTCTAAGCCTTGTTAGGTATGTAATAATCGTAGCAGTGACAATATGATGAACGATAAATAAATATACTAATATATTTGAAATACGAATAATATAAACCAGCAATTTAAAGGACAACTTTTCTACTTGGTAGAAATAAACCAGTCAAGGGAAGGCTTACACTTTCGTATTCTGAGGCCCGTGATGACATTTTGCTTCGGGTCTGCTTCGGTTTTGTTGGGAACTTTGCGACTTTCTAGAGGGGAGTCTTTTTTAGTGCGATGAGGAGCCAGCCTCCTCTCCGTAGTAAACAGCCTTGACAGTACAGCAAAGAACTGCAGGTGCATCATGATCTCTCTCTTTCCGCCTACCTTGTTTACTCCAGAGGAAAGGTAACAATAATAATGTTATAATGTTGAAGAATCAAATCCGTCCCCATGTGGGACACATTTTTCGTTTTTTTTAAGCCCTACTCCGGCTGTTACCGGGGCCCTAATATAACTCACCCTCTTTTGAGGTCGGGGTGCATCCGCATGACAGGCTATGAGCTTACGGTCAACAGTCGAAAAACCCAGATCTGTATGTAATACGGATGTGCACACAAAACTCAAGCTCTGGAGCACATCCAGAAGTGGATGAACAACAACCCTCCTCTCCCACTCCCCGATCCAGAATTTATAGCCAGTGATCGATAAGAAGAAGAAGAAGAAGAAGAAGAAGAAGAAAAAGAAGAAGAAGAAGAAGAAGAAGAAGAAGAAGAAGAAGAAGAAGATAAAGAAAAACAAAAATAACAAGAAGAACAAGAAGAAGAACAAAAAGAAGAAGCACAAGAAGAAGAACGAGAAGAAGAAACTAACGCCAGGCAGAATCTCCACGTATGTTTATAGAATTGCATGTCTTGTCCACAGATGTCCCATAGGCTATACCGGAGTCCGGTGTGAGATGATTGATCAAGAATATATCCTAAGTTTGCTGACCAATACTCTAATATTCAGCTGATGAAACTCAACCAGGACCACATTTGACAGGTAAGCTAGCAGATCTACTGTTTCCCTTGACAACATAACTTTACCTGCAATCAAGCCTAGAATAATTTTGTCTCTGTTTAAAAATCTGTTTAAATCACCGTTGATTACTTGCATCATGAGAGCTAATAGACTAAAAAGGTTGGGGCATATTGAGAAAATATCAGATGACAGAGAAGTTAAAACTCTATACACAAGGAACATGAATGGTCGTAGACCATCAGGCAGACCAAGAAGACGATGGAGAGATAATGTCCAGACAGACCTGTAAAAATTTGGTGTCATCAACTTGGAAAGAGAAGGCCAACCAGAGAGATTAATGGAGGCGGGTGATATCTGCAGCAATGAACCGCAAGGGCTCAGAATGCTGAAGAATAAGTAATTTTGCATGATGCTCGATATAAATACAAGTAAAGTAAGTGTAGCACCCTTTTCCACGACTTCAGGCGTATTGGGCATATAGGGCTAGGTCTATATTGTGTTGACCAAAATGCATCGGTGTGTGATGTGGTTAGCGTCACGCCGGTCGCCTTTCGTTCACAGGAATATAAATGGTACGAGCTCACGGATGGGTCGACCTGGGTGCCAAGGTCATTTCTAACACACACAAAAACAAAAACAAAAAGACCGGCTCGATCAGGACCCGAACCCACGACCTTCTAATCCACAGGTGAGGGCCTAGTCCCTACACCACGGCCGTTCATTGATATGTAAGGCCTACCCCAAAATAATCCAGTTATTTTGGCAGCCAGACGGGCGGATTTTGTCCGTCCGTTGAAACATTGAACGGACGTAGTAGATATAAAGTTATGACTGTATATCAATCTTAATTAATAATACTATTCAAATCAATGCTTTTAATAAATAGAAATGTGCATTTTATTTACAAAGTATAAAATACAAACACACCCCCCCCCCCCCCCCTCGAAAAAAAACCTTCACATGAAAGAAAAGGACCTTTTTACACAGATAGAGGGATAGGCCAATCGGCACTTGATGACTGATGTGGTCAACATCACGCCGGCCGCCTTTACTTCACAAGACTGGACCTAGTACCCACTCAAGGCTGGGTCATTTTTTTTAAGTCTGGCTCTGTCAGGACCCAAACCCACGACCTTCCGATCCGATGACGAGCGTCCAGTAGCTTCACCACAACGGCTTCCTCCAATGAAAGTGAACAGCTTGTATAACAGACACCCTTACTCCCACAGAACAGAAAGCTGCTCAGTTTATCACTAAAAAATTGGAGGGGAGTGGGGGGGGGGGGGGGGGGCTGGAGGCTGCGTGGTCTCGAGGCATGGTGTCCGCCTGGAGTGCTAGAGGTTCCGGGTTCAGTCTCCGGTAAGGGTTGGGATTTTATCACGTGGTCTTGAACTTTAGTAATTCCCCCTAGTCTCTAGGTAGTGAAATCGGACGCCCGAGTGCATTGTTACGCACGTAAAAAAAAATCCCCTGGCAGTTGGAAATCGAAAAGAGTAGCCTAACGGCGCTGCCCGGGCAAAATTCGCAGTTGAAAATCTACCCAAAATAATACAGGCACCTCGCCGGTGCTAAAGAGCATGTGCACTGTGGTGCTGAGCTTCTTCGGACTTTGACTTGAGTTAGAAGAAGAACAGAGCACTTATCGGTTACAACCCGTGTGTTATGATGTTGATCCATTGTTGAAACCTCAAACCTCATGTTTATCACTATGGTGATTGATCAAAAATATTTCATACAGTTAAACAATCTATTTAAGACTTGACCCTGCAGGTTTGACATCCTCATTCCACGTGTGGGTTTGCCTGTCCTATTTGGGTTGTGGAAAAGAAGGGGGTGGGGGATAGACCCAGTTCCCCTATCAAAAAAAAAAAAAAAAAAAAAAAATGTAAAAGATGATAAAGATGATAAACTAGGTAAGCCGGAGTGGATCTGCCTGATGTCCTGAAGGGACCGACTGTCTTCTTTTTCTCTTCTTCTGCCTTTCTATCCCCCAATGGAGCATAGGCCCTCAACCAACTCACGCCAAGTCGTTCTATCCTTCGCCATTGCATGGAGCTCTCCCCATGTCCTCCCCATCTTTCTAACTTCATACTCCAGCTCTCTTCTCCATGTGTTTTTTGGCCTTCCTTTATTCCTATGCCCCAGTGGGTTCTAATGCAAAGAAATTCTAATTATGCTGTTCTCCTGTTTTCTCAGTGTGTGTCCTATTCAACGCCAGCGTCTTTTCCTCACCTCTTGGTCCACTGGAGCTAAACAGGTCCGACCGTACGCATACAAAACTCATTTTCTGCAACAAGACCAGAGTTCAGAAATGGACGAGCAACAACA
>CAJHNH020004014.1:0-10000 GCA_905116865.2 Candidula unifasciata | reverse complement strand
GAAACGTGAGATAACACTGGAGATATCATGATGCCCGAGCCAAGTGGCTCATGACAAGCGGATAGAGATATAATGTTACTATCACAGTGTTAAATGACTCATCCTTGATGACCCACGTCTCTTCCCCAGCGATTACAGCGAAGAGATTTGCTTTTTTTAGGTTGGCATAAAAGATACTAATCATTTATTTTTATACTTTCCAGTTTCCTATAATCTAAAGAGTATCTGTGGAAAACCCCTGAGAGAATCAATGTCATGAAATAGCTTTAATAACAGAACTAACAAAAAATTTCCGGCTTCGGAATTTCAGACTGAGAGACAGACACCCAATGACTCGAGAAAGAGTCCCAATCCCGATAGGACCCCAGCAGGTGCAAATTCTAGAAACCTTATTAATTAAGTCTTTCAACACGGTTATATTTGGGCTCCTTACGGTTAACTATGTCGGCCACGCCCTTAGAATGGATAAATCAAGACTTCCTTACCAAGCCCTCATTTGGACACCACAGGAGAAAAGATCTCGTGGAAGACCAAGGGAAACCCTACGTAGAACTATCATCAGGGAAGGCTCGCTCATGGGCCACTCAAACATCCAAGACCTACAACGGATTGCAACGGACTGCCGTGCATGGAGAGTCGCGACCTCTGCCCTATGTGCCGCACTCGACACAAGAGGAAAGACTAACTAACGGTTAACGGGTAATCTGCAGTCCAATTTGGGTGGGTGTAGGTTCCAGTAATGAGCTGGTTGTCAGAGTTCCATTTAGAAGTTGCTAAAAAGTTAGTTGCGTATCCTTTACATGACGTTGCAGAACTAACCCTATCATTGTTTGGCTATTGTGGTTTATCTAGGCAAGTTTACGTCAAGTAGTTTGCCATCGCTTTCTGCGCGGTCGGCTTCTCGATATCACTGTCGAAACCAACGCAAGGCGCAAGGCCCGCTGTTGGGATCGAACCCGGCATTACGAAGCGCGTTCGCAACGCCTAAGCCACAGACACTGACATATGTTGCTACAAATTAGTAAATATCTGCACCTGGATAGTTAAATGTTTGAATGTTCTGGATTAAAATAAATCTAGACTTTTTATGGTTAATATAACAGCTGGTTCAACCAAAAAAAAAAAGTCTTTTTCGATCCTTCTGTTTGAAAATTTTAGTTCTGGAGGCCAACAGCAGTTATATCTTTTAGTTAGTGAGAATAACAGTTACAGATGTTGAAGTCTTCTGTTTGAACATTTTAGTTCTGGAGGCCAACAGCAGTTATATCTTTTAGTTAGTGAGAATAACAGTTACAGATGCTGAAGTCTTCTGTTTGAACATTTTAGTTCTGGAGGCCAACAGAAGTTATATCTTTTAGTTAGTGAGAGTAACAGTTACAGATGTTGAAGTCTTCTGTTTGAACATTTTAGTTCTGGAGGCCAACAGCAGTTATATCTTTTAGTTAGTGAGAATAACAGTTACAGATGTTGAAGTCTTCTGTTTTCTTTTGAGTTAGTTTCGTTTAGTTCTCCTATTTGTCTTATTCTGCTTGTTAATCGTAGTCTTCTTCCTAATGTTCATTCTCTTATTCTTATGCTTTCAGATAACGTATTATATATTAGGCATTTTGTTTAATAATTATCTTTTTCTTAAAGGCCCACTCCATTGGGCATAGAGGAAAAGACCTATATTATATATAACTAATCAGCCCTCGGTAGGTGATATGGTCTACATCAGATCGAACGCCTTTTCTTCCATAGACTTTACCTGGTACCCATTTAAGGCTAGGTCGACATGGGAGGCAAGTCCGATTACCTCAGAACTTGAACCCCCGACCTTCAGAATTGCAGGCGACCTTCTAGCCATTGCCCACCGTGGCTCTTGTATGTATAGTAGTTTAATGATTTGTGTTCTGTTTAATTGTGTACATTGGATCTAGAAGATGTAGTCGAAAAGACCGTCTAATTAACTAACTTGTATCTTGTGTGTCAACTCTGTGGCTAAGACAATGCGAACGCTTCGTAATGCCGGAATGCCGGGTTCGATCCCAGCTGCGGGCCATACGCCTTGCGTTGGTTTTGACAGTGGTATCAAGAAAGCCGACCGTCCAGAAAGCAATGGCAAACTACTGGACGTAAATTTGCCTAGAAAAACCACACAACAGCCAGGGGCTGCTGGAGTTGGTTCTGCAACGTCCTGTAAAGGATACGCAACTAACCTATGGTATCTTGTGTAACTCATTTATATAACCTGCCCCTCTCTGCACTTCACGACCGGAAGAAACTTTTTGTGGAAACTACCTTTCGTACCCCAACTGTATCCTTATCTTTTGACCCCTCCCATCCCGGGTCCTTTAAACTTTTAATTGGGTTAATCAAATATTTTAATGGTCTGTGTTCAGCTACATTTTTCAGGCGAGAGGAGACGAATACAAGTGAAAGCCATTAGTGTAGGCAGCAGACAGTTATGAATTTTTATTTTTCTTCCTTTTCCAAACCATAAGGAAAACACAACGCGGCACAGAAAGATGAAGGCGATACTTCCTTGTCAAAAAAAAAAAAAAAAAACTAACGACCTCGCTAAAGTGAGGGTAATTTCCAGGATTTTCCACCTTCCCAGTTAAAGTGAGGGCAATTGCTAGGATTCTGCACCCTAACCTAAAATGGGTGTGCGTATATGTGTGTTTTCTGAGACTAACACTATAAGGTATTTTCACCCCCCCCCCCTTTTTTTTTTCCCCCCCAATTTTCCCCCTTTTTACATGCGGGAATTTCCCTTGTCTGCAGTGAGCGTCTGGATATAAGGCCAGGCTTACTGGGAGCTCGGTCCAGGCTTTTTGGGAGCTCGAATATCAGCTCTGTGCCCTTACTTTACTCATTCGATAATAGCCAGATAATTTGTCAACACTTCCTGTCTAAACATCTACTACTACAACACGCTACTTCTGTTGCTACTATTTCTGCTGCTGCTACTTACTACTACTACAGTTACTACTGCTGCTACTACTACTATTGTTTGTTGCTGGTACTACTATTGCTGCTATTACTACGGCTATTACTACTGCTGCTACAACAACAACAACAACAACAACAACAACAACAACAACAACTACTACTACTACTACTACTACACTACTACTACTACTACTACTACTACTACTACTACTACTACTACTACTACTACTACTACTACTACTACTACTACTACTACTACTACTACTACTACTACTACTACTATCACTACTACTATTAACAACACCACTGCTGCAGCTGCTCCTACTGCTACTGCTGCTGCTGCTACTACTACTACTACTACTTCTACTACTACTACTACTACTACTACTACTACTACTACTACGATCACAGCTGCTGCTGGTGCTACTACTACTACTACTGCTGCTGCTGCTACTACTACTACTACTATTACTACTTCTACTACTACTACTACTACTGCTGCTGCTGCTGCTGCTGCTACTACTACTACTATTACTACTACTACTATTACTACTACTACTACTACTATTACTACTACTACTTCTACTACTACTACTACTACTACTACTACTACTACTACTACTACTACTACTACTACTACTACTACTATCACAGCTGCTGCTGGTGCTGCTACTACTACTACTACTACTACTACTACTACTACTGCTGCTGGTGCAACTACTACTACTACTACTACTACTACTACTACTACTACTACTACTGCTACTACTACTGCTGCTGCTGGTGCAACTACTACTACTACTACTACTACTACTACTACTACTACTACTACTACTACTACTACTACTACTACTACTACTACTACTACTACTACTACTACTACTTCTACTACTTCTACTACTACTACTACTACTACTACTACTACTACTACTACTACTGCTGCTGCTACTTCTGCTACTACTACTACTACTACTACTACTACTACTACTACTACTACTACTATCACAGCTGCTGCTGGTGCTGCTACTACTACTACTACTACTACTACTACTACTACTACTACTACTACTACTACTACTACTACTACTACTACTACTACTACTACTACTACTACTACTACTACTGCAAATGCATTTTGAGGTCCTAGTGGATTAAAAAATCAACATGTAAGACAGAACATTACTATGAAATCGAGATACCTGTGGTTTTCAACTTCTACGGGGAGGAGGCTTGGCTAATGGGGAGGCATTGTGTTTTAAGGGTGCGTTAAGTCATTTTGAAATTAAGTTTCAAGTGTTCTTGTAATAATCTGTGATACTGACATGTTTTTTCTGTTTTCTTTTTCCTTTTTAGTTTAATTAAACTAATTAGAAATCAAAAAGCCAAGGACTTTGTTATGTGCATATTTTGCTCCAAGTTCGTGTTAGATTCTTCGTGTTGTCCTTTTGTTAACCACATCTTATGAAGCTATGGATGGGGGTGGACAACACAGGGGGGGGGGGGGGCATGGGCGTCTTGTCATATATTCAAGTGAAGCGCCATCTGAAAATATTGAAAAACCACTGCAACAGACGAATGGAAATGAGAAGTTAAGCAATATATGACACTAAACCCACCCTGAGATCTCTGTAACTTAAAGTTAGTTAAACCCCACAAGAAAGTATCATTATCCTCAACACTGTACATTCTAGTGAACTTTTTCTTCTTCTTCTTCGCGTTCACCAGCTGTACACTCTGGTGGAAAGTTCTGGTTGTTCGTCCACTTTTGATCTGCAGTCCTGCTCCAGAACCTGAGTGTTGCGTGTGCATCAGTTTTACAGATCTGATTCACTTGAATGCAGACTGTTGGTTCCTTGCCTCTCAGGCAGACGCACTCCGACTTCAAAGGAAGCTCCCCAATTAGTCGACTCTTACGACATGCTTTTGGGTAGGCAGAGGATTTATTCTTATTTTCTCCACCATACTTTCTTACCCCCTGCCTGTGTTTGCTTGGCGAAGTGGGCAAGCCGTTTGCCGCGCGCTCAGAGGGTCGTGGGTTCGTTTCACCGCTGCGCCGTTGAGTTCACCAGTGAATTTTTACGTAAAACCCTGTGGATTTTCGCCTTAGCTACGGAGGTCGTGCTCTGTGAGAAACTCTCGGCAGGCAGCTAGCTTTTCCGCCGAGAGAAACTAAGAAATGGGATATTTTGCAATGAAGTTAATCCTCTCACCTTTATATATTTACCTGTACCTTTCCCACTGCCTTAAATCGCCCCTCCACCTTTTTTTTCCAACCCTTCTATTCCTTCTTACCCTCGCTCGTAAGTAAAGATGATCTCAAGGAGTCTGGCTCTCTGTTCAGCCCGTGAGCTCCGAAAAAAGTGGTAAGCCTGAACCACCAGCAGGTCACCCCGTGCAGCTGCTTTGATATCACGCTTCACTGAAGCGCGAGTCCTGGTTGATGCTTTACAGTGTTATTCTCAAATTATGCGTGCATTTTGTTTTGCGCTCTTTAATGCCTGGTTTCATTACCCACAACAGACGTGTAACATTAGAACAGGAACACCCCTACCCCCCCCCCCCTCCTTCCCTTCTCCCCCGTTCTTTTTTTCCTTTATTTTTTCTCAGACTAAAACAAACAGGTAAATGTTACGCGTTATGCTGATAAAACCGTCTCCATAGTGACAAGTCGAAAAGAACTACCGGAATTGATAAAGGCGGTGGTGGTAGAAAGTGGTAAAATGGGCCTCAGTTTGAATAATGGAAAGTAATGGTAATTTCCAAAAAAAGGATAGTGCCTAAATGGGTAATAAAAGTCAAAGGCATTGGTTTATAACAATAACAGAAATGTAAGTATTTAGGCACACAGATAACATCCAATGACTGATGTATCACAGAGATAAGAATATAACAGCACAAGCCACAATTGCATTTTAGAACATAAGGAACATTTTGTGTAATAATTCTATATCGTTGGAGGTTAGGAAAAGAATTATCGCATTTTATATAGAGCCAGATACGGATATGAAACCTGGACAATTAATAAACAAGCCGAACAATATCTTGGGGCCTCGGAAATGTGGTTTTACAGAAGAATCTTTAGAATTCATTGGACAGCTAAGCAGAGAACCGAGATGTTTTGAAAGAGGCGAGTGGTCGAAGACGACTTATCACCAACATCAGAAAGAAACAGTCAACATTTTTTTGGCCATGTTATGAGAAGTGGGAAAAGGGAACATGTAGTGATCACTGGAAAGATCTGGGTAAAGAGAGACAGAGAAAGACAGCGTGAGACGATTCTGGACAGTCTTTTGTCATGGCTTGGAGGGGTGTCAGCACACGAACTGATACACGCAGTTGCAGATCGCAGATCGTGGAGAGGTATGATCGCCAACGCTAGTCGGCAAAGCATTTGATCATGATGAAATGTGATCTCTGACAGAAAACAATGCTGAACACTTTGTAACTGTCCTTTTTAGTCCTTGTACTCTACTATTCCACAGGATCTGGAAAATTAAATATCACGGAGCGGCTTGGCCTCCCATTCTGTACGGCTCTTATTTGTCTCCATTACTGACTGTACGATGATATTCTGTTCATAAATTCGGCCATGAGGTGAAGTCCCGGATCCATGCCGTACACATTCCAAGTAAACTAATTTCTAGGGGTAACCAATGACCAAGACCAACGGCGGGCAGAAAAACCCGTAACAAAGTCAACCGTTGAAACTGCTACAAACACGTCGTTGACAGGCAAATCAAAGACATTTATTTGAACAATTCCTCACAGATAAAAATGGCGTCAATGAGCATACATTACAGTCACTGTATCAGACGATGGTCAGCTAATTACTTTCCTCCAATCCGGAGCAATGAGCCTCAGCTCCCCGCAAACTGCGGCATCAATTAGAATAACTACTTTTACCTCTAAGGCAGAGCAATGGGCCTCAGCTCCCCGCCAACTGCGGCATCAAGTAGAAGAACTCCTTTTACCTCTAAGCCAGAGTACAAAGCCTAAGCTCCCCGCCAACTGCGGCGTCAAGTAGAATACAGCTAAGCCTAGTTTCCAACCTCTGCCATTAACACATTTTTTGCAACTGTCATCTGTCTAAAAATTTCTGTCGGCAAGTGACGTCGTGTCCTCGTCATACCTCATGTTCATTATCGGTTGTCCATAGTGTGGATCTTCGGATTGCACACAACAGTCTTACTTCCTATGCAGTAATGCCCTAAATCCTGCATGTGAAACCTGCATGTGAAACAAACGGCCCTTTGCAAGCACACATGCGGCCCGCACAAAGGATGTATAAGCTTCATTTTCGTTTGAGTTTTTTTTTTTTTTTTTTATCTTTTTCACCTGATATTTTTGGAGAATAATTATCATCATCGTCATTATCAATTTGAAATAGCCAGGTTCAACCGCTGCCTAGGTAGCTAACCTCTCCTACATAGAAATAGTTACAATTGTAGCCCCTGTTCCAGTTTTGTCCAGGCAATTCATAAACAGCGGAAGACAGCAAAAAACTGCACAAACATAAAAGTTTTTTGACTGCAAACATAAGCGACAAGTTCTTTTGACTGGAAACATAAGTGACAGGTTTTTTTAAAACTGCAAACATAAGTGACAGGTTATTTTGATGCAGACATAAGTGACAGGTTCTTTTGAATGCAGACATAAGTGACAGGTTCTTTTGATGCAGACATAAGTGACAGGTTCTTTTGATGCAGACATAAGTGACAGGTTTTTTTTTAATGCAGATATAAGTGACAGGTTCTTTTGATGCAGACATAAGTGACAGGTTCTTTTGATGCAGACATAAGTGACAGGTTATTTTGATGCAGACATAAGTGACAGGTTCTTTTGATGCAGACATAAGTGACAGGTTATTTTGATGCAGACATAAGTGACAGGTTCTTTTGATGCAAACATAAGTGACAGGTTCTTTTGATGCAGACATAAGTGACAGGTTCTTTTGAATGCAAACATAAGTGACAGGTTCTTTTGACTGCAAACATAAGTGACAGGTTCTTTTGACTGTAAACATAAGTGACAGGTTCTTTTGACTGTAAACACAAGTGACAGGTTTTTTTTACCACAAGCATAAGTGACAGGTTCTTTTGACAACATGCATAAGTGACAGGTTCTTTTGACTGTAAACATAAGTGACAGGTTCTTTTGACTGTAAACATAAGTGACAGGTTCTTTTGACCACAAGCATAAGTGACAGGTTCTTTTGACCACAAGCATAAGTGACAGGTTCTTTTGACCACAAGCATAAGTGACAGGTTCTTTTGACCACAAGCATAAGTGACAGGTTCTTTTGACTGCAAACATAAGTGACAGGTTCTTTTGAAAGGGTATGTACGGAAAGAACGCATGTGGAATTAGCTGATGACTGTTGAGTGCGAATGAGTTCTTGCCCAGGTAGGATCTAGGTAGATCTACTCTGCTTATCTAGAGAGCGGGGTTCGTGTTTCTTCATCGGAAGATTATAAATGTAGTTGTAGGAAACGTATTAACCGCCGTTTGTTTCCAGCTTTAAAAGGGCGTATGCTCCTCCAGTATGAGAAAAAAAGGAAACTGGATGATGAAAGGCGGGTTTTGGGAAGGGAGGGGGTGGAAAGGGGGGGGGGGGGGTGGAAATTATAGTATTTTTGCTAAATGGTGTAGAAAAAAAGCGTTGTTTAATAGAATAGAAATGCCACGCTAATAGCGCACAGCTTAAAGAGACACTATGAAACCAACTTTTTTTTTTTTTTTAACGTATCCAGAAACCACGAGTTGTAAACCCTTTGGCTCGGTACTATGGATATCGCAACCTTTCGGCATTGATTCCATTATAGGTACCGTTAATCTGGGAGAAATGTGGCTTTTCTGCCTACCCCCGGGAGTGAACCCGGACCACAAGGAGTTCGTCACCCGGCCGCCGCGAAAGACAGGTTTTTTATTGATATTACGATAAATATGACTGCCAAACGCGCATCTCAAGTCTCAAAGAACTAAAGATTAACCTAAGCCGACAACAGACAGACCCGTTTACAAAAACTGAGAAAGGAAATGCCTCCCCCCCCCCTTTCCCCCACCCAGTTACTGCAAACTATGAACTTAAGCGGAGTGATCGCCTGGAGCGGATAATCTTACAGTGAAGGAGATTTCTTACAGCAATGCCTCGTAAAAAAAAAAAAAAAAACGGCTCAGATCGTTACTTATTGTTGCTGTGATTGTTATTTAACATTTGCTTTGTTAATATAAATTTCTTTAACCTATGGTGCCATTTCAATGGGTTGAAATGAATTCTGTCCGTATTCCATAGTTGTGGATTTCAAGCTGTACGATAGACATGGCCAATGAGACACCTTTTTTGGGGGGTGCCTAGTTGACCATGTATCTTAGTGCACTTGTATTCATGGCGAGGCGCAGACGCCGTCTGGAGGTGACAGGTTCAATTCCCGGCACGGTAACTATAGCTTTCGATTTTTATGTTGTCTAGTGTGTTCTTCTATCTTTCTACTTCTTTCTATGAGTGCCGTTCACAATACTTTCTGTTACTTGATTAATTCTTGGTTTGAAGGCGTTAAGGGGGCAGGTTCGGCCCCAGAGATATAATGGATGATTCCTCCCGCCACTTCATGGGATTGAACTCAGGCCACTGTCTCGACAGAGAATCGCGCTAACCGGAATGCTTTTGGTAGATGCGTTAGTTTCCACAAAAAACAAGTCAGACAATTTCTTGAGACCTCTGAGATGTGGTTTTGCAGAAAACTTTTCAGAATTCCATTTAATGGCAAAAATTGCAATCCAAATATATTGAAGAAGGCGACAGCTCAAAGACCCTCATCAGAAACATCATGTCATGTTATGACGGTAAACTAAACAATGTTTTCACTACTGGAAAGATTTATGGAAAAGAGATAGAACAAGACAGGATAAGTAGATTCTTGACAACCTTTTCTCGTGGTATGGTGGGGTATCTATCAAGCTGTACGATAGACATGGCCAATAAGACACCTTGGGGGGGGGGGGGGGGGGGGGTGCCTAGTTGACCATGTTCTTAGTGCACTTATATCCAAAGCGAGGCGCAGACGCC
>CAJHNH020004013.1:1091753-1104917 GCA_905116865.2 Candidula unifasciata | reverse complement strand
TTATCTCTGTACCTTGACACTTAACATCTGGGAAAAAAGTTGTGTTTGATATGACCAATGGTCCAGGAGAATTAAAGGTTTGATGTGGTCGTCTTAGATTAAGGATGTATCCAAATCCCTATTTTCCTGTATACTTTCGAAATACAAAGAAATAAAAGTAGGTTAAGGAAAGACATTCTGGAGTCACCGAGCGTATTGTCACAATTTTGAAGCCCCACCCTGGCTTCTGCCGCGGTAATTTAAATATAGCCGGGCCTGAAATATGGCCTAACGGCTGAACGGGGTTTCCAGGACCTTTCCACGGGTGATCCTTATCCGCATAGTGGCACCTTTTGTCACCGTGTGTTTATCGCTCTGTGTGATGTCCT
This sequence comes from Candidula unifasciata, assembly GCA_905116865.2. Lineage (NCBI taxonomy): Eukaryota > Metazoa > Mollusca > Gastropoda > Stylommatophora > Geomitridae > Candidula > Candidula unifasciata. The sequence goes on along the minus strand of CAJHNH020004013.1, from coordinate 1,104,549 downwards.
GCTGGGGTAAAAAAGTCAGTCAGTCAGATATGCAGTGTTTATCGCCTGTGTGATGCCATGGTGGGGTACAACTTACCCGACTGTTAAACGCGGTTTCCGGGACCCCTCAACTAGTGATTCTCATCCGTATGGTGGCACTTTGTGCCACATGGTGTTTATTGCTTTGTGTGATGTCCTGTTTGGGTAAAATTTACTTACTTACTTACGTCTGTTAGACATGTGTTTCATATACCAACGTCCCGGTCCATAGGTTGAAAAAAAAAAGTAGAGACTCAAAAACACAAAACAGCACTTTAGACAGTGTGAAGGCAAATAAGCTCTCTTATGAAAAACCATCTGTGTGGCTCTCAACAGTTCATACAGCAAGTCTCCTTGGGCTAGTGTACAGGGTTTATTCAAGGCATATGCAAACTACTCGACTAGTTATGGCAACAAAACATTATTGGAAGCATATTACGGAACTTGGCAGGAAAGTACAATACTTGAACTAGAATGTAATTATGTTAGTTTTAGCTCTAGACAAAAGGGTGCATTGAATAAAAGCACACAACCGGCATATCAATAAACGGAGAACAGTTATGCTGTACGGGACTATACCCCCCTGTGATTTGTGTATTGTCTTTTCCGTAACATGCAAGAACCCGTGAAAATGGCTAGAATACAAGTGTTATTATTTAATAAGGACATAGAGCAACTGATGACTAGGAGAAGTCTATGCTACCTTTGTTGTGACTACGGCAACCACTTATGACCGAACAACAGTATTCAAATCCCCGTTCTTGGGTCGCTGATCGTACGAGTGTGCAAACATCATAAGTGCCTCTTAGAGATAAAGAGCCGGTCTCCTACAGCGCCTTGGTTTGCTGCAGGACATTCATAATCATATCCTGACAGGCATTCAGGTGGGAGGACTGCACTCTCCAGAACTGGGGATTTGGAAAACCTGTAGCCATTGCTCTTGTTTGCATTATAGAACGTTGCAAACTACATCTTTGTATAGAGACATGAGTGTATGAGCTATTGTGTGTTGCTCGTGCCTACAGGTGTGGGTGTATATATATGTGAGAGAGTGTGTGTGTGTGGATTAATTCGCGTTTTTTATGTATGTATATATATATATATATATATATACACACACACACACACTTCGAAGGCCTCAGTAACGTGGTTCTTGTTGAACACGCATATAGTGAAGGCAGACTTACCATTAGTGGAAAGTAGGGCTGTACCGAATAGTGATTTTCACTATTTGGCCGAATACGAATATCTGGACCAACTATTCGGCCAAATACGAATAATGAATCATCATCAACAGGGGCTTTGCCGACTGGCATGGGCGATTATGCCTCGCCACAATCTGCGATCTTATGCAGCATGTATTTGTTTGTGTGCTAACACACCTCCATGCCATGTAACAAGACTGCCGAGAATCTTCTCTCGTTGTCTTCCTCTATCACTCCTTCAACATATCTTTCCAGTAGTTACCACATGTTCCATTTTCCCTCATCTTATAACATGGCCGAAAAATGATGACTGTCTCCTTCTGATGTCTGTGAGTGGTTGTCTTCTGGCTCCCGCCTTTATCAAAACCTCTTGGTTGCTTTTTGTGTGGCTGTCCAAGGTATTTTAAGCATTGTTCTGTAAAACCACATCTCTGAGGCCTCAAGAAATTGCTTGGCCTGCCTACCGATTGTCTAGGACTCACAGCCATATGTTAAAACTGGGTGTATGTAGCAAGCAAGAATTCTTTTTCTAACCTTCAATTATACAGATATATTGCTTGAGATGTTCTTCATTTTATAAAATGCAGTTTTTGCCTGTCCTATTCTGTTTCTTATCTCAGTTATGCATTTTCCATCTGATGTTACCCATGTGCCCAGATACTTAAATTTCTGTACTTGTCCCAAAATAACACCATTGACTTTTATTACACATTTAGGAATAATTATTTTCTTTGATACCAACATTACTTCTGTCTTCCCACTATTTAAACTGAGGCCCATTCCTCAACTTTCTTGTATAAAATAGATTTAGAAAAAAAAAAAACATCCATAATGTCAAATGTACCCTGAAATTTCACTTTACAAAATGTAGTACAGAATAGTAAACATTTAAAAACATTTCTGTGGTAACTAATACCTAGGAATGAAAGTATTCCTAGTTTTATAACAAGTAACTAAACTAGTAAATTGTCACTTACAGCTTAGTTAATCCATGAAAGCGGCATTACCTTTCGAAAAAAAAAATCGTTTCATGTTGTCAGCATTAAGGCAGCTTCTTGTCTCACTGAAAGTATATCCAGCTGTACTAAACAGATGTTCACTTAGTACGCTCGTAGTTCGTGCACAAAGATAACGCTTGGCAGTATGAATCAAGGTGGGAAATCTTGATATGTTTATTTTCCACCAGTCCAGAAACGGGTGTAATGTAACCACTATTTGTATTCGGCCCAACCGCAACTATTCGGCCGAATACCGAATAGCTCTAAAGTCCACTAATCGGCCCCGAAGCGAATACGAAGCGAATATTCGGTACAGCCCTTGTAGAAAGCAGCGAGGAAATTTTGACGAGAACAAATCTGATAACATACATCAGAGTGAGGTTTGATCGCAGTCTATCCTTCAAAGAAGCACGTAAAGGCCTGTCAGCATTGAGGGTCCTGGCTGCCGCTAACACTGAGCAGAGATTGCTTCTGCTTCTGTTCCAGGGACTAGTACTTTCTCCCATCGAATATGCGCTTGCCATCCTCACTGTCAGCCAAACTCAGATTGAAAGACTTGAGAAAGTGCAAAATGAAGCAATGCGCATTATTCTAGGGTGCACTGGAGACACATCTTGTGCAGTAATGAGGTACCTTCTTTACTTCCCTACCATGAACTACATGAACAAGATGTAGAGGGCTCGTGCATACCTCAAGATAAGCTCAGATCTGAAGCACCCTTTGCACCTCATGCTCTTCAAGGAAAAAAGCAATAGGCTTAAAAGGGGCAAATTATTGCTGGGTAGGGCAGAGGATGACATCAGGTTTGCAGCCTTACAGACATCCATCCAGGCGAGGAGTGGAATCCAGCGTCTAAGGCTCCCAATCTCAAATTCTCCTTTGTCGTGACGCTCGAAATGAATCATCGGGAGCAGAATCCAGCTGCTGTCAATGCCGAGGTATGCGCGCTTATCAGTGACAAGTCAGATGAGACAGATGTGGTAATCTTCACAGACGGGTCCGTTATACGAGGCCATACGAGTGCATGGGCATTTACAGCTCGCTCTTCAGGCAGAACAGTTCAAAAAGCCAGCGGTGCCTTCTACATGACCACCAGCAGCATGACGATGACAGTTATGACGGTGACACAGGCTTTCATGTGGCTGGGATCACTGGACTATTCCCCCGTGTGTGTGCTGAGTGATTCTTTGAGCATGATCCGGCGGGTCTATACTGGCTGGTTACACAGACAGTGGTTTGAGTCGTTGCAAAATTCTCCTGTGTGTACAGTTACTTTCATATTCGTCCCAGGGTGGGCAGGCGTCGTTGGTAATGAGAGAGCTGATAGACTGGCAGGTGCAGCATTAATTGAAGATGGCCGGCCCATGGATCAGGCAGACATTGTCATTGCCCTTAGAGAGATAGGAGGTTCTGAGGATTTTGGAAGCAACATGTCCACATCACTGCTAAGAATACGCGAACTGGAAATAGAGATCGGCAAAGCCAAACATGAGAAGCACACTGGACGCAGGACACTGATGAATATGTTGATAGGGGAATCTGAGCGCCCATGTATGTGTGTCCGGAGTGCTGTGAAGATAATATAACGCATAACTCATTCCTATATATATATATATATATATATATATATATATATATATATATATATATATATGTGTGTGTGTGTGTGTGTGTGTGTGTGTATACACACACATACAAACACACATTCACAAGAAAATAATAAGGCTTTGCGGATGACAATGCAATGTGCAGCAAAATTCGGGTTGCCTAAATCGAAGTAAGTGACACTAAATGGATTAGTGGCAGAAATATATCTGATAATGAGATATTATAATAGTCTGTACGATCTTCTAGTGTCGATATAAGTTTAAAAGCAAATATTGACGCTATTAAGAGCTATTGAAAAGTTTAAATTCGTTAACTTTTTCAATCTCATATGTAACAACGATCGAACAATAGACTGACAGAACCAATGCAGCATTGTTTATGTGAAAAACTTCGTCGACAAATCAAAAACAATATTGCCAAGGAGGCTACATGTTAGTGTAAATTAGCAATGTTTGTTATTTGCAACGATAAATGTAATGCTAAGTTGGTACTGGATGACAATCTGTTTCATATTGTGGAAAGATTGAACGTTTTGTGTGTGGTCTGGTTTATTAGTGTCTCAGCGTGATTTCTGCCAGGGTCACTGGCACGGCGTCTGTTGACAGTGAAAGACATTACAACTGTGTGTACGGCTTATACTATATTTCAGACAGGCACTTTGTGTTTCTTAGTCATGCCTCTCTGCATGTGCTTACAATCATGTCTCTCTGCATGGGCTTCACAATCATGCCTCTCTGCATGTGCTTCACAATCATGTCTCTCTGCATGTGCTTCACAATCATGCCTCTCTGCATGTGCTTCACATTCATGCCTCTCTGCATGTGCTTCACAATCATGCCTCTCTGCATGTGCTTCACAATCATGTCTCTCTGCATGTGCTTCACAATCATGTCTCTCTGCATGGGCTTCACAATCATACCTCTCTGTATGTGCTTCACAATCGTGCCTCTGTGTATGTGCTTTACAATCATGCCTCTCTGCATGTGCTTCACAATCATGCCTCTCTGCATGTGCTTCACAATCATGATTCTCTGCATGTGCTTCACATTCATGCCTCTCTGCATGTGCTTCACAATCATGCCTCTCTGCATGTGCTTCACAGTCATGCCTCTCTGCATGTGCTTCACAATCATTCCTCTCTGCATGTGCTTCCCATTCATGCCCCTCTGCATGTGCTTCACAATCATGCCTCTCTGCATGTGCTTCACAGTCATGCCTTTCTGCATGTGCTTCACATCATGCTTTCTGCGTGTGTTTCACAATCACGCCTCTCTGTATTTGGTTCACACTCATGGCTCTCGCACAAGCTTCACAATCATGCCTCTCTGTATTTGGTTCACACTCATGGCTCTCGCACAAGCTTCCCAATCATGCCTCTCTGCATGTGCTTCACAATCATTCCTCTCTTCATGTGCTTCACAATCATGCCTATCTGCATTTGCTTCACAGTCATGCCTCTCTGCATGTGCTTCCCAATCATGCCTCTCTGCATGTGCTTCCCAATCATGCCTCCCTGCATGTGCTTCACAATCATGCCTCTCTGCATGGGCTTCACAATCATGCTGCGACTCTGCATGTGCTACACAATCATGCCTCTCTGCATATGTTTTACAATCATGCCCCTCTGCGTGTGTGTGTGAAACTCCAGGACCAGTCTGGTAACCGCTGCTGCCTTTAAGCCTGGAGAGCAGTAAAAGAGCTCTGCAACACTGCTCCCATCAAGATGATGCTTAGCAACCGACAGAACGAACGAACAAACAAACTTTTTTTTCAAAGGAAGGTCTTACATTTGGCTCTTCTAAGCACTCTTCTTTTGAAACAAAAGTGTATGTTATCAATAATGCATGTTATGTTTAAAAAAAAATAAACATAATGAAATAATGCAGACACACATAATGTGAATACAATCATACACGTTCAGAGTCATGTATATAGTTACACACAGGCACCCGCACTCATGTGTACACAAAAATACACTCAGTCTCATATATATATATATATATATATATATATATATATATATATATATATATATATATATAGATACGCACACATTTATATAAATACACGCAAACATACACACACGCACAGTCATCTTTATATACACATGTACTCATACGTACACAAGTACACATCCATACATATACGTTCATCTACGCACACACATGCACACACACATGTACTCTCACGCATGCATACATATAGATACACTCACACAAACACCCACACACTCATATAGCCACATACTCATGCATACAAACGCATTTATAAGCACACACCCAAACATACCCACACCTAAATACATATACATATTTACACTGACTTTCATTCAAAATCACCTATATATAAATATATATACACACACACTCACACACACAAGAGCCTTATTCTACACAGTCATCAATACACACACAAAAACCCACATATCTTAAACACTCTTACATACGCATACAATCTCATACGTACACAAGAACCGAATCATGCTTAATCAATTATACACACGCATCTAATCATACACAAACACCAATATATAGGGGTTCTTAGCGAAAGCCAATGGAAAACTTTTAGTGCAAGACAGCCTAGCATGTGAAAACACAACATTTAGTAAGAGAACGGTGGTGGAGGCAATAACTTCAGCTCCCCGGTGGCTGGAGAAAAAAATGCATACACATGTCGTAATTGTAACAAACTCTGAAAGCATGCTGAGAAAAATAAAGACAGGGATGCTGCGAGCAGAGTGGCAAGCTTAATTGAAAAGGTTACAGGTAATGAGCGTACTTTTGATTGTATTTCACTATGCCATACCGGAGTGATGGGTAATGAACAGATAGACAGATTGGCTGCATCTGCACCACTTGGTGGTGAATTAATGCATGACAAGGCAGACTGGGTCAAGGCCCTTTTGGAACAAGCAACGGAATCAGTATAAAAATTATATTTGTATGACCTGGAGAGAATGAGGCAACTGAGTATAACCATAGGTTCTGGCCGACTCACTACACTCACAGGAAAGGCAAGACCATTACCATAAGTATTGGAACTCTGCGTTGGCTGCTGAACATGAGGACGGAGCATGCATCTGAATGCCCCGAATGCTATGATGTCAATTCCTGACTCAACTCAACACCATATAGCCATGGAGACTCTCACATACTCATGCAACCCCATACATGCACAAACCCCCCTACATACACAAGAAATTATTCACACACAGTCATCAATAAAACACCTATACATACACCAGCACCCATACATGCACTAACACCTACACATACGCTGACACCCATACATACACTAACACCTATACATACGCTGACACCCATACATGCACTAACACCTATACATACGCTGACACCCATACATACACTTGTCGTGAAATGATAGTCATTACACATCGGTTTGTAAGGCTGATAACCTGTCTTACCTGTAATCTGCACAAAATTCAAACTTGGACTCGCCCAGAAATATATAGTCCCTTATATCTATATATATAGGCCTGTATTGGACAACATTATTATGTCTGCCTTTTCTGGTTACTTTAACTAAACTCCACTTTTAAATGTATTTCTTTTGGGGATATATTTAGGGAGTTAATTGAGGTTTCTTGGAAACCGATTTACTCCTTGCCCCAGTATACAAGGAACTTCTTTTGTACCGACGCCTGAAATGTCTATCTGACGCCATTCTCCTTGCCAGCTTCTCAAGCCTCCAGATGTGTTAATCTGTGCCTGTATACTTTAAATTTTCAAGGCAATCTGGAAAGATATGCTTGGGTAAGTTAATTATAGTTTACGAGTACCTAGAATGTTGTCTGTAAAGTAGTCACTGCTGTAGAGAAATCCATATCGGCTGTGTGATCTCACTTAGTTCTACCATTCTTGATCGCTAGAGTAGCGGATTCGAACGTAGATCTTCCACTGTACAGACTAAATAGCTTATGCCCTCAATAAACCACCCATACTGATAAACATTTAATGCCCTTACACTTGTGTACGGTTTAAACTACTTACAGAATCTGTACATACGAGATGGGGACAGAATTGGGTCAGGGCTGTGTTAATCAAAGTATGTGTGTGCTTGACCCAGATCAATGAGTGCTGGGGCGGTTGGGAAAACTAGTGAATGCAGGTACTGACAGTAAATATTGGTGTTTGTGTGCAGAGTGAGGGGGATAGGGGGAGATGATATATGTGTTAGACCACTTTATCTATCTCCACTGCATATCTGACTTGCCTTCTCTTGCACTAAACAGACAGATAAATATAGGAGACTTATGTCTTTTGGTCTGGAGAGGCAATCTGAGGAATGAAACAAGAGAGCAGGGAGGAGACAGCAGATGGGAGGTGATGACTTATGCTTGCTCTGTCTTTCCTGTCAAGATGTTACCCTATTGATGATGACTAATGCTGAGTTATTTTCTTGACAGGATGTATATTTTCTGAAGAGCTGGCAGAAGATTCACAGTCTCACCAACATCCACCAACATCCTACCACCAGAACCAACTTGTTACCCACCAGCTAACACCTGTGAAGGTTCCTGACATCTCCAAAAATGGGGGAGATTGTGCCTCAAACAGCTACCAGTGCCAGAGCTTAATGTGGCTCTAAGACATTGTGTGTCCTTACTGGTGATATAGACATGCTAGATAACGATACAGTTGCTGTATAGTGAAGTACTCTTGCTACTTGATCCAGTGGAGCAGAATTCCCAGAGTCAAAGACAGTCAAATCATCCGGAGCTGAGGGAGGCATCATAGACAGAGATAAGAGAAGATAAGTCTAATACTTCGCATGATGTTGTGTTTCTCACAGCTTCCTGTGTCCAATGATGAGAAGATGTCACCTCCAGGACCGGCTGTCTGCCTAGTTTCCTTAGGATCTAGACATTAGTGCTGAAATTCTTTCACTGATAGCTGGAATTCACTTCAATTGTTTTTGTACAGATATTATACTAAATACATGCATTCATTTTCATGGCTGACTTAGGTTTCTCTATGTCACCTTCTTAAGTGTTTAGCAGTTGTATGTGTATGTTTCTTCATTATATGTGTTAACATGGTTATGATAATGAACTATCATAACCTGGGGGCTTTCTTTAGTAAGTAGTGGGGGTGTCCAGCCAAGTGTGCCTAGAAATATATATATATATATATATTGACATATTTTGTAGTGCCAATACTTGAGTTGCCCTACTCCAGAGATAAGTTGATCGTATATTGGCCACGGGGAATCCCTTAGACCAATACGAGCCAAACGACTCAACAAAATTATCTCTGAGTGCTGCTGGTTCTGAAGGAGAAATCCTTACATTAGGCACGCGACAGGAGTGATATGTGACAACACTAACACCTATACATACGCTGACACCCATACATGCACTAACACCTATACATACGCTGACACCCATACATGCACTAACACCTATACATACGCTGACACCCATACATGCACTAACACCTATACATACACCAGCACCCATACATGCACTAACACCTATACATACACCAGCACCCATACATGCACTAACACCTATACATACGCTGACACCCATACATACACTAACACCTATACATACGCTGACACCCATACATACACTAACACCTATACATACGCTGACACCCATACATACACTAACACCTATACATACGCTGACACCCATACATAAACTAACACCTATACATACGCTGACACCCATACATACACTAACACCTATACATACGCTGACACCCATACATACACTAACACCTATACATACGCTGACACCCATACATGCACTAACACCTATACATACACCAGCACCCATACATGCACTAACACCTATACATACTCCAGCACCCATACATGCACTAACACCTATACATACGCTGACACCCATACATACACTAAGATCCATGCATGCACATGCACCTAACCATACACTAGCATCCATATATTCACAATTTAGAAACCCACACACACACACAAACAATTAATCCCACAAATGCATATATATAGTCGACATGCATCCAAACTCATACACAACATGCAATCTCACACATGCATATATATATATATATATATATATATATATATATATATATATATATATATATATATATATATATATATATACGTATATATACTCTCAGATACATCCAAACTCATACACAACATGCACTCTCACACATGCATATATATATATATGTATATATACTGTCACATACATCCAAACTCAGACACACACACAAACCCCCACGAACTCATAAATCGACATCCATCAGAAAAGCACACACACATACAAAGCGTGCATACATAAACAGCCAAGCCTCCTTACCTATAAATACACAAAATTCATACATACTCACACATAGATAAAACCACTCATACATATCCAAGCATGCACACCACTACACATACACACTCATACTTATCCATGCCTACACTAACATCTATACATACACAGGCACCAAATCATACACAGAGAGGAACAATCTCTACACCAACTGCCCAACTGTTTTAGTACATATAGTTGAATACTGAAGACCAAATCTGTCACAGCATTCCCATTTTACAACCGAGTTTAATTATTTATTATGCATTTCCTTATAATAATTATAATATGTATTCAAATGTTTTTAATATTTATTCAACATAGATAATGTCTCAGGCACTAGTTGTTGTGATGATTTAAGAAGCTGTTTACCTGTTACAATTAATACAATGACATCTTTTGTTAGCATGAGTGAACTAGGTCAGGAGCGGCTAGCCGAACAACCCAGCTTCCAATCTTTGGTAATTTTTTTTTTTTTTATCCGGACAAAAATAAAATCCTAACCGGCACAGACCGTGGCGAAAGCACTAGGCAGGCGAACATAGCTCCTCAGGCTCAAAGACCCCTCCCTGTATACAAAAAGTGGTAAATACCGGCGGTACCTGGAAGTTCTAAAAGAGGATTTTCTTCCTTCTCTGTAGCTCGCTAACCAATGTACTGTGTTGTGTTTCAACCACATCAGTGTACCACTGAATCAGGTCTGTTTGGGCCAGTCTTATCAGCCTAGTCGTCTGCAGTAACGTTTACTGTAGACATGTTTGAATTTAAATGTGTATGTAAGGTCATATGTCAGTTGGTGTGTAAGTACATAGATATGTCTGTAGGTGTGTAAGTACTTGAATATTTTAGTAGTAGATTGTGTTTGTGAAGAACCAGAAGAGCAATAAGATCTATAATGTTCAATGCTCACATCAGATGAAATATGCCAGGATGACTGCAGTTTGTATCTCCGAATCTACATCGTTTGTCCTTCATAGATCTCTAAACGTATCTTTTGCCTCCACTAAACTGGCCAGCCATAGATGATGACACTGATAGCAAGTGAAGATGGCGATAATAGTAGTGGAAGCACTTTTGTTACTTGGTCTTGACATTTCAAGCAACTGATCATTATGTAAATTTGTTAACATTGAGCGGAGGACGGAGGCACATTGTTAACGTTGGTCTGAGATCAATAAGCATTGATCAGATATTACGTGCAAGATTCCAAACAATGCGTCTACAACAGTCACGGGACAACTAAAAGCTGTCCTACACGTTTTGTCTGTGGCGAGTCAACATACCCAGAACGCGTGTACAGTAAATACAGCACTCACGACCGACTGTGTCTGGCTATTATGGATCTAATTGCAAGAGCAATTAACGGTCCAAGCACGCGCTAAGCCATGCTATAACCTGATGCATAAGCGACGTGGCCCTTGATCTGGTGAGCGTCAGGGAACAGGATCTTTTTGTCAGACTCACCAACGGCAAACATAGTTCCTCGTGTGCAGGACTAGGATTGAGAACTCACCAAATAGTTATACAATTTCCATTATTGTATGATCTTCTCTTCGTCGCTTCGGCCATTTTGTTCTCCTGGCACGTCGTAACCACCGCAAGTCATCTCCAGTACACAATCACATTCCAAAACTTGAGCAGCTTTGGATTTCTAGCGCTAGTCCTGTAATGTTGTACAATAGTCCTGTAATGTTGTACAATAGTCCTGTAATGTTGTACAATAGTCCTGTAATGTTGTACAATAGTCCTGTAATGTTGTACAATAGTCCTGTAATGTTGTACAATAGTCCTGTAATGTTGTACAATAGTCCTGTAATGTTGTAGAATAGTCCTGTAATGTTGTTCAATAGTCCTGTAATGTTGTACAATAGTCCTGTAATGTTGTACACTAGTCCTGTCGTGGTGTACACTAGTCCTCTAGTCCTGTCGCGTTGTACACTTGTCCTCTATTCCTGTCATGTTGTACACTAGTCCTCTAGTCCTGTCGTGTTGTACACTAGTCCTCTAGTCATGTCATGTTGTACACTAGTCCTCTAGTCCTGTCATGTTGTACACTAGTCCTCTAGTTCTGTAATGTTGTACAATAGTCCTGGAATGTTGTACAATAGTCCTGTAATCTTGTACAATAGTCCTGTAATGTTGTACAATAGTCCTGTAATGTTGTACAATAGTCCTGTCGTGTTGTACAATAGTCCTGTAACGTTGTACACTAGTCCTGTCATGTTGTACACTAGTCCTCTAGTCCTGTCATGTTGTACACTAGTCCTCTAGTCCTGTCGTGTTGTACACTAGTCCTCTAGTCCTGTCATGTTGTACAGTAGTCCTCTAGTCCTGTCATGTTGTACACTAGTCCTCTAGTCCTGTCGTGTTGTACACTAGTCATCTAGTCCTGTCGTGTTGTACACTAGTCCTCTAGTCCTGTCATGTTGTACACTAGTCCTCTAGTACTGTTGTGTTGTACAATAGTCCTGTAATGTTGTACACTCGTCCTCTAGTCCTGTCATGTTTTACACTAGTCCTCTACTCCTGTCGTGTTGTACACTAGTCCTCTAGTCCTGTCATGTTGTACACTAGTCCTCTAGTCCTGTCATGTTGTACACTAGTCCTCTAGTCCTGTCATGTTGTACATTAGTCCTGTCATGTTGTACAATAGGCAT
>CAJHNH020004013.1:1081753-1086753 GCA_905116865.2 Candidula unifasciata | reverse complement strand
ATATATATAATAAAAAAGAAATCAGGACAAGGAGAATATTTGACACTGAAAAGAGATATAATGCCGGTGTTTTCAGCTCAGTTCTTTTTTAATCAAATCAGTTTTTTTTTTTTTTTTTTTTTTAATCACAGTCAATGGTTATGCCAAATAACAAGGTATCGACGGCAAGGGAAAAAAAAGTCATTTAAACAATTATTTCTTAAAATTGGCCACTGCTTTGATGATATTTATTATTTGCATTGGTATACCATCAAAGATGCAAAAAGCGGGAAAGTAGAGAACCAACAACGAAATTCATAATCTGTTTATCAGACTGACTGACTGACTTTCTACCCCACCAGGATACCACACAAGCGATAAACACCCGATGACACAATGTGCAACCATGTGGATGAGGATGACCGTGGAGACGTCCTAGAAACCGCTTTCAGCCATTAGGCCATATTTATGGCCTGGCTTAATTGCGGTCCCCGGCAAGAGCCAGTGTGGGTCTTCAAATAACGAAAAATGTCATCCTAAAAAGGACAATAAATGAAATTTCCCTTTAACACCACTGATCATTGACGTTATGAGAGCCAGTAGACTGAAGTGGCTGGGACATATTGAAAGAATGTCAAGTGACAAAGAGGTAACAAACTGAATACACAAGGCAACTAAATAGTTGTAGACAACTAGGCAGACCAAGAAGATGATGGAAAGACAGACCTGCAAACACTTGCTGTCAATAACTGGAAAGAGAAGGCGAACCTTAATGTTTGTTAACGAATTGATTGTCTCCCTGATTTCCATGTTATTTTTCTGTCCTTTACTAGTGATAAGGTCATTTTAGCCTTTTAATCATAGGTGATTGGTTCTTGCGGACTACATCTAATTAAAGAAGTGGTCTGAAACGTTAGTAGCGCGAGCCTAAGGGGGAAAGGGGGAGGGACAGTGCGTCTAGCAATTCTGAAAGAGTAATCTGTAGGATCGGATAGGAGATCGGGTCAAAAAAAGGAAAGTCATTGATGGCACCAGCTGAAGATACAATCGTGACAGCTGCCTCGGTCGAGCAAATACACAGGGGGCGGGAATGGGTCGACACGAACACCCGCAACAGCAGTTTCCATCAGGTCATTATCACATTAGGAAGAGAATCTAAAAAGTAGTGTAAAGGTATGGCAGAATAAGAAAAAAAAAATGTATGACTGAAAGTTGACAACACTGGGCTAGATGATGCAGTAGTGTACATTGATGGTTCTCTTCACTGAGGTTGCTGCTCAACTGGAAACAAAAAATCACCTTCAGCCAGCATCCCCAAAGGGAAAGATTTAGATTTTTTTTTAAAATTGATTTAGCACTGCACGCCACTAAGAGCCCTGAAAAAAATTCCTCAGTGTTAATGCGATCAAAGAAGACAGACCATATTACTGGCCAAACGGCGACGAATTCCTCTACCAGCGAGCCAATGGGTCACCCGGTAGCCGTTGTTTACTGAGGTCTGAAATCTGGATGGGAGTTTTCAGCTAGAATGAAGGAAAAGATCGTGGCAGAACAAAAATGAGCCATTTTTTACCCACAACTTCAAGCATGAGGATGGGAGTGGAGTAAATCACTGCAGCTCTGAGGTGGTGTCACAAGATGGTTTTGTCACGTGTCTAAATTAGGGTCACCTCTGGTAATATAACACACTCTCAAAGGGTGGTATTCCGGGCGTTCCTGGGTGCCTTGAACACGCGACCATGATTTGGGAGGCTATTCAGAGAGCCAAACATGAGAGATCTCAATTGCACGTGATTTGTTTGGACTTAGCCAACGCATGCGGGGCAGTTCCCCATAGGCTACTGTGGCGAGCCATTCGCATGTTCCACGTACCGGCACAGATCAATGATATGATAGAGCAATATTTCTCTAAGTTCGCTTTGCGCTTCTCTACCTCGACGTTTACCACGAGTTGGACTGAGTTGTAGATTGGGATAGCTATGGGGTGTACGATCTCACCAATACTGTTTGTCATGGCCATGCAGATCATGTTGGACGGGGCGGCCGGCTACGGACAAGGCCTTCAAATAGGGGATCACTGGATGCCGCCACTACGCGCATTTATGGATGACACGACTATAGTCACGGGCAGCGAGGAGTCTGCCCGCACGATCCTGAAAAGATTGGCACGGTGGTCCAATGGAGCGGTATGCAGTTCAAACCGCAGAAGTCGAGGAGTGTGTCAATCCTTAAGGGCAAGGTGTCGGCAACCAGTTTTACGGTGGCAAGGAACAAGATCCCCACGGTTCTGGAGGAACCGGTGAAGAACCTTGGTCGCGTTTACGATTCGAAGTTATCTGATAGAGCAAAGGTCCGGCGACTACACGAGTCACTGGCTACTGGCCTGCTCGCGATCGAACGTTGCCGGCTGGTCGGGAAGTTCAAGGTATGGTGTCTCCAATTCATGTTGATTACGATGCTCCTATGGCCGCTGTTAGTCTACAAGGTGACGATGACTGCAGTGGAAACCATGGAGAGGAAAATCAACACAGCCTTAAGAAAGCGATTTACAAAAAAGCGAAAATCGCCTGTCTGCAAATCAAATTCACTCTTTCACAAACTGAATCTCCTTTTTTTGCAAAGCAGATCACTCACTTCTTCGCAAATCAGGTATTTCTCAGGTGGCTGCGTCAAACCTGGAGAATGGACAATGGCAGAATCCCTAAGGACATTCTCAATAGTGAATTAAAGATGCGTGCAAACGGGACATCGATGATACACGTATTGAGGTGGACTGGTGGAAACAAAAGCCATTGACCGTTTGGGGGTTGGGGGGGGGGGGGGCACCGGGAAGAGAATCAAGTCAGGAATGACTGCGGACAGGACCAGAGCTGAGCGTCTGAGCAACAACAACAACAAAACTCTAAATACAAATATTAACAACAAGGGTCCTAAAATCGGACGAAAGGCATTTCTCAACGCAGGTGGGTCTTGCTAGTCACACTCGGCATGTCTTCTCATTATACAGTATAACATTGTAGTCTGGAGAGACGGAAAGGTGACAATATATACAGCTTTAATAAAACTCGAAAAGTTCCTGAATCTTGTTGTTCTGAGAAAGTACACTCTAACCCCCACCCCCCTTCCCCCCCCCCCCCCCCCCCCCCCACATTATAAATAAAACAACCGGGTAAGTCAAAAAGTATACCTGGTGTTAATAATGAAAGATAAATTAGAAATTTGTTTTAAAAAACGTACAGAAAGCTGGACTTAAATTTTTAAAGCCTAGTCAGCAGTGGAGGTTGGTCAACATTGTGCCGTTGGCTTTTACTTTCCATGATATATCTAGTAGTCAAGTTGAAATATTTTCATATTCCGCTCCGTGCAGATTTAAACTCTCAAGACTTTCCTTTTATTGAGTATTCTATTCTTTTGATTATCTAACTGCAGTCAAGCATTAAACTGTTACAAATTAATTAAATAATTTCGGTTTTTTGTGTGTTTAAAGATAGTTTAAGGCAAAGATTTAAATAACACATTTGATTTCGAGAAAAAGGTGAATTTGGGTTTCAAAATAGTGAACTTCATTTTTAAACAGGTGATTTTGGGTTGCCAGTCCTGTATCATATTTGCCAGATTGCCGTCACATAGATTGCCAAATGTACACAATTAACGTTGATTGATGGCGGCGACATATATACACTTGATAATCTATCAGAAGGCTATTGCAAACATCTAGCTCCTACGGAAATTATATTCACGGCAATAAAGACCATACGGCCCAGCTGAGGCAGATAAGCGGCTATATATCTGCCCCACTTGGGCTTCCTGCCTTGAACTGTGACCCATCAGAACCCAGTCACTTTCTTCGTTAGACACGTGCTGACTTTACGACAGGCTTTCTCACATGCCAGGGCGCCTTCTCACATCCTGATAACGGAAACAGAATTCTTTTGAACCGAGGCATATCAAACAGCCACCGTTGCTTTGGTACAGATGGGTGCTAATGAATCTACAGATATTCAGTCATAAACACGGATGTTTGCTACCTGTTTAACATACGTAATTATATTTACTTATACACTTCACATCTGCACATACATCGCAGCCAGGCATTGAACAGTCGCACCGTGACATAGGAAACAACAAGCGTCACCCACAGAAGAAAACTGCAATGAAACATGGATAGCGCCAAAGAGTTTTTGTCCTTGTATCGTATGGCATATTAAGCACCATAAATTATGGCGAGATTGCGGCTACAAAGGAGCCGATTAATCCCCGTTTAGTTGCCGCTACTTGGCCTGACATGTTTCAAATGGCTACAGATCCCAGCCTGCTAGTGTAATAATATTGTTCTTGACTTATGTCCCTGCCACTAGACCTCAAATCCCAGCTTTACAATTTCACACAGCTTATCTTTGAAGCTTCACTACCATGTAATATTGGAATTCTCCGTTTACCGCACCCACTTTTGATCCTGCAAAAAAATTGTCTCTATGCTGCACGTCGAGGTATGAAAATGAACATCGACTGTGTACACAGCTGTGCGACTTTCGCTGTAGCAATATCCTTCAGCCAGAGGCTTATCTGACAAGAAGCAAGGTCAACGCTTCTTCTGTCCTGTAACAAGAATGAGATACTACAAACTGGGCGTCCGGTAGGCTTTGCAGTAATGTTAAAGAGGGCTTTAATCAATCACGGTTGATTATTTGAAGGGAAAAGATTGTTCATAATAATTGTCAGTTGTGCCACGATCAACAACATGCATTAAACATCTCTGACACATGTCACACACATACACACAGTCACCAACACACATCCAAACATATTTTACTTGCACATCTCACACACATAGTCACCAACACACATCTAAACATCTTTTACTTGCACATGTCACAAACACAGTCACCAACACACATCTAAACATCTTTTACTGGCACACGTCACACACACACAGTCACCAACACACATCCAAACATATTTTACTTGCACATCTCAAACACATAGTCACCAACACACATCTAAACATCTTTTACTTGCAC
>CAJHNH020004013.1:987843-1074236 GCA_905116865.2 Candidula unifasciata | reverse complement strand
CTTTGTGCATCACCTACTAGCGTACCAAGTAAACGTCTGTTCAGTACAGCTGGAAATACCTTCAGTGAGACAAGAAGCTGCCTTAATGCTGACAACATAGAATGTTTTTTTTTTTTTTTTTGAAAGCTTCTGCCGCTTTCATGGATTACCTAAGCTGTCAGTGACAATTTACAAGTTTAGTTACTTGTAATAAAACTAAGAATGCTTTCATTCCTAGGTATTAGTTAGCACAGACTGACTAAGTGGAAAAATGGGCCTCAGTGTGAATAGTGGGAAGACAGAAGTAATGGTGGTATCAAAGAGAAAAAGTATTTCTAAATGTGTTATAAAATTCAATGGTTTAATTTTGGGACAAGTACAGAAATGTAAGCATCTGTGCACTTTGATAACATCAGATGGAAGACGCATTAAAAAGAAACAGAATAGGACAGGAAAAAAACTGCATTTTATAAAATGAAGAACATCTTTTGCAATATATCTTTGCCATTGAAGATTATAAAAAGAATTCTTGCTGGCTACAAACAGCCATTTTTAACACATGGCTGTAAGTCCTGGACAATCGGTAGGCAGGCCAAACAATTTCTTGAAGCCTCAGAGATATGATTTTACAGTGCAATGCTTAAAATACCTTGGACAGCAAAAAAAAAAAAAAAAAAGCAACCAAGAGGTTTTGATAGAGGCGGGAGCCCGAATACAACTACTCACAGACATCAGAAGGAGACAGTCATCATTTTTCGGCTATGTTATAAGATGAGGGAAAATGGAACATGTGGTGACCACTGGAAAGATATGTGGAAGTGGGGATAGAGGAAGACAACGAGAGAAGATTTTTGACAGTCTTGGTGCATGGCATGGAGGTGTGTCAGCACACGAACTAATACATGCCGCAGGAGATCGCAGATTGTAGCGAGGAATAATTGCCCTTGCCAGTCGGCAAAGCTCCTGATGATGATGATTCACTATTTATATTCGTATTCGGCCGAATAGTTGGTTCAGCTATTCGTATTCGGCCGAATAGTGAAAATCACTATTCGGTACAGCTCTAGTTCAAATGTTCCCTTTTTTCTTATGAAATCCAAATGTTGCATTTATCTTGCATGGTCCGAATGTTGCACACACACACACATGTACCCACCCATTCACCTACTTACACACACACACACACACACACACACACACACACACACACACACACACTCACACATTCGTGTAACATCGAAGTGTAAGCCCGTGAAGGCCACTTGAGACTGTTTACTTTCAGCACTGGGAATGCAAGTTACTCAACACGTTGTGGCAGTATTCACTCAACGCCAACTACATGTGGATTTTCGTGGAAGGACTGTACTTACATACACTAATTTTCTTTGCCATCTTCTCACACTCGACCAAGTTCTTCAAATTGTACATAATTATCGGCTGGGGTAAGTAGACTAAATATATTTCATTCGTTAAAAGGTGTTATTATAGAACCGTGTTGGGAAATGAGCAGACAGATAGACTGGCTGGCTCAGCACCAATTGGTGGTGAATTGATGTATGACAAGTTAGATTTTGTTAGGACCCTTTGGGAGCGAGGGAACAGTGCGGAGGCGCAGATAGATTATTACGGTCCAAGAAGAATGGCGCTGCGAGGAGTTACCAGGGGATCTGGCCGACGCTCAACACTCAGGGGAAGGATGAGACGGATATAGAATCAGACGATTGCTGGTACCATTGGCATTGAAACTCTTCGCTTGATGATGTAGATGGGGACTGAGCACTTATGGGAGTGTCCTGATGTCGATTCCTAATTCAACATTGTTATTATAGATCTAAGATTCAAGATTATTATAAGTACAATTTTGTATTATTGATTTTATTGTTTTGTGCCGAATGGCAAATAAATATGATAATATGTTAGAAATACTGTGAAAAATATAAACAATTAATTATAAATGTTATATACATGATTAAAAAGGACACTTAGACCCGTTGCAAATTAGCTGGATGGAAAGGGTTATCTGAGCCCACCCCTAACATTGGGGTGGGGAGAGCGAAAGGGGTCCGGAGCGGGGATCACTTAGCTCCTTCCCTCCAAAAAAAAAAAAAAAAAAATTCTAGAAGTTGGACATAGGCTGTCCAATATTGCCCTTCCCGAAAAGGGTGACTGATCAAAGCGACAAAAGTGTCCATTTAATTATTGCCCCCCCCCCCCCAACACACACATACATATTTCGAAATGAAATAAAAAAATTAAAGGACCCTTTTCCACGCCTTTATGCTATAGGGCAAATAGGGCTAGACCTATGTTTTAAAAGACCAATTGGCACAAGATGGGTGATGTGCTCAACATCACGCCGGCCGCCTTTACTTCGCGGGACTGCACCCGGTACCCACTCAAGGCTGGGTCGACCTAAGAGCCAAGGTCATTTTTGAAAAAGTCCGGCTCCGCCAGAGAGCGAACCCACGACCTTCTGATCCGCGGCGAGTGTCTAGCTGCTCCACCACGGGGACTCCCATGTTTCAAAATAACATGTTTAAATCCAAACCTATAACTGACAATGTTAGATGACATTCTGCTTTGATTTCCTAGTATTCCCGCTGATCTTCATCGTGTTCTGGGTGATTGCAAGAATATTCAAGAATAATACCTTGTGAGCTGCTTTATTTAGTCATCATTATCATCATCATCATCATCATCATCATTATCATCATCATTATCATCATCATTATCATATATGAACATCATCTTCATCATAATCATCATCACCATCATCATCACCATCATCATAATCAACTTACATGAACATCATTATCATTATAAAGTCAACTTACATTACCATCACCATCCTCATCCTCATCATCAACATCACCATTAACTTACACGAACATCATCATCATCAGTATTGTTATTTACATCAACATGATCATCATCATTATCATCATCAACACCACCACCAAGAACATCATCATTATTATCATCTGTACTATAATTAGAACAGCTGTAAGTTATTACGTGTCGGTCAACTCACTCACCAGACAAATGTGACAGTTCTCTGGGACACAGACAAAAACTAGACAGTACAAAGGACACGAAAGGGTAATTTATGATTAAAGAAGAGGAAAACAGTGACAACTGGCAATCGTGATGGAGGAAAACCAATAATAATAATAAAAAGAAATAAATAAATGCATGCATGGTTGGTCATATGCTGAACAGAACTGCAGTAACAATTCTGCTTCGAGGCTAATTTCTGGGGAAAAAAAAGTCGCCCTACGCCCCCCCCCCCTCTTCCCCTCTTCTCCCTTGTTTCAGCCATTGGAGCCTTTGAGGTTAATTTCTGCAGATATCATCCGCTTCTATTCATCTCTGTGATTGGCCTTCTCTGTTGAATAAGTTTTATAAGTGACTGTAAACATTTGTAGGTATGCCTCCAAATTCTTCTTAGTCTGCCTCGTGATCAGCAATCCTATTTTGTGCATGACATTTTTAGTCTCCCAATGTCAAATGTTGTACCAGGATCGCCCACCGTGTGATTTTTCGTTGCTGTTGTTTAAATCAGTGATTCATTGATTGTCTTTGCCTTTCATTGCAGGTGTTGGAACACGGATGACAAGAATTTGTACTGGATTCTCAATGCTCCCATAATATCATCAATATCGGTTTGTTGCTTGTTGAACTTGTGCCAATGTTTTTTCTTTTTAGTGTGTGGCAGTTTTTAATATATGGAATTTTAATCAAGTTTAGCATGAATGATAATGAGGATGATGACAATGAATGTGATGATCATGTCGACGAGCGTAAGGTGTAATGCTGTCGCAATCTCACACACTCACTAGAATCACGGATCAGGTCAGTGTTCTGGTCTAGCTCCATCTATAGGTCCAAGCCGTGCACTATTGATCTCTTTGCCTTCCCCTTGGCATCTTTCCGTCAATCTTGCCAGCCGTTATCATGTTCTCGAGTTAATTGCTACTCATAACGAGCACGAAAAACACTGAATATATTATGTCTACTGCTAAATATTTGTAAGCTGTTAAGTCATCATTATGGACGACAGTTTTAAACGCTAGCATTGACAAAATGTTCTGGCAGATAAACTACATCAAATAGAAATCAAATATAAACCAGAGCCAGAGCTTCTTACAACACTACATCATCATCACAAACATCGACACCATTTATCATAACACTACTGTCTTTGCTGTATATATATATATATATATATATATATATATATATATATATATATATATATATATATATATATATATATATATATATATAAAACTGGGGGTACATCTATATATAAACATATATACATACATATACCACTTTTTAGGGCGGTGTAGGACAATGAACGGAAGGTTGGTGAAGTCTTGAAGATTTATTTAGGGCCGCATAGCCAGGGCTGTCGCAATAACTTTCCAGAGGCTTTGACTCTTTACTGGCGACGACAATAATCTTTAACGAAACCTACGGTGAAACTCTGGCGACCCGCCATAAGCCCCAGCGTTCTTTACCGGTCGGCTAGTCGTGTCTCACTTAACCTATCAAATGTGATTCATTATTAGTATGATGGTTCACAAAAGAATTGTAATGGGAAATTTATCATGTGCAGCGCCTTATATTTCATTTACCATTCAGAGCCTTACATAAGTAAGTTCTACATGTTTTGGGACCGGTAAAAGCGCTCACATCGTGAAACATATAACACACGATATTGATGTCCGGTGTCAACAACGAGTAAAATACTACGTGCTGCTGACCGGTCACTAAGCGTGACACCCCTGCAACATAGGACAGGCCCAGTGACACGACGGTGCATGAATGGGAAGGGAAGCGATTTACAAGTACAGTCTTTTCCTTAGCGTTCACCAGCTGTAAACTTTGGCGGAAATTTCCGTCGATCGTCTACTTCTGGACTCTGGTCTTGTTCCAGAATTTTAGGTTTTTAAAGATCTGGCCATTTTTTTCAAGGCGGCTTTTGGCTTCTCGATTCTCAGGCATTGCACTCTGACTTTAAAATAAACACACCTAATTAGTTGCCTTTTAAAATATGCTTTGTTGTGTGTGTGTGTGTGTGGAAGGGAGGATGGTGGGGGGGGGGGGGGACTCCTTTTTAACCCCCCCCCCCCCCAAAAAAAAAAAAACAGCTGAACCCACACATTTAGCCAGTTCAGTGACACGTGACAGATTTATCGGTAATTCCATTACAGTACTTAACTTTAATTTACATTATATCCACAAGAAGCCTAGTTAGCAAAGGCATTTGGTAACTCATCCAGGTCACATGATACAAACTGAAAACTATTGGAGTATGCAGTCTAGTCCAGCAATCATGGCCTCTCTTTTCAGTGTTCGTCTTTTGGCTGACCTAGCCTTCTCAGTCCATGTATTTCCCATTTCAGTGACAGAACTGTACGGTCAGAAAAAAAATAGTTTAAAAACAACAACAACAACAACAACAACATCCACCGCACAGTTATTTTGAAAATACTGCGAAAAACTGTCGATGACCCATATCCCATTGAACTGTCAACTGAC
Organism: Candidula unifasciata; assembly: GCA_905116865.2. Classification (NCBI taxonomy): domain Eukaryota; kingdom Metazoa; phylum Mollusca; class Gastropoda; order Stylommatophora; family Geomitridae; genus Candidula; species Candidula unifasciata. The sequence continues at coordinate 1,068,710 of CAJHNH020004013.1, read as the reverse complement.
TGGCTGAACACTAAATATTGTTGAGTAGAATTTTATCACTCATTAAATTACAAAGGTTTTAAATGTGCAAAATTATGGTATACTGTTGATTAATGTTAAATGAATACTGCTACTTTTCAAATGGCTACCCGGTAATAGTAACTTTTTTTTTTCGGCCCAGAAAGTGAGTGTATTCACTTCACATTCATGTGTCGTCGTGTCACAGGGCCTGTCCTATGTTGAGGAAGTGTCACGCTTAGTGACAGGCCAGCAACACGTAGTAGTTTACTCGTGTTTTACTGTATTCCACAATGTGAGCGCTTTTAACGGTCCTAGAACACGTAGAACTGGCCCTAACTCCAAACCCCCTACTTCACAGCCTCAGCCCACGTCCCAGGACTGCATGCAGCGTATATTATAGGCTGCATACAGTCGGGGGAATACAGGCTGCACTCTCTCGTGGGACGTAGGCTGAGGTTGTGGGGTAGGCGGTTAGTATTAGGGCCAGTTTTACATGTCCTGGGACCGGTAAAAGAACTCACATCGTGGAACACGCGATATCGCCGGCCAGTGACAACAACGAGTAAAGATACTACGTGACATCCGTGACATCCACGCATAATAGGACAGGCCATGAGACACGCAAGGCATGTATGGGAAAGTAAGTCACTTTTTTTCTGGGCCGGAAAACATTACAAGCACCTGCTACCGTTATAATAAGTAGAATATTGTATTTTTAAATTTCAGGTGAACTTTTTCTTCTTCCTAAACATTATTCGAGTGCTCTTTACAAAAATCCGAGACTGCAACACCAGAGATCCTAGACGTTACAGGTAAGTCTTGCTTCAATTTCCTTCATTATATTACACAGCTTTTTCAAAATTATTTCATGTAAAGTGTATGTGGAGTTCGGCGTCTGAGACAAAACTATCTCTTGTTAAAGCAAATTTAGTTGATCTGCATGTATTGCTCAGATCTTTTCCGTTATGTTTCCTTTTCTATTTAGAAGATAAATAAAATTGCATTTAATGGTTTATAATTTTTTTAGGGAGCACCAGTGCTGTCGCAACTCATGGGCCCGTCAACTATTCCTGCCTCGTGCACTTTCCTAACCAACACACACACACACAGACGCACACACACACACACACACAGACACACACACACAAACACTGATTAGTCTTAATCTTAATCTAGGTTTCAACTTACCTACAATCCGATCACCCTATGCTTGCTACGTTTCTTCTTAGTGCAAATCAAATAAAATGTCCCCCACTGTCTGTCTCATTTGGAAATGATCAAACAATTAGTTCTGGAACAATCGAGAAATATCTAAACACAGTAAATTCAAATGCCAGTTGTTAGAGGCGCCAAAGCCAACAGTCGCAACCAGAAATGAAGTTTATCGTTGAAAGGAGTAGTCGAACACGATAAGTTGGCTATACACATGTAGAATTATTACATAAGGTATTTCACCAGCTTACATTTAATTTGGCTACCAGCCATATTGAATATCACGACACAATCGCTGCACAAATGAAAGACATTCCATATGAAAAACACAGCTCACAGGGCTGCACCAAGCATTAGACAGTAGCTCAGGCAGCGAAACGGTAGACTGCCGTCCATATGTGAAAGCTGCAATAGCAAAGCGCTGTCGAAAGCAAAGAAAAACGTCGAAGCTTAACATTCTGCCATGCCTGATCCTCCACTTTAGACCGCATTGTTTTGTTTCAGGAAGCTAGCCAAGTCTACACTGGTATTGATTCCTCTGTTTGGTGTCTATTACATTTTGTTCATCCTGCTAAGCTTGAACCGCGAGCCCAGGGTGTCAGTCATTCATATGTACATGGAGATGACCCTCAATTCCTTCCAGGTAACGGGCGTTTTGTTGCATTCTGAAATAGTTAGCTGGAATTTCTCATTTAGTTGAGCAGGCGTGGTGAAGTGCTAAATGCCCACCTGCGGATCTGAAGATATTGGGCTCAAATATGCATGCAGCCTGTCCCCCACCCCACCCCATACATGACCTTGGCTTCCAGGTAGGTCAAGACTTAAACTAGTACTATGTAAAGTCTTGGGAAATGAAGGCGGCCGGTGTGATGTTGACTACATCACCAATTGATCTATAGCACCATTTCTAGCCTTATATGCCCAAAATGCGTTAAAAAAAAGAGACTTTTACTTTGCTAACTTGTTTAGTTGATTGTTACGAGACTTTGACTCTTTTAGAATGACGTCCCATGTACGTTAATAAATAACCCAATGTCTTTTTATGTGTATTATCTATGTGTATGTATCTTTAGAACCAGAATTCTTTCTGTGTTTTATCTTATCTGTTCCTCGAAAAAAGTGTGTGTAAAGAGGGGGGGGGGGGGGGGGGGTGGGAAGGGACGGACACTGTATTGGTTTTAATGTTTGTTTTTATAATGATGCTGATGATACCAATAATAACACTAACAATAATCACCACCATCATCATCTGCACTGATATTATGTTTTCTAATTTCAGGGAACCGTTGTTGCTTTGCTATTCTGTTTTCTGAACGGCGAGGTAAATTTGTGAGTTTTTCACTGTTCATAAATTCGATTCACTGTTCACATAAACAATAGTCAGAGTTAATTGCACTTGATGGTTTATTTGAAACTCCCACAAGTAGATGTACTGACTTGGGAATATTGGAATTCATCAGTTATTGATACTGAAATGGGAATCTTAAAAAAAAAAAAAAAAAAAAAAACAAACAGACATTTTAATCCAAGAATACATAACAGAACAAAGCAGTGTAACTTCATTGGAATGGGAGCACTATTCAGCATTTCTAGATGGAAGTATAACAATGATGACGAATCAATGGTGACCACCCACTTGACGTCAAAAATCTCCTACTGAATTGTTAAAGATAGAGGGCGAGTCTAAATTTCATGTTTTTAAGCTCCTAGCAAGTTACAACCGGGGCACCCGTGACGGCCACACGAAGTCACGTTAGGATGTAGATTAGTGTAACTGACGGCATCATTTGTCTTGCCACGTTGTGAGAGTAAAAAAAAAAAAAAAACGTAGAACATTTTGGCGCATCTGGAGAGATCGGTGGAGAGAAGGATTGAGTGAAGTTGTAACTCACCAGGACTGCACACTGTACAATTAACACTCAGTGTCACAAGTGCAAAGTGTCACTGTTGGGATGAGGACCCATCAGATGTAAATCCCGGTAACCCAGTTCAACAGTGAAGTAATACTATGGCTTCTGACGATTATGAAGTAATCTAGTCCAGACAGGGTAGGGTGACATAGGAAGAATAATGGAAAGATAGCATCAACAGGTCCTCAACAGGTTTTGTCAAGGTATAAATAATTGCCAAGGCAAATACTTGTCAGCACGCACACAGTGATCTATACTGATGGACAACGTTTAATTAGACAGCACGCGATGATGGTGATGGGTCTTGGAGCAAGCGGAGATGCATGGATACCAAATGTGGTCTATTGCCGTGTAGACTCTAATATAAGGGAGACAACTGTCCTTGTAGTCGTCATGGTTACCAATACTCTCCCTTATTCTATTAGTCATTTTTTTTAAAGATTGCAAAGAATTTGAGGCCCAATGCGCAAAATGGGTTTATTAGAGAAACATCAAATTTTCAGAATTTGTGGCCGAAATATCCAAAAGGATTTGGTAGTAAATCAACATATTACCCTAAACCTTCTGCTTCGTGTTATCAAGGTATGGCAAAAAAAAAAAAAAAAACACATTTCTATTGTAATATTGTTTCACACTGATAATTGATTGCGATTGACCTTTGAATGTAAAAGTACCCGACTATATCTCATAACTCATGAGAGGTTGATTGTATTGTCTCCGATCTCGGCCTCGAAGCCGGCGTAGACGCGCTTCAGTATACTTTACTCCCATGTCACGCAATCGTGTTATGTGGTGGAAGGGGCGTTCTGAGATTTGCTCCTCTGTGTTTCTTAGCCTGGAGGTTTTTAACATTCCGTCAGCAGTCCTGGAGAAAAAGGAAGGGGAAAGGGGGGGGGGGAGGGGGGACGTTAAGGAGGGGTACCAGTCAGGTATCTTGAGCAGAACATGAAACAAATCTTTACATACCTTATGATGTTCTGTTAGGCAACTTCTTTGAAAATAATCAGAACAGAAGCTAACTTAATAAAACAAAGAACTGACGTAAGAGTAACCAAAGGAAAGACACACGAGGACACAGACAAACGTTTCGAGCACAGTCTTTTAAAATAAAATCAAACAACAGAATAAAAACATTAGAGACAGCGAATCCTTGCGGCGAGAGACACGAAATGGATGAACTGTCCATATTAGTTCACGTTCATTGTTGTGGCGCTATATTATAGTTCTATTTATAACTAAGGCTCTGTGGCTAAGTCGATACAAACGCTTTGTAATGCCAGGATGCCTGGTTCGATCCCAACTACAGGCCATGTGCCTTGCGTTGGTTTCGATAGTGGTATCAAGAAAGCCGACCGTCCAGTAAGCAATGGCAAACTACAGGAAGTAAATTTGCCTAGAAAAACCACACAACAGCCAGGGGCTGTTGGGTTCGGTTCTGCAACGTCCTGTAAAGGATACGCAACTAACCTTTAAATAAAAAACTGTATAGCTTAAGACTGGTCGAAACAGTCGGTTGTAACTATAAGCATTTTTACATTGTCTGGCTCACTTCGCTATCTGTATTAAAAAAAAAAGTTAGTGGCGTTTCCTTTGCAGAACAAACACCAACGTTTGTTTAGCTGTTGTGGTTTTTCTAGGCAAATTTTTATGTTCAGTAAGTTGCCTTTGTTGTGTGAACTTTCAGATCTCGGTACCACTCTCGAAACCAGCGCAAGCCAAACAGTCCCCAACTGCTGGGATCGAACCCGGCACTCCCGCATTATGAAGCGTTTTTGCACCGCCTAAGCCACATATATCTATATAAGCTTTACTTAAATCGACCTATAATGGCGGCAGGATTTGAGAGATAGCACACTGAGGCACACAGTAAGGACTGATTATTTTCAATACTGTGGTCACCAATCACATGCTGCACAATTTATTGCCTGACATTGTCCTCTGTACCGAGTCATGTTCATTGATATATTTACATCAGTGTGTAATCAATAATAAAAAATGAGCATGTTTAACAGGAATACACAATTTACAATGTCTCTTGCACTGTACATTTCACAATGGAAGTCTAATATTAATCATGTAATCATCTTACTTAACACGGAATTGTCTGTTTGAATTTTTACTACTTTAATTAGATTTACTGAAATATCATCACCTTCAACATCAGTCATGCCGTTAATCGTTGTGGGGAAGAATAGTAACATTAGCTATTGTCATTCCGTGCTGATGCAGAAGCTCTTTATTGTCATCAATCCATATTTTCCTTGGGCGGCCTCTTGCTTTCACTGCCGATCTTTTCATGTGTAGCGCCTGCATTAGTTGTTGCCTTGGCTGCATTCTTACTAAGTGACCAAACCATTTGATCTTCTGTTTCTCAATGAATCTGCTGCATGGCGTTGTTCCTACATGAGGTCTGACAATATCATTTCTGTCTTTGTCTTGGATGCTTAAGTCGGCCGCTGTTTGTAGGCATCTCATTTTACAGCTGTTAATTTTACGTAGGTTAGCCTTTGATAATGTCAAAGTCTGGCACTGGTAGAACAATGTTGGCATGAATATGCTGTTTATAATCTGTTTCTTGACGTTGATCCTTATGTTCAGATGTCTTTATAACAGTGTCAGTTGGTATATAAGTGTACTGGCTCGCTGGCATCTTGTTTCTATTTCTCGATCTATTTCCTTCGTCCTCCGAGAATATACTTCATAGATATTTGAATTCTTCAACTTGCTTCAGACAAGTACCATTCATATTTAGTGGACTAAGAATTACTACTAACCTGCATTACTTCAGTTTCAGTAGTATTTATGTTCATGTTATAGCTTCTGCATGTTGAACTTAGCCTGTTCAACTGTTCCTACAGTCTTCTCCTTTCACTGTAGAACAGGCACTGATCGCCTTTAGTACTGAAATATGCCAGACAGTTATTCCGCCGTCTATTGTATGCGTTTTCATCATTTATTTTCACAACGGGAAAAATTGATTTGGTGTCAATAATTAGTCCTTCAACCATATTTTGCTTTCAAACCTGACTGTCTCCCAGGTCGACCAAGCCTTAAATATGTAACAGGTAAAAGTCATGAGAAGTAAAGGCGGCCGGCGTGATTCTGACCCTATTCCTCACCACGTTAAGTTTGGTCTATAAACATATATATAGCTCTATTTGCCCATACGGAAAGTGGTCCATTTTACTTTTGATTTGTACTTTATGTCATTTTAGAATCATATCCGTGTTTTGGTTACATATTTTACACAGGTTTGTCAGTAACATTTAAATAATCTCATTCTGTTTTTTTATCTAAGGTTCGCAGTGAGATCAAGAAGAAATGGCATCGGCATTGGTTGCGAAGGCAGAGCGTTGTGTCCTCTCGTTCCTCGAGAGCCTTTTCAACCGCCTCTTCTTACCTCGGCAAGGAACGAGCTAGTCTCACTCAAGGGTTTCCTCTGTGTGATTTTTCATGTAAAGACAATGTAGCAAATATGTGTTATTCTTCAAACAACGGCCATGCGTTTCACAAAGTATCCAGCATGCCAAAGTTATCCCTGGAATCTCGTTCAGGTTTCAAACCCATACCAAGAGTATCTAGCTCGTCCGAAGTGGCATCCATCTTTACCCAGAATGCCATCGATCAGTCTCTCAACCCTTCATTTACATTTTTGAAAGAACAGCTGCAGGAGTCTGAGGATGAAACATTTTCTAACGGCTGTTTGTTAGAATCTCCAGAAAATTTACCAGAACTCATATTGTCTGATATTAATGCAGACTCAAGTACGGACGTCTACGAAAACACAGACTTTGCTTCGTCTTTGTTGTACTTTCAGCCCTCGGGAAAAGACACGAACTGTTTTAAAGTCAGTGGACCGACAAATCAAGTAGATCCAAATGTCCCCAGGTGTCAGGTATAAATGAATTATCACACCGGGACATTGTAGACTATGACATAGAAATTCAGAAGTTTTTTAAAAAGGAAGATAATATAATTTACTCGTAATTATATAAATGTATGGTGGATTTTTCACGGTTTGTTGTAGTGGCTTTTGTATTCGAATTTTAAAGAACCATCCTTATAATACGGTGGATTTTCCGTGAAAGAAATATCACTGTTCTATGTGATCTGTTCATGGGAAAAAATCTGGCTCAAACGCATCTGATCTGGCATCGCGTCCTGGAAACTGACATATAAAGCACCACTGCAATCATAACCCGCTCACATCAGGCTGTAGATCCCTTCTGAAGCTTAGGGTAACCCATACTAATTGTGTTATACGGTAGAACTGGGTTTTGGGATTGAAAAAAAAAAAAAAAAAAACACTTAAGCGTAGGGTAAGTAAAAAAAAAATGTAAAGATCCCTTTACACGCCCTTAGGCGCATCATGCATATGGGAAGAGCACCCATATTTTTACAGACCAATCAGCACTCGGTGGGTAATGTGGTCAGCATTATGCCAACCGTCTTTACTTTCCCAGGACAGCCCATCCTGGTACCCATTTGAGGCTGGGTCGACCTGCGACGTCCCATACCACGCAGCCCACGTAGGTTTCGATCGCGGTACGTTGGATTACGAGTCAGACTCTCAACGCCATAGCCACGGACGCCGCAGCGTAGGGTACCTCATACTAATTGTGTTATACGGTAGAACTGGGTTTTGGGATTAAAAAAAAAATAAAATAAATAAACATGTAATTTTATCTGTTTGTATTCTTTAGTTAGTCGGCTTAGGCATTGCGAACGCGCTTCCTAATGCCGGGGTGCCGGGTTCGATCCCTGCTGTTTGTCTCGCGCTGGTTTCGAAAGTGGTATTGAGAGCCGACCGCCCAAGAAGCAATGACAAACTACTGAACGTAAATTTGCATAGAAAAACCACAACAGCCAGAAAGTGCTAGGGTTTGTTCAGCAACTACCTGTAAAGGATAGGCAACACATTGTGAAATTCTTTAGTTACTGTATTGACAAGGCTTTGCCAGCGACGTCCATAATTGTGATAACCCGCTACATAATCACGATATTAAAATAGACTATAAATAAAACCAGTCATAATGTGTTTGTACAACAGTGGAGATGATATACTTACCTTTTAACAGATATGGGCGTTATTATGATCAGTTCATCGACTCTCACATCTGATTTAAATTCAGCTATCTCTTACTTATGACACCAACAGCCACGAGTATCGCAGAACCGTGTCCTCTTTTCGTCTGAAAAGAGGCCGCTCCTGGATGGCCAAGGCTGAAGATTCAATCCAGTAGGTATGTGATCTAGACGAGATCAGTCACGGAAAAGAATGGATGCTTACACAAGAAGAAACTGATGGCATCTCTAATGCTATCATCACACCGGGAAGGTAGTGCAGGGATCCGATTCTTGCAGCTGTACACAGGACGTGCACGTGAAAGAGCATCTAACGAAGGGGATTAACATGGATAAGAAGATAAAAAGAGAAGAGTAAAGTATTCAGACAGGTGGGAAACACCCTGATGATGACTTATAAGTAGCAGGGACTGATTAGGTAAAGCATTTTTGTGAAAGCCAGCTTAGTCAATTACAATTTTTCGCGATTTTCTCAAAATCACTTTTTTAAATTATTTTTTTGGGTTTGTTACTGCGTTGTGCAGCAATATCTCACAAAGTTATTAACAAATTGTCTCTTAACTTAGCACACAAATGGGAAAATGACATTGCAATACTATAATGAATACAGCGACGTTATGAGGTTTTGTCATCTATGATAACCCTTACCTGCAATATTTTGGAGAAAAAACATTTTGTACCACATAAAAAAGCATAACTTTTAAACCATAGCGTTAAGTGAATAGTGTTTAGTGCATACAGGTTGACATGTAATGTTAAATTTTTATGCACATTTTCATTAAGCCATCTTTATTAGTTTTTGAAATATCTTGATAAATATTGTTGAATACAAATTTTGTAATTTCCGCATAAAATATGACATTTGCAATCAATTTCTGTGAAAATATGTTAATTTTAGCCACTAAAAGTAATTTTCCTTTCTTTAACTAGTATATACCTCCAGAAGGCATTGTTTGCAGCAGATAATATTCATTTCAATTTTGGGCTTTAACTTGTCCTTAACTGACGCTTTTATTGTTGTCTTGTATGCTTTGAATTTGCAGGAACTGCTGTAGGATGGATTATATTATTGTTAACTGCCTGCACATTCTAAAGTTAAGTCCCACAGCTCTGATTGAATATGTGTGTGTGTGTGTCTGTGTGCGTGTGAATAAATAGAGAGAGAGAGAGAGAGAGAGAGAGAGAGAGAGAGAGAGAGAGAGAGAGAGAGAGAGAGAGACAGAGATAGAGGAAAAGGGACAGAGAGAGAAAGAACAAGTTAACTTTTTTTTTAAATAAAAAGAGGACAGGCGTAAAAGAGAGAGAGAGAGAGAGAATGAGAGAGATAAGAGAGAGAGAGAGAGAGAGAGAGAGAGAGAGAAAGAGAGAGAGAGAGAAGATGAGAGAGAGAGAGAAGAGAGATAAAATTATTAGAGCTCCATGAATTAATAACATCTCGTTAACTACTACTACTACTACTACTACTACTACTACTACTACTACTACTACTACTACTACTACTACTACTACTACTACTACTACTACTACTACTACTACTACTACTACTACTACTACTACTATTACAACAACAACAACAACAACAACAACAACAACTACTACTACTACTACTGCTACTGCCACTGCTAGAACAAGCAGTAATCCTTTAACCACTAATACAGCTGACTATTTCTTCAACAGGAACAACAATAATTATTACTCACGTGATAACTCCTACTCTTCCTCCTCCTACTACTATCACTTTTGTTGTTGCTGATTATGCTACTTCAGTCAGTCAGAAAGTCCTTTGCAGAAAGTCTCGCTCTCTTCACGGCAGATCTGATAGCCGCTCTTGCTTTAGTCAGTTCTCTAGCTGGACTTGTGTGTGGTGTGTGTATGTGTGTGTGTGTTAAAATGTGATATTGGTTCCCCAGCCGACCCTGCTTTAAATGGGTACCACGTAAAGTTCTGGGAGGTAAAGCCGGCCGGCGTAATGCTGACATCACCCACCAAATGCTGATATCTTTATCAAATATAGTTTTAGCCCTATATGTCCAGTAGTCTAAAGTCGTGGAGAAGGGTCCTTTAATTTTATATAAATGTGTATAAATATTATGTTTTGTGTGTGTGTGTGTGTGTAAAATGGGCTGAATGGCAAATTAATAGACAAATTAATTTAATATATTTGAAATTTTAGGAAAGATAGAAATAAATACATATAAAGAGAAATTCAGTACTTGGTTTATTGTTAGCTGAGTTCTCTTGTACATTGATTATTAGCTTACCTCCCATCTCCTCCACCCCACCCACCAAGTTTTTTTTCGTGTGTGTGTAAAAGGGTTGGGGTGAGAGGGGGTGGTGGTGGTTGGGGGGGGGGGGGAATTTACAGATCTCCCACATTCCGGTTGAGGATGTGGATTGATCTCACTGGGTCACTGGTTTGATTTCACAGTTCACACAAGCTGTGTTTAAGAAAGTGCACGTCGGGAGTTTGACAGTACCAAGACACGCTGCAGTCTTTGCTCATGTACAATTCTGTTCCTGAAAGGATCTCCAAAAGTTAATCAACTTTTGTGTAAACATGAGACTGCTGTCAAAAAAGTGGGTATATAACAAGTTCTTGCAATGAAATCATGAAGTTTTATCACTCAGAGCACGCTCAGCCAGAGAGCCTCATTCTCATGATAGATACTACCACGTAACGAAAGCGGCAAATGGCCGTTATACGAATGCTAATTTTACCCAAACTCGAATAATTAATGAATAATAGAATCAGTGCTAGCGGGTGTAGATTTCGCAGGTTTAAACTCTTTGCACAACCCCATGTGGGTTCCGGGATCCCATTGTGGGTCGGTGGGGTGGGGGGGGGGGAACAAGAATAGACCCACTGCCTTCCCAACATGCAAATCGTGAGAGTTTGGTAGTTCCTTCGAAGTCAGAGTGCTTCTGTTGATGTCGAGTAGCCGAGGGCTTCCTTCGAAGTTGGAATGCATGTGCTGGATCGGCAAATAACCAAAAGCTAGTAAAACGTGTATGTACACAGAACCTTGGCATCAAGCCAAAGTCCAAACAGACGAACAAGCATAACTTTTCGCTGTAGGCTGCAGCCGGTAAATAAAGAAGAAAAAGAACTCTTTGCATATCACTTCATATTAAAATAACATTGATGTTTAAATTGTATTTTCTACTGTCATGGCTGTTACAAGATCATTATAATTATCCATCAGGCAGAATGTGCCAAGGAAATTTTTTTTAAATCCTCTTCTTCTCCGCTCACCCTTAAGGGAATATCGTGTTGTGCTTTACAGCTAGACTGCGATATTTGCTCCTTTCTGCCCAACGCACCAGATTTCAGCAGATCTCTAATTATTCGCCTTTTAAATCACGCTTGCTGAGATGCCGCAGTGGGCTTATTTTTTTGGAAAAATAGACCTGGAAACTCACACAGGGTCTATTCCGTTTTGTAATAGGGACTATTGAGGTGTTTATATTATTACATCGCTTTTTAATTTGAGTTCATGAATTTTTCACCATTTTTATTCGAATGGTGGGACATTTGCTGTATGCTTTTGGTAGTTTTCCTACTGTCACTGAAATTTGCTAGAATTAAAATACCATAATAAGGTCGGAAGTGGTGTGTGTACGTGTGTGTGTGTGTGTGTGTGTGTGTGTGTGTGTGTGTGTGTGTGTGTGAAGGAAGGGCGAATAACTTCTTTTTAAAACAGTTTAAAGTACTTTAATTTTAATCGACCACATCTCGTCGGTTCAAGATTTGGTAAGGAAATCCCCAAAGGTCCATGTCACGGAGTCAATCAACCAAACCCTACACGGTAGACTAGTCGTGACGTTGACACCCCTAGCGGCCAGGTCACATTTCAAAATTAAACCCGTCCGGTGGGTATATAGTCCCTCACATTAATATATACCTCTATCTGGTGGAATCGATATTTTTATACACTCTAGTTGTTTTGAATAGTTTACATTTTCAAACTTGCGACTGTGGGATAGATATTTTCTGGAATAATATTCTTATTTCCTGGAAACCTTTTTACTCCTTGGTGCACTAATACAGGACTTTTTTTTCTAGAGACGCCAAGCGAGATCTGGCGGGGTCATTCTTTGCCTGACTTCCTAGGTATGCAGAAGTATTTCACCTCTCTGATTAAATCATGGCGCATTCAAAATACTAATTTAATCGCTAAAGGATTACCAAGCTTGGGTAAGTTGATTATAGTTTACGAGTACCATGATATATGTCTCTATAAAGTTAACCGCTGCTGCAGGGAGGTAAGATTCAGCTGTGTGACCGCACAGAATTAGGCCGTTCTTGGTGTCCAGACACTCAAGCCCCTGAAATCAAACCTTTCCCTTCGCAAGCTGATAGTTTGTGCCCTACTTGACCCATACCATTATACATATATTAAACCTAGCAAGTTAATTATTCTGTAACGAACCGACCGAGTTTGAGTAGATTAGCGGACATATTTAACTGGTTCACACTTCAGCCTACAAGACGCTGTGATGTCAGACGTTAATTTTAGCAGACACAACAACACAGTGTGTGCGATGAGCAGACGGTGGATGGTATACAATATATATGTGAGGGAGATACGGGATGTATATCTACAAGTGCAGAGGTAGGCGTGGAGAGTTGATGGTCTATGTTTGAGAGAGTATATCTGTCTCCACTGTTGTACTTGTCTCCTGTCCCTGTTCCTGACTGACCGACAGAGAGATATTTGGAGACTCATACTGTCTCGTTATCTTGAGAGCTGTCCTCTGAATGATTACTAATGTGGATGTTAATAAACTGAGTTTGACATGTAACCCCTGAGATGACTGCTAATTCTGAGTTCCTTATTGATACAAGATGATATCTCCTTGGAGGCCAGGTAGTGAATCGGCGGTCCACAAAACCACCAACAGGGAAGTCACCTATGTCTAAGCCAGTGGTGGGCATCAGATTGTAAACCAAACTTTTGTCATCCATTAAATGAAATCCTCCAGTTGGTCTGCAGTTGGGGTGTATCTCCAATGTTCGAGTGTCTAGTGTGGGACTGTTAAAAAAAAAGGATTCAGATAAGTGTGGTCAAGCGTTGGTTTATTGCCAGGCTTCACTGTTAATCGTCCACATGATCATGATGATAATCTAGGCGGACTTTGGGAATCTCTTACACAGTCAGTCAGATCTGTTTTGGAGTTTTGATCCTTCATATCACTCTGGGTTCTTGAAGTTCTTTGCTGATTCTTATATTATGTATGTGTTGCATTTATTACATGTTCAGAAATGTTCATTATTGACTTGAGTGTCCATCATTCACTGTTCAAACTGTCTAGCTTTTATGTTTGAGTGATTAGTAATTTCAATCTGTGTTATTATGGCTATAATAGTACACTATCATAGTCTAGGGGTTATCTTTTTATAGTAGTGGGGGTGTCTAGCCAAATGTGCCTAGGAATATTATATATTCTGTAGTGCCAGAACTTGAGTTGCCGTACTCCTGAAATAAGTTGAGCGTATATTGACCACGGGATATCCCTTAGACCAATACGAGCCGACGTCTCAACATTATTTTATTTCAGAGTGCTGTTGGTTCTTAAGGAGAAATCCTTAAATCAGGCACGCGACACGAGCGGTATGTGACAGTCCCATAGTTTGGTGATGTACGGTTAGGCTTTGTAGTAGTATCTATTCATTAAACACTAGCCCTAACCTAACCCAACCCTCCCCTCTCGTCCCTGATAACATATCACTGTCCAGGAAAACCCCAAAGGATCACTTGGAATTCCCTAATAATTCTCGAAGCCGACGAGGTATGGTTGTTTACAATTAAAGTACCCAGTATGATTTCAATTTAATTTTTTTTTCAACTGTTAATTACGGTTACCAAGCAATGCATATTTTTGTTGTTGTTGGCTTCCATATCACATTTGATGGAAGCTGTAGAAAGAAGATTTCTGGCATTGTTGACACTTTAGCCAGAACACTGACTGACGAAAACCCAGATTAGGTGATGCTGCAGTTTACACAAATGTATCAGATTCGGGGCAAACCAAGTGCATGGGCATTTACAGTAACCTCGAGGGAGAAAACCACCAAGGAGATAAATGACGCCTTTGCTGTTACCACTAGTAGCCTTACAATGCAATGGAAACTATGGCTGTGACATGGGCGTTAGCATTGCTTGGTAGTCGAATTTGTACACACGTATGCATTCTTAGTGACCCGATGAAAATGCTTAAAATATCCAAGCTGGATTAATCAGGCAAGAATGGATTGCAACTCTAAGCACTTCACGAATATCGGCCCTAACCTTCATCTTTGTGCCAGGTTATGCGGGTGTTCAAGGGAACGAGCGTGCAGACTATTTTGCTGACACTGCGGTTGCTATGGCTGGTCCAGTACTGGACAGAAATGATGTTATCAATGCCATGCCCTGCACTTAACGTACCAAGGAGCAAACCAAAGGACATGACTCCTGTGTAGGCTGATGGACATGGGGGTGCAGCCTGGAGCTGCAAGAAATGAACATTTAACTAAGGGGACAAGACGTTTCATTAACCAACACAGAACAGGCGTCATCAGTCGTTTTACACTTGTGGAGCTTTTGAGGAAGAGATCAGAGCACCTATGGATCTGTCTGGAGTGCTGTGATGATGATCCTTTATAATCATTAATCACTATCACTATGCAATGCACATAATTAGTTCTTTCCCTGTTACAAGATCGCAGCACGTGGATTTCATTGCTGGTGTAAAACTGGTAGAGTTCTTATTGGTCAGAATGTTGCTTGCTGATGCCACAGTCTGTCCTGTGGTGCTACTCTCGTGCCACTACCCGAAAGATACGAGAACGATCTGAAAATATGATTGAGACTGCACAAAATATGTTTTCAGTTTGCCAAACTACAGCTACAATAAAATACACCCCTAAAGTTAAGAGAGGACTCAGGACACTCACACAAGTGCTCCATCTTAAGCAGCAAGCGAAGAGTCCTAATTCGCAAGAGCTACAGAGAAAATAAAGAGAACACATAGAAACAAGAGAGCAAGAGTCCGGAAAGTCAGGCGAAAGACAGAGCGTCTGGTCGATAAACTATATATCTGAATGATTTGAATGAATAGTTTGAGCAACGGACTAACATCATGGAACAAAGGTAGTAATACATAAGTGCTATGTTCTAATTCCAACTCGAGCCTGAGTCCGGAATCTTAGCGCAGTACACGAACTCCGTAACACCAGCGATGATCCTGAATTATTTTGAGTAGATTTTTGACTCCAACGTTAGGTCACTCTTTTCGATTTCCGACTGCCAAAGGATTAGTTTACGTGCTCAGCATTACATGCGGTCGTCCGATCTTACTACCCAGAGACCAGGGGGAAATTACTAGAAGTCCATTTGAAGAAATCCCAGCCTTTAACAGGGCATGAACCCGGGATCTCTAGCACTCGATGCGGATGTCATGCCTCGAGACTACTCAGCCCCCTTTAAAATATAGTACAATAAAATAAAGTCCTAGCCCTATGTGCCCAATACATGTGAAAGCTTGGAAAAGGGTCCATAAATTAAATGCCTCATTTTGTCATTCAGTAATTTACATCTTCGAATTTAGTCTCATTTCCTGTACAGAAAGATGTTATGCATTTTTAACTGCTTTATTTTCAAAGCGTTAACTCGGAAATGAATTCCGGACCAAACCGAACAAAAATCAATGTTAACCACCCACCAACCCTGTGTTATTTGATATGGCCATACAAAGTAATGAAACACCGCAGAGCTTGTCAGCCTTATTGGATTGTTTCGTTTGGGAGGTCCAAACGTAACCAGAAACAGTTTTACTGTCTAGCCGTTAAGCGCCTAACTTGAGTCCTACAATCCCGTCTAACACATACTTACATTTCTGCGCCATTATCATCAAGCCAGGTTCACGCTACTTATCATAGGCAACGTAACTGGGGGGGGGGGGGTAGGATCCACTTGAAGGGGACCCCCCCCCCCCCATCTTCAGGCATATTTTATTGAGAGTTAGCGATGCTGAGCGGTACCTTAACCCTGTAAATGTTTTCTTTAAAAAAAAGAATTGTTTAGACATCTCAAATTATTTCAGTTATATTTCATATATTTGCCATTTAGCACATTATTATTGTTATCATTATTGGTATTTACTTAAACAAGTTGATCCTTCCTAAAGTCCCTTCTCCCAGAAAATTTAAAATATACAAAAGACATCCATGTAGCACAATTGTTCTTATTAAAATATTTCTTATAGTTTTAACTCAAAAAGAAACAGAAATTTCATGTCTTTATGTGTTGCTTTTACAAAATTAATAATGTTTCGAGGGATCTAATAGTACCTCATCAATTTCCAAAGAGACTCCACATCAGTGCTGTCAAATGCTTTTTCAGTCTTTTAACCAAATGTGAAGTGGTGAATTCAGTTTCACTCTTTGGACCCAATGTGAAGTGGTGAATTCAGTTTCAGTCTTTGAACCCAATGTAAAGTGGTGAATTCAGTTTCAGGCTTTGCATTTTATTATGCTAAGTGGGGCTATCTGGCCAGTACAGGATCTGTTTGACCGAAAACATACCTGTTTATCCCACATCTGTTTATCTATAGCACCCTTCCGACCAGAAGAAAAATCCTACTTTATTTTTTCCGGAAATTGAATATAATTTTTCTAGTTTTTTAACTCCTGCCAGTCACCTTTTCTGGGCAGTTTCCAAAGATATCCTTGTCCTCAACCAGCTTGTAGTTGTGGCATTAATTTTGCCTTTATATATGTTTGGGAGTCACGTGGCGCTCGCTGGTAGACGCCCGCCTTCTGATCGGAAGGTCGTGGATTCGAGTTCTGAATTTTTTTTTTTCAATAATGACCTTGACTACCAACAGGTCGACCCAGCCTTGAGTGGGTACCAGGTGCAGTCCTGGGAAGTAAAGGCGACAGGAGTGGTGCTGACCACATCACCCACCAAGTGCCAATTGGTCTACAGAAATACAGTAGAATCTCGCTTAACGAGCACCTCGCATAACGAGTAATTCGCATAACGAGCAAAACAAATTGTAAAAAAAAAATGACTTGCTTAACTAGCGACGTTTCGCATAACGAGTGGCAAGGATAGGGGAAGTCCCCAATTGTGCGCATGTTACATCAGTGTTTAGCACTTGTTCCAGTAGCCTCGTAGTGTCGCTTGTGATCACACACTTTTTCAAACTTGTGTTATATTTTGATATATGTACGGGAATCCTCCAGGCCTATAAGATGATCTATCTGAAGAATTTAAGTTCATTAAGATCCAGTTTCTGCCTCCCAACACCAGACCGTACCTCCAGCCCATGGACCAGCAAGTTATTTGTAACTTTAAGAAGCTCTACACTAAAGCACTCTTTGAAAATTGTTTTCAGGTGACTAAGGGGCCAACCTCACTTTCAAAGAGTTTTGGAAAAATCACTTCCACATCATTGCCTGCCTCAAGATGATTGACAAGGCGGGGGAAGGGGTTACCAAGAGAACCCTAACTTCTGCTTAGAAGAAGCTTTGTCTGGAGAGCTTTGTCGATTTGTGACTTCGAGGGGTTCGAAACAGTACTTGTGGAACCTGTAGTCAACGAGATTGTGTCTTTGGCCACGATCATGGGATTGTAGGTGGATAACAGTGATATCGAAGAGCTTTTTGAAGAGCACAGCCAACAGCTGACCACCTACGAGCTTATGGAGTTGCATTGTGTTTCACTGCAAGAAGTTTTGGAGAAAAGTTTGTCAGAGGAGGAGTAGATAACAGAAAAGCAACAATATTTTGGCGAAAAAAGAGAAATGCTGAAAGCATGGCAAACTGTTGCATCTTACATTGAGAAGCCTCACACTATAAAGGAAGGCGCTATGCGCGCTGCAAATTTATTTAATGATAATGCTGTGTCGCATTTTCGATGTCTCTGGACATCTTTCTAGTTAAAAAAAAAATAATTATCTATGTATCATAATTATTTCCACTTTTTTTTTCTGCAAATCGAATTCACATTTCAGGTTGGTTCGTTCCGCGTTTGAAGAAAAGGTGAAGATGATTTACCCTCCTTAACAATAATCTACTTTGAATAAACGTTATACATAGTATTTTGTGAGTATTTTACAGACATGAAACGCATTATCGCATTTTACATTAATTTACATGAGAAAACTTGTTTCGCATAACGAGTGTTTCGCTTAACGAGTATGATTCTGGAACGAATTATGCTCGTTAAGCGAGGTTCCACTGTATAGGTCTAGCCCTAAATTCACAATACGCCCAAAGGCGTGGAGAAGAGACCTTTATATATATGTTTAGCTCCTGGTGGTTGTGACTTCTTTGTTTAACATATTCTGTCCTAGTAGGAGCCGCGATAGCACAGTAGCTCTACAGCTGCCCTCGTCCGAATGTCTTGGGTTAAAATTCACATAATACACATAGGATCTCAGCACGGACGCACTAACTCCGTAGCTCTCTCGATGAGAGAGTTTGTGGAAGTATTCAACTATTTTTAATGAATGAAGTAGTGAGGTTTTATCAACTGTCACCCCTTGGCACCATAGGAGAGGAGATGGTGAGGGTTGAGAAAGAGGGAGGCTGGGCGGGGGGGGGGGGGGAATCAAAAGAATCGATACACTGGTCTTCAATAATCAATCCGGTGCCGACTGCACAATGGTAAGCTGTAATAGGTATCCAGCACTCTCGTGTCTTTTGTTTTGGTAGTACACTTTCCCAGACGGTTGTTCGTCATTCGTCTTCTTCTTCTTCTTCTTCACTTCCTCTTTTACCGCTGTGGGTGTCGAGGGAGATATAAGATTCTGTTTCTAGCTCTTCTGGCTGCCTCGACCATAGGCACATCGTGCTGTTGTAGAGTTTCTCTGATGTTATCCTTCCATATTGTTCTTGGTCTACTCCGTGCTCTACGTCCTTCTTCTCTTTCCATGTATGCTTTGTATGGTATGGTGTCACAAGGCATTCTCTCTAAGTGGGCAAACCATTTCACTTGCTGTCTTTGTATGTAATCCAGAATTGGTTCTGTGCCGACTTGTTCTCTTATGATCTCATTCCTGATCTTATCTCTTATGGTCACTCCTACAGCCCTACTCAGACATCTCATTTCCGTGGTTACTAATTTTCTTTTATGGTTTGTTGCGAGTGACCACGGCTGGCACTGGTAGCACAGAGTTGGAATAAATATGCTTTGAATAAGATGTCTCTTTGTGCTGATTGGGATTGTCTTATGCTTTAAGATGGGGGCTAGCTGTCCCAATACTTGGTTTGCTTTACTGTATCTAATGTTAATTTCTTTATCCAATTTCCCATCTTCGGTAAATGTAGTTCCCAGATATTTAAACTCAGATGCCTGTTTAATGCCTTTGTATTCTATTGCTATGTTTAGATCTGTCTTCTTTTTTCCCATTGACATTACTTCTGTCTTTTCAGTGTTGATTCTCATATTATTTGTTTTACATTCTTCATTCATGGATGTTAGATGTTGTTGCAATTTCATGGCTGTATCTGCTATCAAGGCCTGGTCATCTGCAAAGAGTAATTCGTTGATCTTACTAAGATCTTCGTTCATGGGCTTGGCATTCTTGCATATACTGTCGATGTAGGTGATAAACAGCAGTTGTGATAAGACACACCCCTGTCTTACTCCTGATGTCACTGTGAAAGGATGAGATGTTCCCTGATTTATTCTAACTACACTTCTACAATCCCTGTATAAACCTTTGCACACTTCGATGAGGAGTTCGCTAACTCCATATCTTGCCGTTACTTTCCATAATAATTGTCTGTCGACTCTGTCAAATGCCTTCTCCTGGTCTACGAATGCTACAAATAAGTTCTTATTGTATTCAATGTTCTTTTCTATTAACTGTTTTAGTGTGAAGATTGCATCTGTGCAGCTTCTATTTCTCCTAAATCCCATATGTTATTCTGCCAGCTGTGGTTCTATCACTGGTCTCAATCTTGTTTCTATTATTTTGGCATACATTTTGCCAACATGGCTTAAAAGAGAGATGCCTCGATATTGACCGCATTCTCGTTTGCTTCCTTTGTTCTTCCACAATGGTATAACTATTGAATGTTGCCAATCAATAGGGACCGTTTGTTGTACCCATGCTGCATTGAATATTCTGTGAAGCCATTTGATGCTGCTTTCACCTGCTGCATGAATTATTTCTGTTGGTAATCTATCAGCTCCTGGTGCTTTATATTTGGGAGACTGTTTAATGACTTCTTCTATTTCATCCATTAGTATGTGTGGTTCTAACACTGTTGCTCTGTGCTCTTCAGTTGTTCTTTCCTGATGATCTCCTAGAGGATTAAAGAGCTCATTGAAGTATTCCCTCCATCTTTCTGCTATCTCGGGTGGATCTATCAATGGCCTTCCTGCCTCATCATTAATTTTTTCAGTGGGGTTGTAGCTCTTATCTCTTTTCCGCATATTTTTAACTACTTTGAAAAATTTTCTGCTGGCTGTTTTCTCATTTTCTGCTAGTGACTCACCGAACGTTCCCAGGATGCTTGTTTTGCTTTCTTGATCGTCATTCGTCGATCTCTTGATATTGTCCTCCCACTTGGTTTTAACATTTAAAAAGTGCCGAAATATTTCAGTTGTCCGTGTTTATTTCTTACAGTTTACCTCTTTTTTAAAATTCGAAATCTCTCCAGAAGCTCTGTATTTGATTGTTTTTTGTTTCGACGATGCATGACCTATTCTTCTCTACATCCGCTTTTTATTGATGTTCACGTTTCCGGGCCCAGGATTAGAGTACCTAGCTGCTTGTTCATTGTCCAGATGGGCTGGGAGGTATCGGGGCATGTTGTCTGTCTCGAGTGCTAGATGTTCCGGGTTCAATCCCCGCTAAGGCCTAGGATTTGTTCCCGTGGACTTGGACTTCTAGTTAATTCCCCTGGTCTCTGGGTAGTGAGATCGGACTCCCGTGTGCATTGTTGAGCACGTAAAAATTCAATTAATAGTTGAAAATTAAAAAGAGTAGCCTAACGGCGCTGCCCGGGCAAAATTTTGAGTTCAAAATTTACCCAAAAGTATTGTAGGATCCTCGCCGGTGCTACAGAGCCTATGCACTGTGTTTAGCTTTTTCGGACTCAGACTTGAGTTAGAAGAAGAACGGAACAGTTATGGGTTACTACCCTTGTGCCATGATGTTGATCCGTTGTTCAAAACCTCAAAGCTCGTTGTCAAGGTTTATGTGACATATAAACTGTTTGCGTCTGCATAACATTTGACGGTTTTAATTTGTAATGTGTGCAGTTTTTGAAAAAAAAAAAATCCCTCTATCTGTAAATACTTTTCACATTTAATTGACAACATTGTTAAACATTCTTATTCTGTTTCCGACTTTTGTTTTCCTTTCTGAATTCTGGAGGCATTGATAAGTCTAATTCACATCTACTACACTTCCTACCAAAGAAGTTGAAACGTTTGAGGATTAAACAGATAAAAGAACAACATTAAAAGACACAACACATAGCTTGCATATAGTCTATTTCATCCTGTCATTCTCTGTGTTATTCGGAGAGATCAAGAGAGCGAGCGAGAGAGAGAGAGAGAGAGAGAGAGAGAGAGAGAGGAGAGAGAGAGAGAGAGAGAGAGAGAGAGAGAGAGAGAGAGAGAGAGAGAGAGAGAGAGAGAGTCAAGATTGTGTACTAGCAAAATGTAGTTTCTGACAACGCCCTTTAGCGTGAGAATGAGGCCAGATGCGTTCTGTGGCTGCCGCACAAGGTTAAAGGTGAAATCAAAACCGTGATAGCATGTCAAACTGTTTTGGGTGGTTCGATGGAGAAAGCGATGCACTAAGGTGAAACGACGCACTAAGGTTTCACCTTGTATGTAACTGACTACCATCATCATTACCAATCAGCAGACTGTTTACACAACGTCGCTCTCGGACAGATGCACTTCTACTTCACAGGAAACACCCATAATTAGTCGACTTTTACGACATGCTTATTGCCCTTTGGGGGCAAGTAGAAAATGTGGATGCACTAATAGATCCTTATAAGTAAAGTAAAGATCCTCTTTGACGCCTTAGGCGCGTCGGGCATATGGGAATAGCGTCCCGTATTTAAGCAGACCAATTGGCACTGGGTGGGTAATGTGGTTAGCATTACTTTGGCCGTCTTTACTTCCCCAGGAGAGTCATCCTGGTACCCGTTGTGGGCTAGGTCGACCTGCGACGCCCCATATCATGATAAAAATCCACACAGCCAGCAGTGGGTTTCGATCGCGGTACGTTGGAATAACGAGTCGGACTTGCAATGCCTAAGCCACAGACCCCGCTAATAGATCCTTAAGGCTTGGATTAAATGGTAGAGTGAGGAGTGACCTTGAGATCTGGCCGACAATCAACGCTGAGAGAAAAGGCGATACGGACATGCAGTCAAAGCGCTACAGGTACCATGGCAACTGAAAGTGTGAGCTGGTTGCTGAAGATGGGGGACAAGGTTAGTTGCGTATCCTTTACAGGACGTTACAGAACCAGTCCCAACAGCCCCTGACTGTTGCGTGGTTTTTCTAGGCAATTTTCGTCCAGTAGTTTGCCATTCATTTTTGGACGGTCGGCTTTCTTTATACCACTGTCGAAACCAACGCAAGGCGCATGGCCCGTAGCTGGGATCCAACCCGGCATCCCGGCATTACGAAGTGTTCGCATCGACTTAGCCACAAAGCCGACGGGGGACAAGAGCTTACAAATGAAGAGAATGCATGGCCTTTAGTTTATACCCGATCTCCACTCATTTCAGCAAAAACAAAAGTAAAAATGTTGTCTTTTCTATTAAGATCACAGACACTAAACTTTGATTTTACTGTTTAATAGAAAAGATGATTTAACTATACATGACAACAAAACCACAGGATCATGGTCTGGAACTGCAGTCATTACATTCAGTAATCCATTAATTCACATATAATTATTGCAATATGATTGATGACTACTAATCCATCATTGCACATAAGTTTTTAACGTCACACAGAAGTACGTCAAAATTAGATACTTTTATTGGGAATTACTCTATAGCGAATACTGTATGAGTCGTCAAAGACAAAGCGAAATGTAAGTAAATCTTCCATTTGTCAGTAAAATTAATAATAATAAAACTTTACACAGTACTTTCTTCTTAACGTGAAGAATTGCTCTAGCGTATATACACATATATAAGTGCTATTCTAGATTGTAAATCTAACGCTGAGTGAGTAGAACATGTAAGATTCACTACAAATAATTACCGCTAATATATGTCTATGCAAATTCTGTTGTCTTTACATCAAAATCACATTAACCTTTTCTTATTTTCTCTGATATAAATATATACACAGTACAGACCGCTTATGTGACAAATTTCTGTTGTGAAGAACACTTTGTTCATTCCCGCCGGTTTGAATTCTTATCTGGATAAGAGGAATTTCTGGTAAGAAAAAAATTTCTTGGGTCCCTCGTATATATATATATATATTCATCCTTAAGTGTATGTCAACTGACATGGGTGATCAAGCATCACCACAGCTCTCATACTCGATCGAGTAGACATTATCTCCTAATATGCTAATATCTCCATGCCACGATGATCTTATCGTGTCATTCAGTAACTATAGCATTCTGCCCACAAACGAGTACACATGTGGAAATATTACACCCTGTTGTTTTTATTCTTCCATCACGAGTGATGAAGACCATTTTTCATCCAAAGTAGTAATGATCAAGGATTATGAGTACGAAGGTCGCTGATGTGTCCAATTTGAGCCTGGGAAGTTCTTGAGCAGAGCGGACAACAGCTGTCGCCGTTTAGTCTGCCTCCGTTTCTCTACCCGTGCAACCTCTGCTGCCTGGTAAGCTGATGCATCATGCCTGAGGGATGTACACCCTGTATGTATTACTTAATGAATATTTTTAATGCCTACCTGTCTCCGCTATGGAGCCACTACTGCTGACTTAACCAAAAGAGGCACTTTTTATTTTTGTCGAGTCATCACTGTCATAAATGAGTCTAACTGAATCGCACATTTAGAATCCCTTCTTTGACACAACGTTGAAGACTATCGTGTATTTGCCTTACTCTTAGGTCTTACTCTTCTTGTTGGTCATCATCATCATCTCACCATCACCATCATCATCATCATTTTACATGTCACAGGTCAATTGCAAATCGTCACTCATCACAACCTGCCGAAAAGATCTGGGTGTTATGCCAGTTTCCTGCCTCATTCATATTCATCCCCTTGGTTTATTTACAGCCCCGTATTCAAGGTGGTGTAGGTCTACCCCTGCCTCTTCCACACCGCATTTCTTCCACTACTGTTCTCTCTCTTTCTCTCTCTCTCTCTCTCTCTCTCTCTCTCTCTCTCTCTCTCTCTTTTAACCACAGTAATGTTTAATTCGTCTAAAGTATTTAGATTTTCCGTCTCATGGGGGTCTATATGAGTCAGCTTAATTTGATATTGAGACCTAGTAGAACACTGAAAACTGTCATCCATAAGGTTCTAACAAATTTTTTCTGTATGACTTATAATGTGAGGATGATCGATCGATCATCGGATTGTCCCCTCTGGATTTTACCAACAGATTTATCATATCATCCTGAGCTTAAGCAGATCCCAGATTACCCGTTCAACCTCCAAAAAAGTTACAATTAGTACACCAGTAACGGCCACATAGGCAAGAATAATCATGCAGTCCTATGCAGATAAGTATGAACTTCCACTGGCAGGACATCAACGTGGCTGCTTCGGGATAAAGGTAAAGTAAAAAACTTTTTCAAACGCCTTTCAGGCGTTTTAGGTATATAGGGCTATACCTATGTTTTATACACCAAACAGCACTTGCTGGGTGATGTGGTCAGCATCACGCCAGTCGCCTTTACTTCCCAGGACTGTACTTGGTACCCAATCAAGGCTGGGTCAACCTAGGAGATATGATCATTTTTTGAAAAAGTCTGGCCCCCGTCAGAAAAACGAACCCACGACCTTCCGATTTGTAGACCACGGCGGCTCCCCCTGCTTCCGGATACATCAGTCAATCTGATTTTCGTATTTGTGTGGCTTTGTTTCATTTACGTTTGTACTGATGAAGGCTCTGTGGCCGCAACGTTCACTTTTCGTCTGTGCTTATTATATTGTGAAGCTCGTCCATCTACTTTTTGTTCGGTTTTTTATCTTTCTTTGCAGTGAAGAACTTGTGCGGATGTATAACACAACTGAGTATAATATATGACAGACAATAATAAATCAAATAGTAACTACTGTATTTACACGCATGTTTTCATTTCAAGCAAATGACTGTAATTTCAATATTTAGAAATTACTGACAGACGGACGTTCATAAACATTTCACATAAAGGAACGCACATTGTTAAAATGATCGCAGTAAACTTTTAGACTTTGCAAAAATGTGCACCGCAAAGTGATTTACACAAGTCTGTCCAGTTTTCATGTCACACAGTTCTAAAATCTTCTATTTTGTGTTAAAAAACGCGTGCGATCACACACAGTTTAAGCACTCGCTTCTCGTAACTCGTGGTCTGTTTCCATTTAACTCTTTTGTTTACTGTATTGTTACACGAGCTTAATGCATCGTGGTTGATTATCCACATCTAGTCACCAGTGATATTATTATCCTTTCTGTTGACTACAAAGGCGCCGTGATAAGATCAAACATCGCAGGGCAGACATATTTTAATTAGATACTGGTCGTTACTCCCAGGTCGACCCAGCCTTGAGTGGGTACCGGGTGCAATCCCGGGAAGTAGAGGCGACCGGCGTGATGCTGACCACATCACCCATCTTGTGCCGTTGGTCTATAAAAATATAGGTCTAGCCCTATATGCCCTATACGCCTAAAGGCGTGGAAAGGGTCCTTTACTTTACTTTTTATTTACTGGTCGTTACAGAAAAAGTTGACCCGTTATAAACAAGGCTTCAGGATCACGTGGTCAGAAGTCTAGTGTGATTGTTACACCAACACGACCCCCATCCTGTATGAAAACTTTGAAACCGAGTATAACATCCTGCAGGAATACTTCTCTCATTAGAGTAAAACGTCCTACAATAATACTTTTCTCATTAGAGTAAAACATCGTGCAGGAATACTTTAAAACAGAATAAAACAATCCTTCATGAATATATTGAAATAGAGTAAAACAGCCTGCAAGATTATGTTACTTTGAAACAGAGTAAAACATCCTGCAGGAATACTTTGAAATAGAGTAAAACATCCTGCAGGAATACTTTGAAATAGCGTAAAACAGTCTGCACGAATACTTTGAAACACAATAAAGCATCCTGCAGCGATACTTTGGAACAGAGTAAAAAGTCCTGCATGAATACTTTAAAATAGCGTAAAACATCCTGCAAAAAAAAAACCACACACACACTTTGAAACAGAGTAAAACAACCTGCAGAAATAATTTGAACAGAATAAAATATCCTGCAGGATTACTTTGAAACAGAGTAAAACATCTTGCTGGAATACTTTAAAACAGAGTAAAGCTCTCACATAATAGCAGTAACTTCCCTACCAAAATAGACCTGCCCACAGTTTGGACACCCCCCCCCCCCCCCCCCCATACTGTTTGGTGTATCTATAACCTCGGACAGTCCGTCCGTAGATATATAGTTTGTTTGTTGTTGGGGAGTCCAGCTGTAAATAAAACATAGATAAATCACTCCTAAATTGACCCTTCTTGGCGTATAGTGTCAATATGTATGATACGTTTACTGCGCCTGTTCAAGCTTAATAGTTTGACCGCTTCACTGCAAGCTTGAGCCATATCCGGTCTCAACGGTTGTAGTCATGGATTAAGATTATATTCGTCACTTCTACTTAGTCCGTTCAAGTGGTTAGATGTGTGTTAGCTCTGTGGCCACTTGACCGTTAATAAAGCATCTTTGTTCTCTTTGTTCGTATGCATGGGATGTTTGAAGATCCAGCATGTGTCCGTATGGTAGTCCGGTTCTCCAGCTAACTATCAACTGGGGAGAAACCAACTCGTATTGATCTGCCACTGTCTGGCAGACTATTTGTGAAGTCGACGTCAACAACTCTCCGGGAAATCTTGGTCATCTTTCGATCCGTCCCTGGGGAGAATCATCGTCGTACAGAGACACTCCTAGAATCGAGACGTTGCAGAGACCCACCATTCGGCCCACTGAGGATAAGTTGTTAGAGCTAAGGAACACTTTGGCAGCCAGAATCCGGTTGCGCCCTCGTAATCTGTCTCTACTCTCCAAGCGATGATGTATCCGGAAATGGCAGAGGCAACATAGGGAGACTTATTCTCTAGTCTCAATTCTTTGAGGACATTTTGAACTATCGTTCTGGTTCTCTTTGTTCCGCATTTTGTCTTCCTTTATCACAGTGAAATTATTACAGTATGTTTCTTGTTCGCAAGGTTTCTTATTCTTGAAAAAAGTTGTCTCGTTGGAATAATTTGTCATAGTCAGAATTTTATTTATGGCTTGTCAGACTTCCTGTTGTTTACTGATTTGACTGTGTAACGTTATTCACCAGTCTGGAGGCACAATTAGTAATGAGGATGTCTGGCCGAGTTGTAACCAAGAGTTTGTTTTAACCCTGTGGAGTCAGAGCTCGAGTCACCTCATTCCTGAGATAGGCTGAATTTGAATTTGAATCTGCAAGTAAGTCTAAAGGTCTCTTTACCAGTCTTAAATTCATTCATTATTCATAAAATGTTTTCAGTACTGTTAAAATGCACATTATTAAAAATGCACGAATACATGCAATTATATCATTACACATTTATTTTTCTTCCTTCCTTCCTTCCTTCCTTCCTTCCTTCCTTCCTTCCTTCCTTCCTTCCTTCCTTCCTTCCTTCCTTCCTTCCTTCCTTCCTTCCTTCCTTCCTTCCTTCCTTCCTTCCTTCCTTCCTTCCTTCCTTCCTTCCTTCCTTCCTTCCTTCCTTCCTTCCTTCCTTCCTTCCTTCCTTCCTTCCTTCCTTCCTTCCTTCCTCACTCCCTCCCTTCCTTCCTTCCTTCCTTCCTTCCTTCCTCCCTCCCTCCCTTCCTTCCTTCCTCCCTTCCTTCCTTCCTTCCTTCCTTCCTTCCTTCCTTCCTTCCTTCCTTCCTTCCTTCCTTCCTTCCTTCCTTCCTTCCTTCCTTCCTTCCTTCCTTCCTTCCTTCACTCCCTTCCCCCTTCCTTCCTTCCTTCTTTTCTCCCCCCCTCCTTCTTCTTTCCTTTATTTCTTTCGAAACCGATACCTAAACACACGAATATTCGAATGAAAGCCTTTTACAAACCAATGTATGGTGTACAGCATTCACAGTGTTCAATAATAGATACTAGACATAAAAGCACACGTCTAGCACAAAACAAACATTTGTGTACTATTGGGTACAATAGAACATTTATAGTTTTACAGCAAACATCACAACAGTCTTTAATGCTATTACTCTGAATTGGACTGTTTCAAAAACAACATAACAGAAAGGCCGTACACGTGAAAAAGAAAAACACTGACACACATGTGGAAGGTCACAAATAAGTCTAGAATCACAGTCTCATAAACAATCAAATACAGTGGAACAAAATCCTCTAAACTTCTGTACACACTATTTACACTGTTCAATAGCTTGATCCACGGTCGCAACTGATTATGTTTCTGGCGTGGAGGTGTCATCATCATCATCATCTTCTTCTTTTCTTTTCATGTTGTTGTTGTTATTGTTGTTGTTGTTGTTGTTGTTGTTGTTCTTCTTCTTCTTCTTCTTCTTCTTCTTCTTCTTCTTCTTCTTCTTCTTCTTCTTCTTCTTCTTCTTTTTCTTCTTCTTCTTCGAGCTTCATTGCTGCAGAAATTTCCCAGCTCCATTTATCTCTGCCATTGGCTTTTTCTTTCTAGTTGTTACTCCATGCGTGTGTAGGTCTGCCTGGATGTTGTCTGTCTACTCTCTGTTTGGTCTGCCTCGTAAACTACTTCTAAACATTTTTTTACCTACTTCCAAAGATATTTAATGTAGGCAGATTTTGCTTCTCTGCTCAACAAACACATATTATTGTTTTAAAATACAATTCTTTGAATTAGGTATAACAATCCAGTTTCGTCCTTTTCAGGACGAAATTTTTTTATTATTTGAAGCCCCCCCCCCCCCCCCCCCCCCCCCCCCCCCCCCTGGCTTTTGCCAGGGGCCGCAATATAGGCAGGCCATAAATATGGCCAATTGCCTGAACGCGATTTCTGGAACCTCTCCACGGCGATCCTCATCCACATGGTGGCACTTTGTGTCATCGGGTGTTTATCGCTTGTGTGATGTCCTAGTGGGGTAGAAAGTCAGTCAGTCATTAGGTATAACAACATAATTTCACAAGGGAACCTCACAATTTAACCCCCCCCCCCTCTCCCCACCACCCTCACTAAGCACATTCCTATATAACTGACCGGATCTGTCAATATATGTTTACCATGATACATATACAGTGGTTAGTGATTACCAAAGACTATCATCACAACAATCCAGTCAGATCAACAGGTACTTCGATTATCTAATCCTCAGAAACTCTTCAGGCTTGAAACGGCTGATGACGCTTAATCTGTCTTGGTTAAACAAACGTTTTGTCCCTTTGGTGAAATGTTTATTTCTTGCTGCTTCAGATTGCAACGCTATGTCCATCAGCTTGGACAGGGAAACGAAGTCATGCACAGCGGTAAGTGCAACGCCTGGTATTGATAACATCAACTCTGTCCACTTCTCAAACAGCTACACCAACGGCAGTGTCTGGAAAATAAATATGCATACTCGTATCCTAGACCACCCGCGTGGTTCGTGTCGAACACATTCAGGATATATGTTGCCAGGAAAGGAAAGGGTTCGTTTTACTACAATTGTGCTTACAATGATTGATATTTTAAAGATTAAACGGCATTCTAAGAGGACGTAGTCAATCAACATTACTGAGGCCATCATTGTTTATTATTGCAGGACATTTCCTGGCGAAAATCATTTAGGCTAGATGATCATGGGAGTCAAAGTCAATATAAAAGTAAAGTAAAGATCCCTTTTTACACCTTTAGGCGCATCGAGCATATGGGAAAAGCATCAATATTTTTACAGACCAATCGGTACTAGGTGGGTAATGTGGTCAGCATTACGCCGGCCGTCTTTACTTCCCTAGCATCCTGGTACCCATTTCAGGCTGGGTCGACCTGCGACGCCCCATACCACGATAAAAATCCACGCAGCCAGCAGTAGGTTTCGATCGCAGTACGTTGGAATTACGAGTCGGGCTCGCAACGCCTGAGCCTCGGACGCCGCGGTCAAAGTCAATATGAAAAATGAAAATCAGTTTCAGTAAGGATTCTAACATACCATCTCTCGGTCACTCGCGATCTCTCGGTCACTCGCAATCTCTCGGTCACTCGCAATCTCTCGATCACTCGCAATCTCTCGGTCACTCGCAATCTCTCGGTCACTCGCAATCTCTCGGTCACTCGCAATCTCTCGGTCACTCGCAATCTCTCGGTCACTCGCAATCTCTCGGTCACTCGCAATCTCTCTCTATCTCAGTACACACACACACACACACAGACACACACACACACACACACACACACACACACATATATATATATATATATATATATATATATATATATAAATATATATATATATATATATATATATATATATATATATATATATATATATATATATATATGCGTGTGTGTTATGTGGGAGAGATAACAAAAGCATATCAGCATGTTGACGTCAGGCATAGTTAAGCCTCTGGCTTCACTACCATAGAATAAAGAAAAATGTAAACATGAACATCAGTGTTATGATTATAGTAAGAGTTTTCTTTGAAATTGACATCGTCATCAGTATTAAAAGTGAGATACGATATTACACAATAACTTGCACAATACTAGATTTGATGTTTAATGAAGGTAATCGGATGTGCTGTCCAACATGTGCGCAGCATGGATATGCTGTAGAGTGTTTGACAATGTTGTAGTGAGATGACTGGGCGAACGTTGGGCGGCGTATACCAAACCTGACATCCCATATTGTACCGACGGCTTCGGGCGGAGGAGCACACTGGGGGAGGATACTAGCCTTATCTTAGAAAGAAGAAATGCAGCCTGAAAAATTATGTTATGGCAGGGCAGACCAGGCACTTAGCCTTGTCCGGAAGCTGGTCTTGCAGGAAAGCTCTTACAGACGGACAGATAGAGCACTGCTCTTCTCATCCAGTAGCTTCTGCAGCCTGTCTTTTTTTAACAAACGTAATGGTGTTATCTTTTCTTTGGAGTAAACAAGGCAGATCAAGCAAGGGATCAAGATGCTTGGACAACATGTGGTCTCTACAATACTGTTTAGTTCGTGTGCTATGGTGATAATATATTTATATATTCCGGTTGGCATCTTTTCGTCTTTCTAGGTGACAGTGTAAATTGCGCTACAGGGAAGCATGAGAGCCATAGTCTATGGCGATAGCGAGTGTGACTGGCTATACCCTTTCACGTTAAAAACTGTCAGCAAGTTAAGCATGGGATTTCTGGACCACTGTAGTCAACTCATGTATTTAATGTGGTTCCGCGCAAACGATAGTCTCTTACCCTCTATGAAATTATTTTCTCCTTTGTTCCAGTTCCTTCTTAATCCCCCCCCCCCACCCCCCCCCCCGTCCGGACAGCACGGCACTTTGTTTCCAAGAAACCACCACAATACTATTTGTATATATATATATATATATATATATATATATATATATATATATATATATATATATATATATATATATATATATATATATATATATATATTTGCGTGCTTGTGTGTCTGTGCGTGTGTGTGTAAATGGATACTTCAAATGAGAATTTATGAGAGTGATATAAATTACAATAACCATGCAAATAAACAGGGCTGCATCATCAAAGTGGCCCGTCACATACTGATGAATGTCTATGGGTTTCACCCATTCACTGATCAAAACATTTTTAATAATTTGGTGCATGTCAAAAGTGGGGCGGTCATTTTAAAATTGTCATTATAGCGTCACTGTGTTCAACCGCACTTTGATAACACGTGCTTAACACTCAGAACAACAGATTACAATTTCAGTCACACAGTTTTTACAATAAAGCTCTCTCGATAATACATTCATAAACACATCCAAATGTCCCGGGTTTAAATCCTTGAAAGTCACACGAAAATTTGCTTTCGTCAGACGCACAAATATAATAGTATCCTGCACAGTTTGTGGCGACAATACTAGTCATGCGACCCTAAAAACCTCAAGCTAAAGACAGCCTTCTAAATACACATCCCAAAAATGTAGTCAATCTATGTAGTCAAATATTTTTGGGGTATAGTGAATGAATGAGCATACGCAGATTTCTCAGTTGACTTGTAATATAACAAGGCAGCGAAGACAAACAACCACACGCATACATTTAACGCTAAATACTTTCAGGTAGAGAAGCTGTGGATGCCATCCTCTGGACATGGGGATGATGTACTATACTTTGAGAAGATACTGACTTTTGTGTTATATAAATGGTCCAGATGAGTAATACAGCCGCCTGTACACCGTGGGAGCAGGACATATAAAACATCACAATCCTTCGTGATGCCAGGATGTGATAGTGCCAACAATGGACACCGCGACCATCAAGATGACCATGGTGTCTTTTGCTGATGGTTTTATCGTGCCATTTGGATCTGAGGATGCAGCGGCTGGAAAACAAAAATATAGAGACATAAATTTATCAAGGACTGAAAGAAACATTTATAAGTAAATGGAGGATTTAATTTATTTATGTGTTAACATGTAATAGTTAGCATTATCATCATTTAACTGGCGTGGGCTATCATGCCTCTCCATAATCCACAATCTCCTGCAGCATGTTTTAGTTCGTGTGCTGACACACCTCCATGCCATGCAACAAGACTGTCAAGAATCTTCTCTCGTTGACTTCCTCTATTCCTCCTTCCACAAATCTTTCCAGTGGTCACAACATGTTCTATTTTCCCTCCTCTCATAACATGGTCTAAAAATGATGACTGTGTCCTTCTGATGTCAGTGATTAGTTGTATTCGGGCTCCCGCCTTTTTCAATACCTCTTTAATGCTCTAAATGTCTGTCCAAGGTATTTTAAGCATTCTTCTGTAAAAACCACATCTCTAAAGCACTGTCAAGTCTGCTAAATATTAGATACGGGCACTGGAATGTGCTTGATTTGCATCTACATTTCTAACCATATGTTTATTTACTCGACAAATTAACATCATGGCACACTAGCGTAACCGATAAGTGCTCTGTTGTACTTGTAACCCAAGCCTGAGTCTGAAGAGCCTCAGCGCAGTGCACGAACTCCGAAGATCCTGAAATACTTTAGGTAGATTGTAAAATCTAAATTTTGGAGGGGACAGAGCGGAATGGAAGAATAGACTGCAAGCCATGAGTAACATATAATGGAACAACAGGACAATCAATAAATAAACTGAAAAGAATGAATTTTACAATAAAAAATGTATCAACAGCATGATAAATGAAGTTGGTTGCGTATCCTTTACAGGACCTTGCAGAACCAACCCGTGCAGTTTTTGGCTGTTGTGTTTTATCTAGGCTAATTTTACGTACAGTAGTTTGCCAATGCTTCCGAAACGGTCAGTTCTCGGTACTACTGTCGAAACCACCGCAAGACAAATCGTCTACAACTAGGATCGAACCCGGTACGCCGGCATTACGAAGCGTGTTCGCAACGCCTAAGACACAGACACCAAATACAAAATCAATGCATACACATGTTTTTCTCATTGAGGTCAATTCAGTTACTTTTGGTAATTAATACCTATCTCAGTCAGAGAGGTTGAGGCAATGGCTGGTTATATTACATGTAGTATAATTAACTGTTGATGAAGTCCTATACGCAAAGATAAAAACAATGGCGAGAGACTGATGACATAAAGAAATGTAGGGCGTTGCATATAAAACGTATTTTTTACATACAGACAGATTAACTGATGGAAATAATATGAGGTCTTTAGGCTGGGTATGTAGACAGGTAGGTCAGTCTATAGACATATACTTGGGAAGGGAGAGAGTGACCGAGAGAGAGAGAGAGAGAGAGAATAGAGAAAGCGAGAGAGAGAGAGAGAAAGAAACAGAGAGAATACTATGCGATAAGCATTAGTAACAACCATGTGGTTATTAACGAAGAGAACGAATAGTAGAGTACAGACAACATAAGAACGACAAAGAACATCTAAATACCACCCAAAAAAAAAAATATATATATATATATATACTGTTACTATAACAGTAAACAGTATTTTTGTCTTCATGTTAAATTTTGAAAAAAAAAATAAATAAATAATAATACGTTATTTAAAAAAAAAGTAAGTAAAACAAAGAAGGAAAGAAAAAAAAAAAAAGAAAGAAAAAACGATAGTCACCTCTGGAGTTGCTGGGGTTGTTGACCACGTGTATGTTGCTAGGTCTCTTTGGGACTGAAAGTTTGTCCTGGACAACACTGGAGCTAGCGGTGTGTCCAACGTTGTGACCGTGTGGGTGTTGATGGCGAGGGTAGGGCTGATAAAGTGTTACCGACTCTGTGGTCACTGTCGTTGTGAGTGTTGTCTCTGGTGGTAGGCGGCGGTGAACTTGATATTCTACAAAATATACGGCATCAGTTTGAAATTCATTTTTTTGAAAATTAATAACGCTTTCTCTCTCCCTCCCACTCTCTTACTACCAAAATTATTACACTCTAAACGCTCGCCTGCCAGCCCGCAGATTTTGGGTTTGAATCCCTATCGAAGGAAATTTCTTTCACATCCGTTCTTGGCTACCAGGTCGTCGCAGGTTAAGGTGAATACCCCGATAAGTCATTGGAAGTAGAGGTAGCCTTTTGACGCTGATGACATCACCCACCGAGTGCCCATTGGTCTGTTAGTACAGTAATCTAACATCATATGCCTAGTGCGTCACCAGCTTTAAAATGACCCTTTAACATACAATGGCACTGTATCATCGTCTAGGTACTTTCAGTTATATCAGCATCTCACAGTTTAATAGCACTGTATAGCTGTCTTGGTCATTGCCGTCAGTGTAAAACGTATTTTATCGTATAGTCGTACTATGTCACCTTCCCTGTGGAGTTGGTGCAATATGTATCTCACTGTGTTTGCCATTGTCGCTGTCCAGTCAGCCTAACAATCTACATTTCACAACAAAATGCTGTTTAAGAGATAGAAAGATAGACACGACTACCAACGCCACATGGCATGGACTATAAGACGAAAAAGAAGAAGCAGCAGCAGCAGAAGAAGAACAAGATGCAGAGGAACAAGAAGAAGAAGAAGAAGAAAATGAAGAAGAAGAGGAAGACAAAGAAGAAGAAGAAGAAGAAGAAGAAGAAGAAGAAGAAGAAGAAGAAGAAGAAGAAGAAGAAGAAGAAGAAGAAGAAGAAGAAAAAGAATAATAATAATAATAATAATAATAATAATAATAATAATAATAATAATAATAATAAGAAGAAGAAGAAGAAGAAGAAGAAGAAGAAGAAGAAGAAGAAGAAGAAGAAGAAGAAAAATAAGAAAAAGAAGAAGAAGAAAAAGAAGAAGAAGAAGAAGAAAAAGAAGAAGAAGAAGAAAAAGAAGAAGAAGAAGAAGAAGAAGAAGAAGAAGAAGAAGAAGAAGAAGAAGAAGAAGAAGATAAATAATGCTATTGTGTCACAGTCCCTGCTGATTCGGCATTCAATATTGCTGGCACCCTTCCGTCTTTCATGACGATAGAGTTCCATTGTGTTATAAGGAGGTAGAGGAAGCACAGCATACGGCAAAAACAACAGGGCCAGGGGTGATGTCCCCCCCCCCCCCCCCCCGTTTCTACATAATACAAAACTTGACCAATGTCCATGTGTTGCCCATGCAAGCCTGGTTTTTTTCACTCCAAAAAAAAAAGTAACATGAAAATCGCCGAGTACAGGGCGGCACAAAAACTACCAGTTCAGAACATCACTGCTATGTCTGACTGTCCAAGCTTACCTTCGAAATCAGCTGCCAACGAAGGCTAAGTGACTAAGTTTGTCCTGCTAAAACCTTACGTTTTCAGGTAGCACACTAAATATCTCACCATATAATGCCATTGTGTCATTGTCCCTGCCCAGCTTGTTAGAGGCCTCACATGTGTACATCCCATAGTCTTCCTTGTCAACCACAACGATTCTCAGGCTGAGGCTAATTGAGTGATCATCTTCCGTATAAGGCTCTATGCGATATTTCCCGCTCTGTCCACAGAAAGATATATACAAGTGAAATATGTATGCTAGTTTTATGTTAAAAATAAGTGCATACATAAAGGAAATTATCACATCGGAAAATGCCAAAAATACGCACTGGAAACATCTAGCTAACCTAGAAAAACTACAAACGAAAAGCGTTTTATTTTGTTAAAATGAGCTGGCCAATTGTCTGGACGTAATATAAGTAGAATAATAATAATCCCCGATATGTTCGGCACACAGTGTTATAAACAGAAAGCGAGTAGGAGTGACAAGATATAGGGCAGCAGGTCAATATTCAAAACGCAATTTCTGAATTGGATATCAATCTAAAAAATATTTAACTTTTTGAGTCCCAGGGGGTTTAGCATCACAGGCCTAATGGGTAGTAAAGAGAGAGTAAAATCGACGTATCATGCGTTAATTGGGCTTCTACGTAGGAACCTATGAACGTATGATGCGTTCCCTTGGACTCAAAGAGTTAACTGTGGAATCAGGACCTTGTTTAGGGTGTCTGACACTGCTGTGCTGTCATTTATTTCACACCCATTTTCCCCTCGGCTAAACCTCAGCGTGGCTATTCGTGTACGGACATTCAACAATAAGTTGTTAAATAATTTACTTCAGTTTTATATTGTGTATTTGTGTATTTAAACCTAATCGACTACTTTAAACTTAACTGAATACACAACAAATAAAGCAAATGTGCAAACTGGGGTCCTGTTGAATCAGTGTGGCACAATACAAGACGAAACTTTCATGACAAAATTTTTTTTTTTAAAAGTTGACATTTTTTTTCCACCGCTCTTGCAAGTTTGCTGCTTGCAAAATGTTGCAGCCTGTGCAGCTGCACATGTTGCACATAGTCTAGTTACGACGCTGCATTGAATGGAGGGGCCAATAATAAATTCATTTCTTGTACACATTATCACAGATGAAGGTAGAATTGCGAATTGACACAGCTAAAAAGGATAAGAGGAATGGCAATAAGTATGTCAGCAATATAGCACTAACGTCTAGATAGAGAAACGATACATAACAACTAACAATGATCACATGTAATGCATACTCAGCCCTATTGTACTTTGCAACAACCTGGAAAATAAACAAGCAAGGGAGATTCTGAGATACCGTAGGCGTGGCTATACAGAAGAATGGATCGTATTTCATAGGGAGAAAACAGTACTGAAGTTCCGGAGAAATGGAGAGTTAAAAGAGAACTGTTGGAAGAAAACAAAAACAAAGACAAGTGAAATAATCTGACCTCATCAAAAGTATCACACTCAACCACAAACCGTTCATCGAATAGGGGAAGAAGCAGAAGGCGAGCAAAAGGTACACAGCAATATAAGTGGGAGTATAATAAAGAGATGAATCAAGAAAGCTCTGAGAGAATGTGAAGCTAGTTCGAGAAATAGCCTTTCAGATCCATTGAAGCTAACTTTAAGTGTGTAGTGGACGTGGGAAAGCAAATACCAGTATCTTGCATAGCAATGAATTTAGAAACCAAAATAGGTTACTGAAATAGTCTTTGCCAAGATTTCAAAATCAGAAGCTCCTGTCACAGCATCATATTTATGTTTAGTGTAATTTTAATACCATGATACCCTGGCTAACGAGTGACTCGCCTAACGAATTTTCTTACTAACAAAGACATTTGTCGCTATGTATTTGCCTCGTTTAAAGAATTTGTATTCCGTTAACGATTATTAAAGTGAATGCCCTTACACGGGTTGCCGCTATAGTGCGGTCGCGTTGTGATCTGAGTTTCTGTACAAACCTGCAAGATATCGCCATTGGCCCAACGAAGCTTTCGACTAAAGAAGATTGTGGCAAACAAAAAGAATTACAATTAGATCTGTTTACCGTTCAGCACTCTGAGGTATAACTTAGCCTGCAGCACCTTTAGCCTGTCTGCAATAGTCGGCAATGAAAGGATGTATCGCATGCACACAATCGGAATTTCTCTTGTACAACCCAGGATCAGCCGCATAGCTTCATTCTGTATGCGCTCCAGTTTCGATAGCTGACTCTTCGAGACAGTGAGTAACCCCAATCCATAATCAATCACTGAGATGATTAGGTGCTTGTAAAGTGTGAACAGCATTCTCTGCTCCATGTCCATCGCTGCGATAATCTTTAGTGCGTTTAGACCTTTTTGATCCCTTTTTGAGCCCTTTTGCAGTATCATATTTATTAGGACTAGACGCTTATCTGCCGACTAGAAGATTTGGGTTCAAATCTTCATC
This sequence comes from Candidula unifasciata, assembly GCA_905116865.2. Lineage (NCBI taxonomy): Eukaryota > Metazoa > Mollusca > Gastropoda > Stylommatophora > Geomitridae > Candidula > Candidula unifasciata. The sequence continues at coordinate 1,030,008 of CAJHNH020004013.1, read as the reverse complement.
GAGACTTAAAAAAAAGGTAACATAAAAAAAATTCTTACCATACATTTAATGAGCCTTATCAAGACCCAAACAGGAGCCCATTGTTTATTATCTCATACCCTGAGCAGATACCCGTTGGTGATCTTTTCATAGACTAAACAGAGGTCCATTGTTGAAAATATCCCACCCTAAACAAAGGTCCATTGTTGATCTCATCATACCCTAAAAAGAGGTATGATAACTTGTCAAAGCCTAAGCAGAGGTCCACTGCTGAACTTATCATAGCCTAAGCAGAGGTCCACTGTTGAACTTATCATGGCCTGAACAAAGGTCCATTGTTGATTTTATCATGGCCTAACCAATGGTCCAATTGTTGATCTTATCATGGCCTAACCAGAGGTAAATTGTTGATTTTATCATGGCCTAACCAAAGGTCCATTGCGGATCTAATCATGGCCTAACCAGAGGTTAATTGTTGATTTTATCATGGCCTAACCAGAGGTCCATTGTTGATCTTATCATGGCCTAACCAGAGGTCCATTGTTGATCTTATCATGGCCTAACTAGAGGTCCATTGTTGATCTTATCATGGCCTAACTAGAGGTCCATTGTTGATCTTATTATGGCCTAACCAGAGATCTATTGTCGATCTCCTTATGGCCTTGACATAGATCCATTGTTAGCCCTCTCATGGCTTAGGCAGAGATCAGTTGTTGACCTTATCATTTTATTTTCAGGTCACCTAATAAGCGTTCTCTGTCACTATGTACCTTCTTCAACATCCATTTTTTGGGTTCAAAGTGGACTGAGTCCGACAGCTATGGAGACTGCATAAGAATCCACACAGTTGACAAGAGTACACTGACCACTGCTGACACCTCTCTCAATCAATACTGTAAGTAAAGTTCTTAAGGATTCTTTCGAATCATTGACGTTTCAGGATGATGAAGCTATACTTATATTTTATAGTCCAATCGGCACTCGGTAGGAGATGTGATCACATCATGCCGGGCGCATTTACTTCCTAGAACAATGCCTTGTACCAATTTTAGACTGGATCCAGCCAAAGTCAGCTTGAAAATGGTGGTGTTAATGATGACGATGATATGCCAAGTAAATTAAACACTCCGGTCAAAATGGACGTTAGGCAGCGGCACTGTTCGAAGCAGAGGCAAATTTTTTGCTTCTGCCGGACGGTGGCAGAAGTATTTTGGCTCCATTTGTAGACTGGATATTGTTTCGTCGCCCAGCTTCTGAGTTGAATGTATGGCGTGACCCTATGAGCTGCGGATTACATTTGGAATGTTTTTTCGACTGTGACCAACGTGTTGGTGTGAATTGTAGATTCAGAAAATGGCGCGATGCCTGTCGTCCAGTGTTGTGGTGTCCGTATGTGATTAAATTGATCGCGTGGGCAACTGCTGATTTGTTGGCGACTTCTGCTACCATCAATGATGAACTGCAATTCTAATACTGTGATAAACATTCTGTGTGTTTTTCGTTGGCACAGGAGCGGAGCAAAGATGGGGTGACCCGTTTGCTATGAAGCTGAAACTAAGACTACCAGACTCCCAAATTAAACACTCAGGACAGTTAAAAATTGCATGTGACGCGATTTCGGTTAGAACCTACCACTGTTTTAATTTCCTCTCCGTTCTTCTTCCAGACTCCTACAGCGTGGGGATTGGCGGTGAGCACACACTCTAGAATTGTTTCTTTCCCAACTTCCTGCCCCATACGTTTGTTCGGTAGCTTGACCTCTGGGGGAACTGAAGATAATACATTACGTAATTTATCATTTACAAACTATATATATATATATATATATATATATATATATATATATATATATATATAAATATAAATATAAACCATAATGCAATGTAAAAGTAACAGTAAAAAAAGTAAACGTTTTTTTCCCACGCCTTTAGGCGTATAGGGCATTTGGGGCTAGACCTATATTTTTATAGACCAAACAGCACAAGATGGGGGATGTGGGCAGCATCACGCCGGCAGCCTTTACTTCCAGGGACTGCACCCTGTACCCACTTAAAGCTAGGTCTCTCTGGGAGTCTAAGTCATTTTGGAAAAATAATTCGGCTCCGCCAGGGAGCGAACCCGCGACCTTCCGATGCGGAAGCCAGCATCTAGCTGCTAAGCCACGGCGACTATCTAAATGCAGTAAAGCAGAGAGGAAAAGAAAACTGTGTAAACAATTAAAATTAACGTGAGTAGGCCACGAGGTTGACGAAGAAGATGGTGAAAAGATAATATAGTCACCATCTGCAAAGACAAGGCAAATCACAAAGATTAATAGAGGCGGTGATGACTGAAACAACGAACTTCAAGGGCTCGGAATGCTAAAGAAGACGAAGATTATTAAATATAATTAAATTAGATTCCATTAGAAAGAGAAATAAATTTTATGCATTTAGCACTTTAAAAAGTTTAAAAATTTATAAATAAGTGAAGACCCCCTTCCCCCCCCCCCCTTTTTTTTTTAACTCTTAAGGTACTGAGAATATAATATTAGCCATATACATTCACAGACCAGTCGAATCAGAATATAATGTAGGATACTTTAAACATTTTCTGGTACTTCTGTTAAGTTGGGCCAGCTTGAGGAAAAAAGGTAAATTAAAAAAAAAAAAGAAATTCCTTTCTAATGAAGAATTCGAACCCATCCACGGCAGACCAAGAGCTATGTTCTAGCCACTGTATAACTTCTGTTTTCCCATTTGCTGTTTGTTTTGTTTGTTTTAGTATTCAGAAGCCGTGAGTTGTTAACCATTAGGCTCAGTATCATGGATATCGCAACCTATCGGCCTTGATTCCATTGTAAATACCGTAAATCTGGGAGAAATTTGGCTTTTCTGCCTACCCCAGGGAGTGAACCCGGACCACAAGGAGTTCGTCACCCGGTCACCGCGCAATCCGGTTTAGCCAACTACGCTAGAGAGCCGGGCCCATTTGCTGTTTTATAGCTGTCATTTTTCATAACCTTATTATCTTAAAACCACAGTTTACTTAGATATTTTGTAAAGAGTGTAAAGAAACTGGAACGGATAGTAACTGAAATGAGAGCATACATTCACGCTGACATTTAGTGTCCATGTACACTATATTCAGCTTCCTAAAGTCCATGCCGTGTGGCGTTGGTAGTCATGTCTATGAACAACCTTCTGTCTTGTGTACTTTAAATCAACTCTGATGCAGATGATCCTCCATACATTGATGTCAAACTGTCCAGCATCTGTTCTCTCAGTCTCCCTCTGCCTCCTCCCTCCCCCCACACCCCCAACTCCAGTTTTCTTTATTCACATCACATAACCAAAGAACGTAGATTATCCTTTTCTGACGTGGGCTATCATTTTTTTTTTTTTTTTTTGTAAGTAAGATTCTTTCAAGACCTTTATTTCTCTGTTTATCTGTCTAGAGTATTCTCATCATTCGTCTATAAAACCACATCTTCGCAGCTTCCAGATAAGATTTCACTAACCTACCAGCTGTCCATGATTCACTTCCATATGTCAAGATAAGATTGATATAGCTTTAAAGAATACTCTTGACCCACTCCTCCCCTCGCCCAAATTTATCCAGCCTGTACACATGTCTAATTGTGTCCTCAACTTGCGGAATCCAGGACCTTCCTCTTTTCAGTCTGCGACCCTTAGCTCTACCTGGGGCTTCATGCAGGAGGTGCCTCTTGTCTGCAGCTACTCTGAGGTAGGACTTTGCTTGCAGAAATTTTAGCCTATCTGCAGTGGTAGGCAGTGCAAGTATATATCGCATACATACTACAGGGGTATCTCTTGCACATCTTAGAATTACCTGCATGGCTTCATTCTGCATGCGTTCAAGTTTCATCATCTAACTCTTTCATATAGTGAGCATTCGAAGACCATAATCTATCACCGCCAGAATTACATGCTGGAACACTTTGAACAGCATTCTTTGTTCCATGTCCATTGCTGCCATAATCCTTTTTGTCATTTCGCTGCAACTGCCTCCACAGGATCCCTAATAGACAGGCCTCTATCGAAAATGATACCCAGGTACCTCAGTTTTCTTTCTCTAATAATGTTACTGTATTAAGTGTGTGGCTTGGAACATCAGTTCTTATAAACCAATTGTTCAGAGAGCACCACACACCAGCCGCCTTTTCTGAGCTGATGACAGCACCCATTTCTGCACACCATTCAGTGACTGTGTAGCTCTTAGGTAATCCACTGTCTATCGCTTCCCTGAATATGTGCAAGAACATCATCTGCAAAGGTCAATATTCTTCCAACACCTAGTGTTTCAAGTTCTGCAATCTTTCACGCAGATTTACACATGACATGATACAGTCATCATATCTTCATGCGGCGTCCGTTCATATGTCATCATCTGCATATTGGCTTATATTCATTACTAGTGTTCCTAGCGTTCCCCTCTTGCACCCAACAAATTCACAAACAGTTATATTACACATATGTAGAATTATATATGTCTAAATGTTTGTTAAATAGCTTTTAATTTTAATAGGAACTTTTAATTTATAGAGTAACTAGATTATAGTTAAAAAAAAAGGAAGAAAGATATTGGGGAAATTGAGGATGGCGTGTGCACTAGAATAACCTATTGACTGTATAAGAAACACTCTCATTCAACATTATAGATAACACTAATTGATAAAATGACGAACCCTTAATGCTAATGGTCCCTACAAATTAGACAATAAACAACAGGTAGTTTCACGTAATTAACTGTTTTACAAATCGAATAAATACGTCAGTGAAACAGAAAAATGCAGCAGTGGATTTTAACACATAGTAGGATACCTGGAACAAACTGATCAAGAAGGAACTGATACACAACAGTCCAGGACTGGGTACAACAAACTTAGACATGACGTAACTCTTTAGTCCCAGGACAGAGTATAACAAACTCAGACATGATGGGAATCTTTAGTCCCAGGACAGGGTATAAGAAACTGAGACACGACGGGAATCTTTAGTGCCACGACAGTGTATAACAAACTCAGACATGACGGCAATCTTTAGTGCCAGAACAGAGTATAACAAACTTAGACATTCGGTAATCTTTAGTGCCAGAACAGGGTATAACAAACTTAGACATTCGGTAATCTTTAGTGCCAGGACAGGGTATAACAAACTTAGACATGACGGAACATTTTAGTCCCAGGACAGAGTATATATAACAAACTCAGACTGACGGAAATCTTTAGTCCCAGGACAGGATATAACAAACTCAGACATGACGGGAATCTTTAGTGCCAGAACAGGGTATAACAAACTTAGACATGCGATAATCTTTAGTGCCAGGACAGGGTATAACAAACTTAGACATGACGGAACTCTTTAGTCCCAGGACAGAGTATAACAAACTCAAACATGACGGAAATCTTTAGTCTATGAACAGAGTATAACAAAATCAGACATAACAAAACTCTTTAGTTCCCGGAAATGATATAACACACTTAGACATGATGGAACTCTTTAGTCCCCGGATAAGATATAACAAACTTAGACATGATGGAACTCTTTAGTCCCCGGGACAGGACTTAACAAAGTCAATAATATAATGTAAGGCAATGGACCTTTTTTTTCGCCAGTGGCGCCTCCCTTAAATGATACTAGACTCATGTTTCTACAGACCAGTCAGCACTCCACTGGTAATGTGATCAACATCACGCAAGCCGACTCTAGTTACCAAGACAATAGCTCGTTCTCATTTACGCCTGGTGGACCTAGAAAAATGTAGTGCATAGAAAGCTAAAGACACGCTGGCGACCAACTGAAACTGCTGAATGCACACAACAACACTGTATCAAACAGAGCTTAGAAAGGTCTATGCTATGGGCAAATGAAACATGAAATGACCCTGGAAATCATACTCTAAGATACCCTGCCTGACCTTTCTTGCAAGAAAGAAAACAATAAATGTAGGTTTAATCCAGGTAAACCAAATAGAAGAACTAAGGTAACTGAATTCCTGCTGAAAATAGGACAGAAGAGTGCATCTGCGCCTGTAACAGAATCCACTGTATCAACATCTACCGTGGTACATAGACATCTCTTTGAGCTGGATAGTTGCTAATGGATTTAAGCATTGGGTGCAGAAGGGTCTCCAACAGCTACCGTCATGCACCAGGACCAGAGATCTCATTGATTAAGACCTATCTACGCCTCTGCGCAATCATTCTAGACAAGGGTGTCCTACTGGAAGCTTGACCAACATAGATTTCGTGGACGTTTCCTTGGAAATCAAGTCTGCACTCAAGACAACTATAAAAACCAGATGAGTACACAACCTCTAGGTCTTAGAACAAGATTAAAGCCCAGACACAAGTGACCAACAAGAACTGTCTTCCGGAGTTCACAGTCGGTGAGCGCAGAAGGACAAGAAGAACAATCTACATGGAAGACAATAGTTCATCGCATGGACTCCACATTATGTGTTAGTTGAAGCAACCTTGGCTGGTTGGAGCCATTACTTACATTCAACACTAACTCTGATAAGTTTGTTTACTGCTGGAGGGACACCGTTGTAGGCCACACACTCGTAGACACCCCCACAGTAGCGGCTGACATTGTGAATTAGTAGAATCTCACCGTTAATACCGATCTCTGGAAAGGCAAAATAAAAATAAAAAGCCAATGTTAAAACCACTAGAATCTACCGATTGTAAGAATACATATAATTTATTATAATTTTTATCGTGACAATTTACAGTTCGGTGAGAGAGAGAGAGAAAGAGAGAGAGAGAGAGAGAGAGAGAGAGAGGAGAGAGAGAGAGAGAGAGAGAGAGAGAGAGAGAGAGAGAAAGAGAGAGGTGGGGGGGGGGGTTAAGAGTAGCAGAGACAGATATGGGATAATGAAAATCGGGCCTAACATTACCAATATAAAGTTAATCTCAAAACATAATAGATAACTATAGGAGTGGCTGTTAAATAATGATCAGTGACTTTACGAGACTAGAAATCTGAGACAGGGCAACAGTAACGAGAAGAATGAATGTGATGAAAAAAATCCGAGAAGTTTAGTTTTTCGTCAAACTTTTTTCTTTACCTGTAACAGTGATATCTTTACTAAACTTGCAACAAATTGTGTACAATATAAATACAAATAAACATCAAAACTAGAAAGCATTAAGAAGTTAGTGTTCTGGTGTAATCTAAGCCTTCTTCTATCCCCGGAACCATCTGTTGGTTTTTAATGACCCATCGTTGAAAGTTTCCACAGTCAAGTTCTGTCACAGTTCCTTGTCTTAAGCTTTACATTTTAGCAACACCCTGTCATCTACGGCTCATTCTGGAAAATATCATTATGGGAGTGTCTACCACAGGATTCCCAGACTGTCCCCGCAATAAAACTTTTGAGTAATCTAACATTGTGTGTGTGTATGTATATGTATGTATATGTGTGTATGTGTGTGTATGTGTGTGTGTATGTGTGTGTTATATGTGTGTATGTGTGTGTGAATGTGTGTGTGTGTGTGTGTGTGTGTGTGTATGGCTTTTAACTTTCTCTTGGTGGAGTTCCCACGAGTCATGGATGTCTTTTTTCTTTCAGGCGTTTATTTAGTCTGTAAAATCCACCTTTGCCCACAGAAAAGACACTTGACCAGTCCTATGCACTTTTATGCCCAGGGTGTCTTTAATATCCCGTGTTAACTTTCATGTGATCAATACCTACCTACCCCATATCCCATGAACCAAGACTTTATTATTGTTTGTAATCTGGAAATATGGAGCTTGTATGATGGAAATATTTCTTGTTATGAGATCTTATTTAAAGGCCAGTTCAGAAATAGTTTAAGTAAAATCAAATTGAGCAACCAACAACTTGACTCCACTGTGTGTGACAGATCTGTCCCTGCAAACGTCGGCTTGGCATCCTAATGATCCTATGGCTTTATATCAGACACCAAGCCTGCATGGAACCAAACTGCATTTCCCCCTCCAGTTCATTGCTAGTTAGTTGTTTGTAGTAAAGTAATTAACTGATCGGTCGCTTGATCCTTGAAGCAAAAGCCCAAACATCGATATACAGATTAAGCAGATATGTAAACAATATAGTGAAAACACAATACCCATTCCAAGAATATGCCTTACTATTTGTGCCAGGGCAGAACTCACTCTTTTTATCTTCGCCCTTCTCATTGGCTACAAGTCGATGCCACGTGACAGCGGGCATGGGTATACCACTGACGTTGCACACCAAAGTTACAGTGGTGCCCTCACGGGCAACCAAGGCATCCGTTGATGCATTGTTTAAAATCTTTGAAGGAACTGTAGATGAAGAAAACAATCCACATGAAACTAACAGTTCAAAGAAGGATATCTGTACATGATTATCTCTTCCTTTTCTTCGCTTCTTCTTCGCGTTCACCAGCTGTAAACTCTGGCAGAAAGTTCTGGTTGTTTATCCACTTCTGGACTGCAGTCCTGTTCCAGAACCTGAGTGTTGTGTGTGCAACCGTTTTAGAGATCTGACTCATATGTATGTAGACTGCTGGTTTCTTGCCTCTGAGGCAGATGCACTCAGACTTTGACGGAAGCTCTCAACTAGTCTTCTCTTACGACAGGCTTTTGAGTAGGCAGTAAGTCTGTTCTTGTTTTTACTTATAACAGGGACCCGGAACCCACTCGGCAAGGATTATTTAACAATAATACATTTACCCAGGAAAACTATTGTCCTATTATGTTGCTGTTCGTGGGGGGTTTGCATAAAACGTCCTTAGATCTTGGGTTGACCCAGTCTTAATGGGCCCAAGAAACTTTGCAGGAATTGAAGTTCATGCCGCATGACCACCTCGACGACACCCCTATTAGTGTCGAATTGGTCAAACATCGAAGCACACCTGTTCCTGCAGCAAGGCGTTTACGGCTGTGCTGTGCTATGATACAGAGACGAATATGCACCAGGCGGCACCTTAAGGGGGACATAAGCAGCGAAATCAAAATAGAATTTTAACTTGTGATCTGACAGCACAAAGCTATCAGGGGCGGCACTACGAAGAGTTGCATCAGACTGAGAAACTCTACCGCAGGGAACTGGAGCCTGCGCCATTTGGAGATGACAAGCTCGATTCCTAAAATGGTAACTATAGCTCTCTGTTGTTATGACATTTAGGACATCCACCTTTCTCTCTGCTTTATTCTATGAGTGCTAATAAATAAAGGTTAGTTTACATCTTGTTCTAATTCTATGAACTCAGGGAATTCTAGCCTTTTATTTGATATGGAATTGAAGACAGTAGGTACGATTTTGATTACATCCTCATCGAGTTCCGAGGATTTGACACACACACACAAAAAGGGGTCTACCACCATATGCAATAGCCTTTAGTGGTGTGAAAAGGGTCTTTCACAAATGTTTACTCCTATTACTCGTATAATGTGTCATAGATCAATCACACTAGTTTTTTTCACAGACTACCCCAGGCTGAAATCGTTACGTATTCCCTTAGCTACTATCGTGAATTTTTTTTATAAGCAGATTACTTTCGTCACTCTACATTTCAAGTCATACACGTATAGTAACATAATACCGCATATGCAACAATGAGTGCCCTTTGACAACACTCTCGCGTGTGCAGAAGTTCCGACACAGAATGTCGCTCACACTGTAATCCTAAGTAATGGCTCTAGGTCAGGGATGCGAACAATTTTTTGGGGGTTTATGGTCCACATTTAGCCATACCAACTTCGTTGCGGGCCATGAAGAAAAAAAAAAAAAAATAGCTATCTTAAAAAAAAAAAAAAAACGGTCCCAATTTATCGAGGCCTAAAATATACCCTAACATGGCCTCAGTCACATGTCAATTAGGGACTTCCAGGGACTATACCGCCACCGCTGAGAGTACCTCCCACGCCGCTACGCGCGGCGTAGATTGAGCTTAAACTAGATGTCTGGGACTCACGAGCAAATAAAATAAAGGAAGCTGCAGGAGATGCGGTAGTGTGTACTTCCCGTCGTTTTTAAAATGAAATTTTTTGTTATTTGAAGCTATACTCTGGCTCTTGCCAGGGGGCGCAATATAGCCCTGCCATAAATATGGCTTAGAGGCTGAACGCGGTTACTCGGATCCTTACCCGCGTGGTGGCACATTGTGTCATCAGGTGTTAGTCGCTTGTGTGATGTCCTTGTGGGGTAGAAAGTCAGTCAGTCAGGAGATGCGGTAGCTGCTGCTCGTGAGTCCCAGCCATCTAGTTTAGCCCCAGTCCACGCCGCGCGTAGTGGCGTGCGAGATACTCTTAGTGGTGGCGGTAGTCGCCGTAAGTGCGCGATTTAAGTCACCGGAAGTTCGCAATTGTCACGTGCCTGAGGCCCTGTTAGGGTATATTTTCGGCCTCGATAATTTGGGATCGTTATTCGGAAGATAGCCAACAATTTTTTTTTATAAAGTTAGCACACAGTTAGTTAGTTAGTTAGTTGAGTTATCATCATTGCACTCCGGACATGTCCATAGGTGCTCAGATTCTCCCCTCAGTATGAACCCCAACGTCTGATGGCTAATAGTACCAGTTCTATGTTGATTAACATGTCTTCTGGCGTGTCTGGTGTGCGAGAAAGATAGAGAGCATGCTCAAAGGTTTTGAAGTATGACTTCTCAGAACATTTTTGGGGTTCACACGGGAAGATAGTATCAGTAATTCTAGATTACAAAAACAGACTTAGAAGATGTAAATTTATATGCAGGTAAATTGGACACGTCCTCAGAATGAAGAGAGAGTTTGTTTGTTTGTTTTAGTATCCAGAAGCCATGAGTTGTTAACCCTTAGGCTCGGTATTATAGATATCGCAACCTTTCGGCCTTGATTCCATTGAAAATACCGTAAATCTTGGAGAAATGTGGCTTTTCTGCCTAACCCTGGGGGTGAACCCAGACCACAAGGAGTTCGTCACCTGGTCTCCGCGCAATCCGGTTTAGCCAACTACGCTAGAGAGCCGGACAATGAAGAGAGAAAGACGGTCGAGACCGGCAATGCAATGGACACTACAAGGACAGCGAGGAATAAATATGCCCAGAGGCACTTGGAGATGAACTTTAGAGGCTGAACTCAACGCTACGCGAAGGAAAAAACTAGAGATAGAAAGAATGGCCCAGGATCGAACTGAGTGGCAGCAGTTAGTCTCTGCCTTATGTGCATTTGGGCGCGATGAAGATTGACTGAATCATCATTTTACTTTTTAATACTAGTTTTTCTGAAGAAAAAAAAATGCACTGTGTTTTCACGAACCCAATTAACTGATCTAAAAGCTTGATATTACACATAAAACTGTGTGGTTGCTATGTGTATTAACGCCCTCCCCCCCCCCCCCCCCCGCCATCCCCCCAACAAAAATATACGACATCCTCCTTTGGCATTTGACACTCTCGTAGACTGTAATTATCATCATCTTTCCGCATTACCTTTAATCAAAAGCTTAATACAGAGTGCTTCTTTCCGTATTTATTCTAAACAGTGTCATTATCTTGAATTATTTATACTGATGTTCGTGGATCTTTTCATGTATCAGCCTGAATATATTAAACATTAATCTAGTGATAAACAAATTCACATTCTGGCGTACTCACTGCTTTGAGGACACGCACACTGGTCTGAGGACATACACGCTGGTCTGAGGACATACACACTGGTCTAAAGACATACATACTGGTCTGAGGACATACATACTGGTCTGAGGACACACATACTGGTCTGAGGACATACATACTGGTCTGATGACACACACGTTGGTCTGATGACATACATACTGGTCTGAGGACATACATACTGGTCTAAGGACATACATACTGTTCTGAGGACATACATACTGGTCTGAGGACATACATACTGGTCTAAGGACATACATACTGGTCTGAGGACATACATACTGGTCTGAGGACATACATACTGGTCTGAGGACATACATACTGGTCTGAGAACATACATACTGGTCTGAGGACATACATACTGGTCTGAGGACATACATACTGGTCTGATGACACACACGTTGGTCTGATGACATACATACTGGTCTGAGGACATACATACTGGTCTAAGGACATACATACTGGTCTGAGGACATACATACTGGTCTGAGGACATACATACTGGTCTAAGGACATACATACTGGTCTGAGGACATACATACTGGTCTGAGGACATACATACTGGTCTGAGGACATACATACTGGTCTGAGGACATACATACTGGTCTGAGGACATACATACTGGTCTGAGGACATACATACTGGTCTGATGACACACACGTTGGTCTGATGACATACATACTGGTCTGAGGACATACATACCGGTCTAAGGACATACATACTGGTCTGAGGACATACATACTGGTCTGAGGACATACATACTGGTCTGAGGACATACATACTGGTCTGAAGACATACATACTGGTCTGAGGACATACATACTTGTCTGAGGACATACATACTGGTCTGAGGACATACATACTGGTCTGAAGACATACATACTGGTCTGAGGACATACATACTGGTCTGAGGACATACATACTGGTCTGATGACACACACGTTGGTCTGATGACATACACTAGCTTGCTGACAAACAGCTGACCTATTATTTCATTCAGATTTGCGACGCATGAAACAGATAGATGATCATCAAACAAGCACTAAAATCTAAAGTAAATGGATTGAAGAAACAAGGGAACCCAAAAGAAACCTAAGCAAATGTTGATTAATGTGCTGAAATATGTTGGACTGGATGACGTCTGCGATATCGAAACAGATACATAGAATAGAATGGTGCTTCTGTAGTGCCTCTTTTACTTATTTATGTTACAAGATTTTTAATTATTATTACTACTGTTACAACAATTGGGTTTCGCCCTGTCTTTGTCGGCTAGACACCCACTTGCGGATCGGAAGTTCGTGGGTTCGCGTCCGACGGAGGGACTTTTTTTCAAAAAACGATTTTGACTCCTAGTTTCACCCAGCCTTCAGTGGGTACTAGGTACAGACCTGGGGAGTAAAGGCAACCGGAGTGATGCACCGAGTATAGATTGGTCTATAAAAATATAGGTCTAGCCCTATATACCCAATACGCTTGAAAGGCGTGGAAAAGGGTCCTTTACTTTTTTACTATTACAATAATAATAATAAATTTTTTAATTGATATTAACATTATTATTATTATTATTATTATTATTATTATTATTATTATTATTATTATTGTTGTTGTTATTATTATTATTATTATTATGGTAATGATATTAAGCAAAGCCCAACCTTGCACTTTGAGATTGACTGTTTTAATCTTGACAGGGTTGGTGTTGATCTGGCAGTTGTACAGTCCCTGATCTTTATGCTTCACGTCTCGGATGTGTAGGTTCCAGTCTTTGGTGAACGGTCTCTCAACGCTCAGACGCTCGTCGTCAATAATTCTTCTATCCTCGTAAGTCAGCAGAGTTGACCACTGGTCAGTCCACACCACCTGGGGAAAATAAGTTGTATGCGTAAGTAATAATATCATCTTAACATGGTGAGAACGTAATTTACCGCGTGCACATATAACCAGCTGGAAAAAGGGAAGGATCGAAGAATCGCACCGACTAACGAGGGCGGTGGATAACTGTAGGCGACACAAGGGCTCAGACTGTTAAAAAGAAGAAGAAGAAGCAGAAGAAGATGATGATGATGATGATGATGATGATGATAACAAGGTCTCTAAAAAAAAAAGGACTTCTATTGTTGCAACGAGATGTCTTAGGAAAATGTTAAGCCAGCTTTACTGAAGCATTAAGAATAAAACAAACAAAGGAAGCTGCTGCAATAAGTCTCTTTTTACGTGCGTAACAATAGACTAGGGCTTCCGGCCTTACTACCCAGAGGCAAGGGGGAAATTATCAGAAGTCTACAAAGAAAAAAATGCAAGCCTTCACGGTGGCTTGAAGCCGAGACCTCTAGCACTTGAGGCTGACATTATGCCTCGAGACCACGAAATCACAAAAAATACTCAAAATTGCAATATGTGGGATGAAATGTACAAGAAATGCAGTGGGAAAGCCAAGAACGAGATGTAGTCATCAATGGAGAATTAAGAACAATAGAACTCACAGTACATAAAAATGATTTTATAGAACATCAACGAATCAAATGGTTTGGACATCAGGTCAAAAATGGAACAGTCAGCCAGCAGCTAGAGTGTTGTACATGACATCAGCAGGCTTCAGGGCAAGAGGCTGACCAAGAAAGACATGGGTCGAGGGAGTAAATGAGATACTACTGAAGCGCAGTATAACATTAAGACAAACTATGCAACTAGCAAAAGACAGGAAACTACATGCAACACCTCTCTATGACGGTTTGTGGCATCCGCCGCTAGACAAAAGAAGAAATAGAATAGATAAACCGGCTAAGGAGATAGACAATCAGGTGTCTCCGAGTACAAACAAGGCGAAAGACAGAAGCTTTGAGATTCATTGCGGCCAATTTTCATTGTTCCTGGCTGATTAAATATGATTAAAACAATGACTAAAACACACTGCAACACGCACATGTGACAGCAGGAGTTAAAGTAACAGCTAGGACTGCATGGGTTAATCTAACACATGGTGTGCGCAGACAACGTTGAAAAGAAAATGCCACAGATAATTTTGTTATTAATTACAAAGGATAATTACTTGGAATAATTACATCCTTCCTTTATGCAACCATACCGACTTGTGTGTAGTGCAGATTTCTACACGTTTAGAAGGCCGACAATCCTGTAACTAAATTTACTTTCACGCCAGCAGCGCCGATGGTTACCTCGGATCCTTTAATACCAGCAGAGCCACCAAGATTAAAGCAATAAGGGGCGCCAATCTGAACGACAGCTGGATCCCATTCGGCGCTGGTCGTTTGCTGTCAGGGCGGCAGAATTTAATAGAAATTGGCAGTCGTTTGTAAAAATAATCCTCGCTTTAATCAAGCTTTCTTGAAGCGATGTAAACACCAATTGTGCGCGAGTACCGGCTCGTAACAAATTAATGTTCACATCTTGGCAGTAACAAAAGGGATGTGGGGGGAGAAGAAGTAAGAGGGAGCGGGGCGGAGAGGGAGAAGAAACAAGCAGGTGGTGTTTTTCTGGAGTTGATGCCCTGAGCGTGTTAATATTAACAAGCAGCGACAAACGGTTTTAACTTAGTCCAAAGTGATTGTGGTTCTAGTACACAATGCCCTGAAGAGATTACGGTATGAGTGTCGTACCATTCAGTAAGTATAGATAAACTTCTGGATGTAAAATTCGCTAATAATTAAGACCGCAATCAGCAGTGACAGGTAGAGGCATTTTGTAAGTTTCTACTAATCAAGAGTTTCCTTCGAAGTCTAAGTGCGTTTGCCTGAGAGGCATGGAACCAACGGTCTACTTACAAAAAAGCCAGATTTTTAAAACGAATATGTTCGCAAAACTTGAGAACAAGACTCTAGTCCAGTAGTGGACGAACATCCAGAACTTTCCGCCAGAGTTTACAGTGGTGAAAACAAAACAAAAAAGAAAAAGAAGAAGATTTCTAATAAGCATAATCTAAATTAACTTAGAATAAAATGCAAAAATCACACATTTGTCTGAACCCCTGCCATAGGTGGTGCCAAATACATGATATACGCCCCTGCAGACTGCCTTCAACTGCTGGGGTTGGTTTGCGCATTATTATCAAGAAGAAGAAGAAGAAGAAGAAAACGAAGGAGGAGGGGGAGAAGAAGAAGAAAAAGAAGAAGAAGAAGGAGAAAGAGGAAGAGGGTGAAAAGAAGAAAAAAAAGAAGAAGAAGAAGGAGAAGAAGAATGAGGAGGAGGAAAAGAAGAAAAAGAAGAAGAAGAAGAAGAAGAAGAAGAAGAAGAAGAAGAAGAAGAAGAAGAAGAAGAAGAAGAAGAAGAAGAAGAAGAAGAAGAAGAAGGAGGAGGAGGAGGAGGAGGAGGAAATGAAGAAGAAGAAGAAGAAGAAGAAGAAGAAGAAGAAGAAGAAGAAGAAGAAGAAGAAGAAGAAGAAGAAGAAGAAGAAGAAGAAGAAGAAGAAGAAGAAGAAGAAGAAGAAGAAGAAGAAGAAGAAGAAGAAGAAGAAGAAGAAGAAGAAGAAGAAGAAGAAGAAGAAGAAAAAGACGAAGAAGAAGAAGAAGAAGAAGAAGAAGAAGAAGAAGAAGAAGAAGAAGAAGAATAAGGAGGAGGAAAAGGAAAATAAGAAGAAGAAAAAGAAAACGGAGGAGGAGGATGAGGATGAGGAGAATAAGAAGAAGAAAAGAAGAAGAAGAAGAAGAAGAAGAAGAAGAAGAAGAAGAAGAAGAAGAAGAAGAAGAAGAAGAAGAAAAAGAAGAAGAAGGAGAAAAAGAAGAAGAAGAAGAAGAAGGAGAAGGAGGAGGAGGAAAAGGAGGATGAGGAGAAGAAGAAAAAGAAGAAAAAAAAAGAAGATGAAGAAGGAGGAGGAGGAAAAAAAGAAGAAGAAGAAGAAGAAGAAAAAGAAGAAAAAGAAGAAGAAGAAGAAGAAGAAGAAGAAGAAGAAGAAGAAGAAGAAGAAGAAGAAGAAGAAGAAGAAGAAGAAGAAGAAGAAGAAGAAGAAGAAGACACGTCCATAGTTGCTCACTGGGTTATCTTCATGGCACTCCGGACACGTCCATAGTTGCTCCCTGGGCTATCTTCATGGCGCTCCGGACACGTCCATAGCTGCTCACTGGGCTATCTTCATGGAGCTCCGGACACGTCCATAGTTGCTCACTGGGTTATCTTCATGGCGCTCCGGACACGTCCATAGCTGCTCACTGGGCTATCTTCATGGCACTCCAGACACGTCCATAGCTGCTCACTGGGCTATCTTCAAGGCACTCCAGACACGTCCATAGCTGCTCACTGGGCTATCTTCATGGCACTCCAGACACGTCTATAGCTGCTCATTGGGCTATCTTCATGGAGCTCCGGACAGGTCCATAGTTGCTCACTGGGCTAATTGCACGGCGCTCTGGAAACCTCCATAGTTGCTCACTGGGCTATCTTCACAGTTCTCCGGATACGCCCATAGGTGCTCAGTGGGCTATCTTGGGTGCTCATATTCTTCTTTCAACATATACACCAGCGTCCCGCGGTTATAGTTCCAGTCCTTTCAATCAATAAAATAGGTGCCGTCTTCGCAAGAAGACTGGCTTTAACAGAAGATCTCCGACAAGCTCTGGTCTTGGTTGTAATAGCTCTCAGATTGTCATTTGTCCATCTCCTGATGTTGCTTTTCCCACCTGTATCGTTGTCTACCCCATGCTCTCTTGCACTCGACCTTTCTACCCAGTGTGGTTTTAAACAGGGGTTTTTTGTCCTTTAATGTTGCCAAAATATTTCAAGTCTATCTCTTTTGGTTTCATTTCGCTCAGTAATTCTCTTTTCTTTTGTAGAATTTCGAGAACCTCTCATCTTCTTCTTCTTTCGTTCGCCTGAAATAGGTTGTCTATATCAGCAATTTTGTCTCTTGTATAAATTTCACTGTTGTTGTTAATTCATTCAGTGGTCCATAGAGTTTACGTTCAAGAACCTCTAATTGTTTTCTTTCAATAAAATACGACCTATTCATCTGTACATAAACATTTCTACAAATCAATTCGGCTTTTTGGTTGCTTGTTTTTTGCTTTTTAATTTTCTTTTTTAAATATTCAGAAACCATGAGTTGTTAACCCTTTGGTTTGGTACTATGGATATCACTACCCTTCGGCTCTATTTCCGTGATAGGTACCGTAAATCTGGGAGAAATGTGGCTTTTCTGCCTACCCCCGGGTGTGAACCCGGACTACAAGAAGATCGTCCCCAGGTCGCTCGCGCAGTCAGGTTTAACCAACTGAGCTAAGGAGCTAGGCTGTTCATCTTTTAAGTTTCCTCACCACAGAGCACGGTTTAGTATACACAACATTTAAACACTGGTGTAGCCATTCCTATTGCATTTTAAATTTATGTTTCATTTCTATCATCAGCTGTTACACGTGTTATGATGGGAGAAACTTTGTGTTTATTCTAACATCTTTCCGTTTATTGTGATGTTCAGATTGTGATGTACATTCTTTTCCATTGTTAATTACCAAAGTTTTTTTTGGTTGTTTTTTTGAGTATCACTGTCTAATCCATACATTTTATGCATCCCCGTCTGTTGACTTGATCTACTGGTTCTTGTAACTCCTGCTTACTTTCTGCTAGTAACACTGTGTCGTCAGCGTGCATATCTGCGATTGTTTATTATTCTTTCATTATATTCAGTCCAGACGATTCCTCAGTTCGACTACAAATATTTTTTGTATATGTTGGAAAAACTTTGGAAAAAGACAATTGCTTGACGTTTTTCTCTTTTTGTCTCTATCTGTGGTGTAGGAATGTTTTTTCTAACTCTCGCTATTTGTTCCTAGTATAGGTTACTAATAATTCTGATATCCTTTTCATCCAATCCTTTATTTTGGAGGTATGCAATAGGTTTTTCATGTTGCGCCTGTCAAAGGTCTTCTTGTTATAAAACATGCATAAATACTATACTAGATCCTACACTGCTTGGCAAGTTTTCGTACGTGCAATCATTTTGGATGGCGCCAATCTTTACCCTCCCTTTCCCTCTTTTTTAAACCCAGTTTACTTGGTACAACTCACGTTTTCAGGCCCACTGACACTGTGGTTGTCTGTTCATTGATGCGTCATAACTTTTCATACACACGACTTTCTTTTACAGGGGTGTCAGGTTGCATAGTCTCCTACATTATCACCGGCGATATCCCGTGTTCCATACTACACGATGTTACCTACAACTGGCCCTAACTCCCCCCCCCCCCACCCCCAGAGGACAGCCTCAGCCTAGGTCCCACAAGTAGTGCATTCTAACCAGACACCCCTGTAAGAGAAGGTCTGACCGTCTACCAAGAACCAGTAGACCGAACGACGTAGTATAAAAAAGCTGGCTGCTTACCAAGAACTAGTGGACCGAACGACGTAGTCTAAAAAAGCTGGCCGTCTACCAAGAATCAGTGGAGCGAACGACGTAGTCCAGAGAAGCTGGCCGTCTACCAAGAACCATGGGACCGAACGATGTAGTCCAAAGAAGCTGGCCGTCTACCGAGAACCAGTGGACCGAACGACGTAGTCCAAAGAAGCTGGCCGTCTACCAAGAACCAGTGGACCGAACGACGTAGTCCAAAGAAGCTGGCCGTCTACCGAGAACCAGTGGACCGAACGACGTAGTCCAAAGAAGCTGGCCGTCTACCAAGAACCAGTGGACCGAACGACGTAGTCCAAAGAAGATGGCCGTCTACCGAGAACCAGTGGACTGAAAGGCGTAGTCCAAAAATGAAAATTTCCTCATTGTTCATTCAGCGAGTAAGAGTGAACATGAAATATGTCGAGACCTTTGCAAAAAAAAAAGACAATTTGTGCACAAAATGTATTCGGGCAAATGAAAATAAAAACGCACTGATAAACAGAAGACAAAAGAAATGTATTCATATATTAGTTTTTGAAAGGTTTACTTTTACAACCAGCGAATATGCCAGAATAACTAACAATGAGTGCCTCGAAATGGCCAATGAGAGCAGAACATTACAACAATGAGAAGTAGACAGTAATTTCGTCATGTGATGAGAAAAGGAGCACTGTAAAATATCGTGCCGACTGGGAAGATCACTGGTGGAATAAGTAGAAGCAGACTAAGAGAAATTATGGTGGATTGCCTAAGACAATGCCATCGAGGAATATCATCAGTGGAACTGATCCAGAAAACTAAAGACACATCGGAGATGCGTGAACGCCTACGCCAGCTGGCAAGACACTTGATGATTATATCCACAGTGAATCATTCTTTTTTGTCTACAATTGTTTTTTATGTGAAATACACGATCTGTGTGTATGTGTGTCTTTGTGTGTGTATGTATGTGTTAATGTCTGTGTGTGTGTTTATGTCGATTTATTGTGTAGATTCTGACACAGTTCATATTCATTCAATGACAGATCCAGGACCCTTAAGAAATTTGTATCCGACAAACTCAGGATTTGCTGAAATCGGATGTGTTAGATCAGTGGTTCGCAGCATATGGGTCGCGAACCTTTTGTGGATCGAACTAGTCTTTCACTGGGGTCGCATAAGAAAATCAGAAAACACATATTAACTAAAGTTATGAAGTAACAAGGAAAATAATTTTATGGTCGGGGTCGTCGCAACATGAAGAACTGTGTGGCGCGGTGATTTATGTCACAGGCGTGAGGGGAAGTTAAGTCCAACTTGATGTGTATAAGGAGATACTCCGTACGTCACTCGGGCGCCAGTCCTTTACTATCCTGGTTGTACGGAACCTCACGCAAGACCCCTACAGCACGTCCTCGTCGTGCGCCACGGATAATGTCTCAAATGAGCATTAACAGAGCTGTCAGGGGATCTCGGAGTTCGGCGGCCCCCAGAGGTGATGTGTCCTTGTGGCTCTCATCAGCCCGCCCCCAAACGCTTGGGTGAAAAATTTTACCAAAACTCATTAGGAACATGAGTAGGTCTGCCAAACGTACAGCCAAAATTACAACCCTTGGTTAAAAGACTGCAGAGTAAAGAGAACATTGTTCACTGCACATCCTCTGTTAACCCTCAGTGTCGTCGTCACCGCGCTGAGGTACACCACAACAGCAACCATCCATAGGCTGGCCATCCTTGTACATCCTCGGTTAACCCTCAGTGTCGTCGTCCCCGCGCTGAGGGACACCACAACAGCAACCATCCATAGGCTGGCCATTTATGTACATCCTCGGTTAACCCTCAGTGTCGTCGTCACCGCGCTGAGGCACACCACAACAGCAACCAACCATCGGATGGCTAAGCCTAATTGTCCGACAAAACTAGATCATACGGATCAAAATCTGACCATCAAAATTTGTATTGAACTGAAAAAGACCGAATGTCCACACCCAAAGACCCCACTCGCCCGAGTGTTGGGACAAAAATGATAACGATAAGCCTGATGCAGGATGTAAAATTCTGTCGGGCTAACGGCTCGTCAAAGAAATCTAACGTGCGAGGAAAAAAAAAAAAAAAAAGAATGTACCTATCTGTGTGGTCACGAAAGTCCAAAACCCAAGGGCTGCTCCCCGCTGACTTCCAGAGGGCGCAGCCCCTGTCGAGCGGGAGGCCTGATACGGTTGTGAGGTTAAGCAGGCATGTGCAGGACGTGACGATTCCTTGGGTGAGCCCAGAACCAGAGCGCCATGTGCCGGCTCTGCATGCATGGAAGCCTTCTTGGATGGCGGGGAATGCCCATGATCTGCCCCTGCCTTCCCTTGAGGGCTAACTGTTCCACAGGGGGCTGCCCCAAAGGGGTACTCCGAGGGCAATACCTGCGGCGAAGGGGACAAAGTGGACACCACCCAAATCAGGCAACGTCACGACCCACACAAAACAATGGCCACAGTCAACCTAGAAATAGGCCTGACGTCTTCCTTCGAAGTCGGAGTACAGCTGCCCATGAGGCAGGGAATTGAAAAACGGTTGTACACGCAAAAATCAGGTCCAGGTGAAAGCCAAAAGTCCAAGCGGACGATTAACCGGGACCTTCCACTGGAATTCACAGCCGGTGATCGATAAAAAAAAAAAAAAAATGAAGAACTGTGTTACAGGGTCGCGGCATTCGGAAGGTTGAGAACCAGTGTGTTAGATGAGAGGCACAGATTTCTCAGCCCAGCTGTCAACCACATAACAACGTGCCAAACGCTCTTTCAAGGGCGAACCGAGAAGGAGAAGAAGTACAACCTTTTGACATCAACCTGACAGTGGCCATTCCTGTTTTCATTCACTAAGTGCCGTGGTGTCGGGGTCATGACTCCTGACACAATGTAGATTATCAATAGGTCTTGTTGAAGATGACAAGGGAGTGGGTAGCATCTGTTCACCTCATTTTACTTACTTTACTCGGGTGTTTCTCACAATATTACCCTGTCAGTCAGTCAGTCAGTCAGTCATTCTGTCTGTCTGTCTGTCTGTCTGTCTGTCTGTCTGTCTGTCTGTCTGTCTGTCTGTCTGTCTGTCTGTCTGTCTGTCTGTCTGTCTGTCTGTCTGTCTGTCTGTCTGTCTGTCTGTCTGTCTGTCTGTCTGTCTGTCTGTCTGTCTGTCTGTCTGTCTGTCTGTCTGTCTGTCTGTCTGTCTGTCTGTCTGTCTGTCTGTCTGTCTGTCTGTCTGTCTGTCTGTCTGTCTGTCTCAATTAAAAATATCAAAAACCCCTACAAATACAATTGGAAGCTTTTTGAATATTATCTCACTTCAGACTACATGCCCCCTTAGAAGATTAAGTTTCCTAAGAACAATGTTGATTTCCACCAAGATTGATTATATTTAGTATTATAATTGTTTTAAAATGTAGGCATACTTAGAGTGCATTGTTACAAACATGTTATTAATGATGCCTGTAATTGTCATTATTGTTGTTATTATTATTATTATTATTATTGTTATTATTATTACTATCTTCTTAAACAATGTGTGCATAAATAATGTATGCATGGCGTAAGGCCAGAAGGGCAGAATGCAAGACGGGCCTGTGTGCCCAATTTTTAACCCTTTGAAAATAAAGATTGTTCGTTCGTTCGTTCGTTCGTTCGTTCTGTCTGTCTGTCTGTCTGTCTGTCTGTCTGTCTGTCTGTCTGTCTGTCTGTCTGTCTGTCTGTCTGTCTGTCTGTCTGTCTGTCTGTCTGTCTGTCTGTCTGTCTGTCTGTCTGTCTGTCTGTCTGTCTGTCTGTCTGTCTGTCTGTCTGTCTGTCTGTCTGTCGATATTCACCGAAGATGGGGAAATGGATGAAGAAATTAACATCAGATGCAGTAAAGCAAAGCAAGTATTGGTAGGAGTAGCACGTTATCTAACCAACCTTACTTTACAGTATAAGACAATTCCCAATTAGCACAAAGGAACACTCATTTAAAGCATATTCCTTCTAACTCTTTGCTAGACGTGGTCACTCACAACAACCATCACCACAGAAAATTAGTAACCACAGATATACGATGTATGTGAAAAGCTGCAGGAGTGGTTAGTAACCACAGATATACGATGTCTGAGAAAACCGACAGGAGTGGTTAGTAACTACAGATATACGATGTCTGAGAAAACCGACAGGAGTGGTTAGTAACCACAGATATACGATGTCTGAAAAAAACCGGCAGGAGTTGTTAGTAACCACAGATATACGATGTCTGAGAAAAGCTGCAGGAGTGGTTAGTAACCACAGATATACAATGTCTGAGAAAAGCTGCATGAGAGGTTAGTAACCACAGATATACGATGTCTGAGAAAAGCTGCACGAGAGGTTAGTAACCACATATATACGATGTCTGAGAAAAGCTGCAGGAGTGGTTAGTAACCACATATATACGAATTCTGAGAAAAGCAGCAGGAGTGGTTAGTAACCACAGATATACGATATCTGAGAAAGGCTGCAGGAGTGGTTAGTAACCACAGATATACGATGTCTGAGAAAGGCTGCAGGAGTGGTTAGTAACCACAGATATACGATGTCTGAGAAAAGCTTAAGGAGTGGTTAGTAACCACAGATATACGATGTCTGAGAAAAGCTGCAGGAGTAATTAGTAACCACAGATATACGAATTCTGAGAAAAGCAGCAGGAGTGGCCAGAAGAGATACAATTAGAAACGAGGTCACATGAAAACAAGTTGGCGCAGAAGGAAATAAAATTACATAGACAGCAAATTAAGTGGTTTGCCCAATTAGAGAGAATGCCTTGAGACGCCATACCAGACAAGGCATACGCCAGAAGCGGAGAAGGACCTAGAGCACAAGGTAGACAAAGAAAGACATCAAAAGAACTCTACAAAAAAAAAAAAAAAAAAAGAAGATTAAGACCTTCCGTCTGCGTTTGCATGCGTATGTCTGCATTTGTCTGTGTGCCTTGATGTCTACCATGCAAGCATGATTGTGTGTGTACGCACTTACTCATATTTTTATTATCACTAAAACAATCTTCACTTACGATTGAAATTTTGCCATAGTAAATTTTCTCAGATGGTCACTTTATTTTGTATTAGGCATTTTGAAAGCGATTCTTCTTTTTCTTCTTTCTTCTTCCCTCTTCTTTCTCCTTCTTTCTTCTTCTTCTTTTTTCTTCTTCTTCCCTCTCTTCTCCTTCCTTCTTCTTTTTCTTCCTTCTTCTTCTTCTTTTTTCTTCTTCTTCCTTCTCTTCTTCTTCTTCTTCTTCTTTTTCTTCTTCTTCTTCTTCTTCTTCTTCTTCTTCTTCTTCTTCTTCTTCTTCTTCTTCTTCTTCTTCTTCTTCTTCTTCTTCTTCTTCTTCTTTTTCTTCTTCTTCTTAGATGGAATCAGTAATCGAATTCTTCGATGTGCTGCACCAGTCATTGGTGACTCCCTAACATTCATATATAATCAGTGCCTTTCTAAGAACTACTTTCCATCAGCATTTAAAATTGCTAAAGTGTATCCTCTACTCAAACGTGGCTCAGCTGACAACAGTTCTCTTGGCAGTTATAGACCCATTTCTCTACTGTCTTCGCTATCCAAACCATTGGAGAAACACATACATAAAATAACATTTCAGCACTTAAATAATAACAATCTGATAGTTAATAGCCAATCAGGGTTCAGGCCTATGCACTCTTGCCATACTGAGATGACAAAAATGACGGACAACTGGCACTTTAACATCAACAAAGGCAAAATTTGCGGTGCAGTTTTTGTAGACTTTAAGAAAGCCTTCGATATGGTTGATCATGATATTCTAATTAATAAATTAAAAATATTAAAAACTAACGATAATTTAGTCGAAATAATGCGGTCATTTTTATCTGATAGACAGCAAGTAGTATCCTTCAACAACCGCTTGTCAGAATCCACTAATTTAAATATAGGCGTGCCACAGGGGTCGATTCTAGGTCCACTACTATTTAACGACCTTCCATTACATCTTAGTATAACCTGCGATTTATTTGCTGTTGACTGTACAATATATACTAGCAATGAGAATCGTAATGAGTTAGAAAGATCTTTACAGAAAGAAGTACACAATCTTTGTAAATGGAGCAACAGCAATCGCATGCAAATTAACATAAATAAAACGAAGTCTATGCTTATAACAACCAGACAAAAGCTGCAAACATTAGTACTGCACAAGCCGACACTCCAGCTCTACATTGATAAATTACCTATTGTTAATGTAACGGAACACAAAACTTTAGGCCTTACAATTGACAACCATTTAACCTGGAATTCTCATGTTTCTGTGATAACTAAGAAAATATCACAAAAAGTCTATCAGCTTGCAAAAATTCAGCACTTTCTAGACGAAGATGCAAGAAAAGGATTTTACGCGTCTTACATCCAAACACATGTCGACTATTGTTCCACAGTTTGGGATGGTTGCGCCAAATCCAATGTTAAAAGACTAAGTTCTCTTCAAAATCGTGCTTTACGCCTGGTTTTAGATAATAAACATATCGTAAAAAAAAATCTCTATAACCATCTAAGACTATTGCTATTTAGCAAACGTTTAATTTTTAACAAGGCCAAATTTATTCATAAAATTTTATCTCAAAATACTCCAAACTACCTTTTCCGATTAATTAAATCAAATCCTATAAATAGCAAGCGACTAAATTTATTACATTTACCTAAACCTAGAATAGATTTATATAAAAGAAGTTTAGCGTACTCCGCTGCTCATTTGTGGAACCAATTTCCACTAGACCTGAAAAATTCTAAAAGTCCCTATTCATTTAACCGTAAACTTTTTCAATTCATACTTACAAGCGATTATATGCCACCTTGAATGTAATGTAACCCATATTGCATTATCAATTTATTATTTAACAAGCTGTGTATGATATGTATGTTTCCGCGCGCGCGTGTGCTTGATATGTATGTATGTGTAGGCGTGTTTGCATACATATGACTCTGAGTATGTTGTTTGTCTGCTTGTGTATCTGGGTGTGTGTTTGCGAATGTATGCGTCTGTGTCCTTGTGTATGTGCGAATGTGTGTGTGTTCGCGCGTATGTCCACGTGTATGTTTCAGTGTGAACTGGTTTCTGTGTGTTTAAGTGTGCCTCTTTGCTGTGTATGTGTGTCTGCATGTGTGTGTGTGCGATTGGATACATGTAGCTGTGAATATGTGTCTGTGTGTGTGTCTCTGTGTTTGTCTGCATGTGTGTGTGTCTCTGTGTTTTTCTGCATATTTGATGTGACTGTGTATATCTTCGTTTGTGTCTGTGTGTGTCCCCGTATGTGTTTGTCTTCATGTTTGCCTGTGTATGTTTATGTGTTTTGTCTGCGGGTGTGTCTATGCGGCTGTATGTATGTATCTCTGTGTGTGGGTGTCTGTATGTCTGTCTGCGTGAGTGTATGTGTCAGCATGTGTCTATCTGTCTGTGCATGTCTATGCGTGTTTCTCTGTGTGTGTTGTGTGTGCCCCTTTGTAGTCTGTTTGTGTCTGCATGTCAGAGTATATGTCTGTGCGTGCTGAATATATGTGTCTGCGTGTGTATTTCTATGTGTTTGCATGTGTATGCACTTCTGCGTGTTTGTCTCTGTGGGTGTCAGTATGTGTTTGTCTGCCTGTTTGTGTTTGTGTGTGTGTGTGTGTGTGTGTGTGTTTGACTGCGTGTGTGTCTATGTGGCTGTATGTATGTGTCTGCATGTTTGTCTGCGTATGTGTGGTGTGTGTGTCAGTGTGTGAGCACGAATGTAAATATGTGTGCTGTGTGTTTCCCTGTGTGTGTTTATATGTAAGTGTCTGTGTGTGTGTCTGTATTTTTGTCTGGGTGTGTATGTGTCTCTGTGGGAGTGTCCGTGTGTGCATATGTGTGTCTCCATGCATGACTGTATTTATGACTGTATGCGTGTATGCCTGTATTACGTATGAATGTATGTTTGTATCTATGAATGAATGTTTGTGTGTACGTATGCCTGTGTGTATGTGTGTATGCATGTTTGCTTGTATGTATCTGTGTATGTATGTATGTAATGTATGCATGCATGTTTGTGTGTGTAAGTGAGTGGGTGAGCGTGTGTATGTGGGTGTATGTATGCACGCGCGGGTTTTTGCATGCACTTTATAACTCATGTTTTTGTGTTTTTTTATAATATTCATAATATGCATATCATCATATGATCATAACATGCTTTATTAGTCAAATACAACTGCTGTGCGAAAGATGGTTGACTGGAAGGGTCGAATGTAAGACGGGCCTGCGTGCCCAATTTGTGACCCTTTGAAAATAAAGTTCGTTCGTTCTTCTTCTTCTTCTTCTTCTTGTTCTTGTTCTTGTTCTTCTTGTTCTTCTTGTTCTTCTTCTTGTTCTTCTTCTTGTTCTTCTTCTTGTTCTTCTTCTTCTTCTTCTTCTTCTTCTTCTTCTTCTTCTTCTTCTTCTTCTTCTTCTTCTTCTTCTTCTTCTTCTTCTTCTTCTTCTT
Source organism: Candidula unifasciata (assembly GCA_905116865.2). Taxonomy (NCBI): domain Eukaryota; kingdom Metazoa; phylum Mollusca; class Gastropoda; order Stylommatophora; family Geomitridae; genus Candidula; species Candidula unifasciata. The sequence goes on along the minus strand of CAJHNH020004013.1, from coordinate 1,002,604 downwards.
CTTCTTCTTCTTCTTCTTCTTCTTCTTCTTCTTGATAGTCGTCGTCGTCGTTGTCATAGTGATCATCGAAATCATCATGATTATTTTCATCATCATTACTGTTTCTTCATCATCTTCTTATCCCCTCCGTTCAATTTTGTTTGTTATCAACTTATTATCGCTACTGTCAATATCACAACGGTTTGATCATTTGCAAATGATTTTCCTTACCTGGTGTCTTCCGAGAAACTTGACCGAGCACGGCAGGATGGCTGTCTCCATTTCTTTGAATGTCACATTAGCCATCGGGGAATCAAAGCTCGGCTCCAGTGCCACTAATTGGGTCATATCTGGCGATAAAGTCAGGGAAGTCAAATAACACATGAGGCCACCAGACGAGAAAACAGCAAAGTTCACAACACTGACATTGTTATTGTGTTGTTATATTCGATGCGTCGACTCTGTGGCTTATATAGGCTAGTGAATCTATGAATCAGGCAACAGGTCCTTTACAGAACGTCGCTCTCTTCACGGCTTGGTTGAGAGTCTCTCGTTCACCAGCCCGTTCTCCAGCACTGTGTGCTTTTATAGTATTTCAGTATCCTGTATCCACGTTTGCAGAGGTCGGTCGCTGTCTTGGTTTCAGGACGCTGCACCCCCCCCCCCCCAGACCACCATGACGCTGGACATGACCAAAACACCTAAGCTTTCGGAAGATGATGCTGTTTGAAGTTAAAGTTTAAACAGCGTATCAGCATCATGACACACGGTAGTAAGTGCTCCGTTCTTCTTCTAACTCAAGTGTCGTGGAGTGAATAAACCAAACCCTGCACATTAGACTATTCGTGACGTTGACGCCTCTAGCGGGCAGGTCACATTTCAAATTTAGACCCGTCCGTTGGGTATATAGTCCCTCATATCGATTTATAACTCTATCTGGTGAAATATATATTTCTATACCCTCTAGTTGTTTTGAAAAGTCTACATTTTCAAACTTGCAACTGTGGGATAGATATTTTCTGGAATAATATTCAGAATTCGCGGAAACCTTTTTATTCCTTGGGGTACTAATACGGGACTTCTTTCTAGAGACGCCGAGCGAGATCAGGCGGGGTCATTCTTCGCCAGACTTCCTAGGCGTAGAGAAGTATTTCACCTCTCTGATCAAATCTTGGCACATTCAAAATACCAGTTTAATCTTTGAAGGATTCCTAAGCTTGTGTAAGTTGATTATAGTTTACGAGTACCATGATATATGCCTCTATAAAGTTAGCTGCTGCAGGGAGGAAAGATTCAGCTGTGTGACAGCCTAGAACTAGGCCGTTCTTGGTTTCCAGACACTCAAGCCCCTGAAATCAAACCTTTCCCTTCGCAAGCTGATAGTTTGTGCCATACCTGACCCAATACCATTATACATATATTAAACCTAGCAAGCTAATTATTCTTTAACGAATCGACCGAGTTTGGGTCGATTAGCGGACATATTTAACTGGGTCACACTTCAGCCGACAAGATGCTGTGACGTCAGAGGTTAATTTTAGCACAACAACAGTGTGTGCAGTGGGCAGATTGTGGAAGTGTAAAATATATATGTAAGAATGAGATAGAATGTTTGTCTGCAAGTGTAGATGGGAAGGTGGAGAGAGGATGATCTATGTTTTTTAGGCCTATCTATCTCCACTATGGACCTTGTCTCCTATCTCTTGCACTGACTGACAGACAGAAATAATTGAAATGGGAATTGTCTCCTGTTCCTGAGAGCTATCCTCTGAGTGACTGAGAAGGGTGGAGGGAAATAAATTGAGCTTGGTGTGTGACTCTTAAGATGAATACTAATTCTGAGTTCCTTCCTGACACAGGATGATACCTCCCTGGAAGTCAGGCAAACGATTCACAGTCCAGCCAAATACCATCCACCAATCGTGTGTACTATCACCATAACTTCAACATGACAGGAGCTTGTGTGAGTTCCAGTGGCTGAGAGGCAGTTGTTGCAGGCCACCCGTGTCATCACTCCAAGGAATCCTTCATCAGGAGCTTTGTTGGGCTCCAGCACAATTCCTTTATTCCCATACATGAACGCTGTCAGTGTTTGCCAGATCAACGAGAAGAAAAGCAGTCTATTGAGTCAGGCTGTTCATATCACCATGGACTGAGGAGAGCAGTGACCTACCAAAATGATAAGTAACATCTGAGATGACATACCACATGCTCTTTTTACAGGTCTACCCCGAGTTACAGAGATGATCCATGATACTCTCAGAAGCTAAATCTGGCTGTTTAAACAGTATTGCATCTACTTTAGTTCCCGAATTCCAGTCATCGGGGACCATTTGATTGTCTTGATATATATGTGTTGTAATTATTACATCCATTCAGAAATTTTCATTGCTTACTTGGGTGTCCCTGTTTCACTATTCTAACTGGCTAGCTTTTATGTTTGTGTGATTAGTAATTTTAATCTGTGTTAACATGGCTGTGATAGTATACTATCATAGCCTGGGGGCTATCTTTTTAAAGTAGTGGGGGTGTCCAGCCAAGTTGCGCCTATGATTATTAGATATTCTGTAGTGCCATAACTTGAGTTGCCCTACTCCTGAAATAGGTTTAGCGTATATTGGCCACGGGATATCCCTTAGACCAATACGAACCGACGCCTCAACATTTTCCTATTTCAGAGTGCTGTTGGTTCTTAAGGAGAGATCTTTAAATCGGGCACGCTACACGAGCAGTATGTGCCATCAAGTCTGAGTCTGAAGAAGCTCAGCACAGTGCCTAGGCTCTGTAGCATCGGCGAGGTTCCTGAAATACTTTGGGTAGATCTCTAAATTCTGCCCGGGAGCGCCGTTAGGCTACTCTTTTCGATTTCCAACTGCTAAGGAATTTTTTACGTGCGCTACAATGCACACTGGCGTCCGATCTCACTACCCAGAGACCAGGGGGAATTACTAGAAGTCCAAGTCCATGTGAAAAAATCACAGCCCTAGCAAAGGATTGAACCCAGAACCTCTAGCACTCGAGGCGAACACCATCCCTCGTGAACACGCAGCTCCCCCCCCCCCCCCACCTGATGCTGTTTATGAACCACGTTTCCTTGATGTTCTGGTCACCCAGGTCTTCTTCGTGGTTCACGGTATTCTAAGAATCTTTCTATTGCATTTCAGTTCAAAAACTTCGATTTCTTTCTTCAAATTCTGAGTGAGAGTCCATAATTCACATCCATAAGTAGTTAGTGAATTCGTTTAACAATGCCATGATTCTCGAGTACTATGATCGGATTTCCAAGGCAGCTCCCCTCCCACCCCCCTCCCCCCAAAAAAACACACACCGAAAAAAAAAATGTGTTATATCCACGATTGAGGTTGGTGGCAATACATCTACTGATAACTTGTTATATTACGTGTTAAGGCTCCAGCATCTTTCATGTTGCAATTCTCATGCAACTGTCTGAAAGCCACAAGAACAATCCTTTTTTCTGACTTACTAACCGGGGGAATTGAACCATAGTAAACAAAGTATTGCATTGTGAAACAGTATCACTGACCCCTGAGCACGAGATACGCAAACAGAAACAAGCGCTATGGTTGTTTAAAGGCAGTAGTACGAGAATCGCACTATGAAAGAGATAGAGGTTTACCACGTTATATTCCTAATGACACAAGTTGGTACTGTACACTTGTATCCAACCTTTATTGTGGAGACGGTACAGTGTTTTAATTTTTTATTTTCTGCATGAGTCAGTGGAGTTTCCGTAGCAAGAGTGATTGAATCGTTTACCACCAGCTTTGAACATTGTGGGTTTGATTTCAGACCTTGTCTTTTGGTTCTCGACACCACCAGGAGGTCGATGGTTGCGCCTGATTGCATGAATAGAAGGTTTCAGGAGGGGCACACACGATAACTAATTGGAGCTATCTAATAAAAGGTGTTGCAGATTTCCTCTGAACGGGCCGCATGTGTGAGTATTTGACAATACCGATCAGCACAAAACAACATCTTACATTAGGAATAAACTCACAAGGAGCAAGTACAGCAGGGATCTACCAGTCATCAGTAGAAGTTATCCTCGTCGACAAGTGTTTCGGCCCACGATTCTCCTAGACACTTTCAGAGGTGGGCCCACCTGAGTTCATGAAGCTCAGGGCTGGTACCCTGCTGCACGAGATTACCGGATGGTGTTTTTCTTTCGGATAGGGACAAGACGACTTGGTGATTTGCAGAAGGTACTGTAAGATAAGAAGTCGTTGCGGCAGCCTAATTAGAACAGTCAGCATACCTGGACGACCGAGCGACAAGCTTAAATTTGGATATTCATCTCAACCATGTACTGCTAGTTCCAGACATTGTCCTTTACAAATTGAGATGTCTGAGACAGGTTTTACGAGTGACCATAAAAGGTAAAATCAAAACCGAGGTCGCACGAGAAAAATTCCACGCAGAACCAATTACCTGCAAAAACAACGAAAAACATACAAATATACATACATACATACAAACACACATACGTAAATACATACAAACAAACAAACAAACATACATACAAACATACATACACACACGCACACACCCATCCATCCATTTATCCACCCATCCATCCATCCATACATACATACATACATACATACATACATACATACATACATACATACATACATACATACATACATACATACATACATACATACATACATACACACATACACACATACACACATACATACATACATACATACATACATACATACATACATACATACATACATACATACATACATACATACATACATACATACATACATACATACATACATACATACATACATACATACATACATACATACATACATACATACATACATACACACACACACACACACATACATACATACATACATACATACATACATACATACATACATACATACATACATACATACATACATACATACATACATACATACATACATACTTACATACATACATACATACATACATACATACATACATACATACATACATACATACATACATACATATATTCATACATACACACACACACACGCACGCACGCACGCACGCACGCTCGCTCGCTCGCACGCACGCACGTACGCACGCACGCACACACACACATACACACATACATACATACATACATACATACATACATACATACATACATACATACATACATACACACACACACATACATACATACATACACACATACATACATACATACATACATACATACATACATACATACACACACACATACATACATACATACATACATACATACATACATACATACAGACAGACAGACAGACAGACAGACAGACAGACAGACAGACAGACAGACAGACAGACAGACAGACAGACAGACAGACAGACAGACAGACAGACAGACAGACAGACAGACAGACAGACAGACAGACAGACAGACAGACAGACAGACAGACAGACAGACAGACAGACATACACACACACACACACATACATACATACATACATACATACATACATACATACATACACAAGTGCGATCACAAGCGCACATAACACACACAGAATAAAATGGTGACAATGTTTTGTTGACTACACGAGTAGACACAAGCATTACTCTTCGCTCCATGGTCCCCCCCCCCCCCCCCCCACCCACCCCTCCCCCTTTTTCTCTGTGTGTGTGTATCCTGTACTCTCTCTCCCTCTCCGTCTCTATAACACACACATAACAACACACAATTTAAAATACTGACAATGTTATGACGAACAAACGATGTATAAGCGTTACTTGCCCATGTCCTGCCCTCTCTCTTTTTTCTTTCTCTCCTCTCTCTACCACACACACACACACACACACACACACACACACTCAGACACAGCACACACACACACACACACTCAGACACAGCATACACACACACATCAACATACACAACCAGATATAAAAGAAACACTGCTACGATTTAGAAACGAAGAATAACACTGACAGACGCACGGCCCACCCAAACGCATATGCGCACGCACTCACTCACAAAACAACCGTGCCTGACAAGCGCGCATGACAGGGGGTGGATTGGGTATCAAATGGCCAAACGATCACGTGAAACTGGGAGACGGAACGATTCAGAATAGAAAGACTAGCCATTTAATTTGCAGTAATCAGCTGCATTACACGCACTTAGTAAAAACTGTGCCCCGGAATTCATTGTTGCCCTGAGTGTGACACAAGACAGGGGATTGTGAGCCGGCGAGCTCTCACAAACGTCTGCTCACGAAACATGTATGACTCTCCCAGGGTCATACCCCTTTAGGCCAGGTCTAATATTTGACCAGTCGAGGCTCTCCCGGGATCAATAGTTCTACTCACGCGAGAGCACACAATGGACATCTATTTGGACAAATAGCAAGTGAGTCAACACTCTCATTGCAAGAAACTGTGAAACGAGTCCAATCTGAGACAGCTGGTGGAAGTGGGCTGGTGTCGGGGCATTCGCGCTGCTAATCGAATTTAATTCTTTAATTTTCTTTCTCTGAAGTTGAGTCTCTGCCGTCAGAAGATTTTAGCAACACAAAAGTACTAAGCTAGTGCGATAGTGTTTTTGGAAATCATCCTGTCCTCCACGTCCTTCTCCTCCTGCTTGTAGTTTATTGTGCTCTATAAGATCTAGCAAGTTCTTTTTGTATGCTGAAAGTCTGACTTGGCCATTTTGTTGTTATCACCGTCTTCAATAAATAGATTTCTTCTTCTTCTTCTTCTTCTTCTTCTTCTTTTTTCTTTTTTCTTCTTCTTCTTCTTCTCCTCCTCCTTCTTCTTCTTCTTTCTTCGCCTTTCTTTATCGTCTTCTTCTTCTTCTTCTTCTTCTTCTTCTTCTTCTCTTCTTCTTCTTCTTCTTCTCTTCTTTCTTCTTCTTCTTCCTTCTTCTTCCTTCTTCTTCTTCTTCTTCTTCTTCTTCTTCTTCTTCTTCTTCTTTTCGCCGTGGGGGGTTTTTGTGGCGAAATAGTTATGCCGTTTGCCTCAAGTTATGAAGGCCGTAGTCTGGTCTCACGCCTGCGGCGTTCGGTTCACGAGAGTAGTCTTTACAGACACCCGTAGGGATCGTCGTCGGAGCTACGACATTCGGGCTTTGTTCGACGCTTCCAGCAGGGATGTTCTGGGGAGAGAGACCTAGCCTTATGGGACAAACTGGGGCCGTCGGTAGGGATAAACTCTGGTACAATGATGTCAATTCTCTCGTCTTTAACTTTCTTCTTTCAGCCTTAAAATCATGGTTGGTACTTGATGTTGTAGTTTTCAGCTTAGCTGCCATTAACAGTTATTTGCCTTTTACTATATGCTTGCTGAGCAGTAATAGGTCTATTCTCCTCTTCCCCATCCCTATATGGGCCTCTAGATCACACATACTGGGAGGTTGACAAAATACAATTGTAAGCAATACTTTTGTGTAAGCGAAAGAGTAAGGGATGTAACATGTGCTTTTTATCCTACACGAGTTATCTGCCGGTATAAATGAACATTACGGGCTTGACATTAAATAATTATGGGAATGTTGAATTTGGGGAGAGTGGATACGTGTAAACGCACACGAGCAATGTGCTGTGTGATTACAGCAACAACCCGAGGAGATGACGAGTGTAATCACGAGAAACTGTCTCAATGCCCTGCGTGAAAAATATTTGTTCATGTCTCCATCTTAAAAGGCGCAGACGCTCGATCTAGTTCAGGTTCCATCGAGACATACAGCGACGAAAGAAGAATAGATTGCATGATAGATTGTGGTTGAGAAAGACGTTACCAAATTCTCATTGCATGAATAGTAAGAGGGACAAGAGGCTATCATGTTTAGACACACCACTTTAAGGACAGGAATCTGCATTGAGCATGTGTCCATCACGGTGGGAAAACGTTCAATAGTTTTCACACATTTATTTTTCATAGAAGATGGAGCCATTATTGCTATAATCATGGAGGTCTGTGAGCGTTTACTGCTATAAACGGGACAAGGAAAAAAAAAGGGAGGGGGGGGGGGGAGGTGGTCTTGGAACATTTATAGTTTGTGTCTTTTTACGAGAGCATTTAATTGAACCAGATCCATGGCTGACGTTTTGGAATGCACTTTTAAAGGTTAAATGCAAACGTAATATGCTTGAGAATATGTAGTATATGGAAAACGGCCTCCGTCATCAGTCAAATGCTTATCAACCGCTTTACACACACACACACCAACACACACACACACATACTAACACCAGTTATTTGTAATCAGCTACAAACTCTGACAAGCTAATTAAAACAATCAAATGTGACTGACTAAATGACAGTTGCTGCATACAACCAACAGGTCTCCAGCTTTGTTATGTTGTACATGTTGTTGTACATGTTTCAGCAGCAGTACCAAGCATGCTGAGCTAGATGAGAATATTCAGCTTTAGGTGTGGCATGGACACTTTAATTATTCTAGTCTATCAACTAGCTAAGCAAATAACCAACGAAGCAACTGACAAACCACCAAATCAGCCAATCAATCAATCAACCAAAAAGCGAATAACCTGGTGCCTGCGCAGGGTGAGGTAATCAAATCACACAATACAATCCCTAATCTAGAGCTATGGAAGAGCACTAAACAAATTCAGGTGAGCAACGAGGGCTATAGGAGTCACCATAAGAGATAAGATCAGGAATGAGATAATAAGAGAAAAAGTCGACACAGAACCAATTCTAAATTACACACGAAGACAGCAAGTGAAATGGTTTGCCCACTTAGAGAGAAGGACGTAGAGCACGAGGTAGACCAAGAACAAGATGGAAGGATAACATCAGAGAAACTCTACAACAGCACAATGTGCCTATGGTCGAGGCGACCAGAAGAGCTAGAAACATAACCTTATATCTCCCTTGACACCCACAGCGGTAAAAGAGGAAGTAAAGAAGAAGAAAAAGAGAACGAGGTGAGGAAAAAAGACAATGGATTTATTTAAAATGAAACATGAGAACAATTCAATAAGAAGGACTTTAGTGTGGAACCCACAAGGGCATAGAAAAGGGTGAACTAAAATGACATTTGGAAAGGGCCTAGAGACGAAGTTAACAAGATCGTGAGAACATAGGGGTGGAAGGGATGGGGATGACTAGGTGTGAGCAGGTTGGTGGCCTATGCTCCATTGAGGGATCAATGGCAGAGAAAGGCGATATTTCATGTTATCTCCCTTGCAGGAACAATTTATTAAATTTCTTTGGCATACCTCTTTTTTATGGCAGTCACGCGTACATTGCACACTGGGCGCCGCCGATTGCTACAGTATATTGTATATTAACAGTGTGAAGTGAGGAAGTTTCTGACAACTAAACAACAACAAAATCAAAATAGAAGGGAGTGAACACGTTTCTGAAAACTGAACACTGATATAATCAACATAGGAGCAACTGACATATTTTTTATAAGTACTTTGCAAGACAGTATTTTAACTGAAACAAGAGTGTACTCCCATTTAAAAAAAAAAAAAAAATAGAACAATTATCTATAAAGAGCAAAGTAGAAGGAAAATTGAGACACACACAACAGATTTCATAATATCAGTCAACACACAGCAAACTACCGTCTTTTATTGGAATACTGACCACTACACAAAATTGTGTCAATCCAGTTTCGTCCTTTTCAGGACGAAATTTTTTGTCATTTGAAGCCCTACTCTGGCTTTTGCCAGGGGCCGCAATATAGGCAGGCCATAAATATGGCCAAATGTCTGAACGCGGTTTCTGAGACCTCTCCACGGCGATCCTTGTGGCTTTCAGACAGTTGCATGAGAATTGCAACATGAAAGATGCTGGAGCCTTAACACGTAATATAACAAGTTATCAGTAGATGTATTGCCACCAACCTCAATCGTGGATATAACACATTTTTTTTTTCGGTGTGGTGTTTTTTTTTGGGGAGGGGGGGTGGGAGGGGAGCTGCCTTGGAAATCCGATCATAGTACTCGAGATCATGGCATTGTTACAAAAAAAAAAAAACGAATTCACTAACTACTTATGGATGTGAATTATGGACTCTCACTCAGAATTTGAAGAAAGAAATCGAAGTTTTTGAACTGAAATGCAATAGAAAGATTCTTAGAATACCGTGAACCACGAAGAAGACCTGGGTGACCAGAACATCAAGGAAACGTGGTTCATAAAAAAAAAAAAAAAACCTCAGTCTCTCGCCAGTTTTCCTCATGCACCTTCACACTCAAGGAGTCACTTATATCCTGTGCCCATCTTCGTGTCGGTCGGCCCCTGCCTCTCGTTCCTGGTACAATGCCTTCTGCTATAATCCGTCGTGGCGCTTGATATGACCAAAATATTTCGGCTTTCGAGAAAGGATACTATTTATTAGCCAATCTTCCTTGATGTTCAGGTCTTTTATGAATAAGGTAAAGGACAATTTTAATTTCTTTCTCATATTTCGACAATTTCTCTGTCTCTCTCACCCCTTTTCTCTATATTTCGCTCCCTCTTTTTACCTACTCTGTCTTCTCTTTCGTCTATCTCCTTATTTACTCATATAATACGCTCTCTCTCTTTCTCTCTCTCTCTCTCTCTCTGTATGTATATATATATATATATATATATATATATATATATATATATATATATATATATATATATATATATATATATCCCCCTTTCAGTTTTTCGTCTACAGCCCTTTTTGTGTCTCCTCTCTAATCTCGCCCCTGCCATCTCTGCATCGTGCAGTCTGTATTCTGTCACTAATTTTCCACCCTTCCTCTCCTGCATTTCTATCTCAAGTCAATCAAAACACTATGCGACAATTCCTTCTTCCCCGTCTGTTTCAGAAGAGGAATTAGACATGAACCTGGAATCAAATATTAGCCGTCTATGGACATTTCTGACTCGGCATTTTCTGTATTCTGTTTAAAACATCAAACTAAATGACGACAGAAACTAATTTAAGATTACACAAGTATTAGCTAACACAATTATAATAAACACAAGATTGCATTGGAAAGCTGATTTAGAACAAGAGACGCAGATATCAAACAGTAAAAAAAAAAAACCCCAGCAGACTTGTCAATCTGGCGGCCCTTCGTAAGCATCCCTGCGACCCGCATAAAGGACATATCTTTTATATATATATATATGTAATTTTTTTGTTAAATGACCTCAAGTAGTAGTCGTGTGTGGCCATTATGACCACAAATATTATTCATACGGCTGTCTGTGTTGTTTTTCTAGGTAAATCTGTGTTCAGAAGTTTGCCACTGATTACTCAGGGGTCAGCGTTCCATAACACTGTCGAAATTGAGCAAACTGATTACAAATCGCCTGCAGCAGCAGTCGAACTGGGTATATGGGAATTACGAAGCACGTTCGCAACGCCTAAGCAAGAGATGCCGACAAGAAAAACAAATACCCAAATTACACTAAAGAATTTACAAAAAAAAAAAAAAAAAAAAATTGAAGGGAAGGAAGAGGAGGTGAGTTGGTGCCATGGTAGCATCTCTCAAGGAGGTGGGTGGTAACCTTACTCCCAAAAGCAACAGCGCATAATTACAGTTGCTTGTAATCCTAACTGGGCCCTTGTCCAAGCAATTTTTTCCAATCCTGATTCTCATATCAGAGATAATGTAATTACTATGACGGCTAGCAGCGTCAATCTAAAATCGCATCACTCATCCGTTAACTGTCGTAGACGGTTGCAAGGGAACTTTCAAGATTTGGAGACAGTATTGGCGTTTCTTCTGCTCAGACTTCTGTTCAACTTGGGCCTTTCTTTTGCAAGGAAGATGAAATTACTGATGATGTTTCTTCTTTCACTGAGATTTCATTTAGACATGCGCAACAGTGGCCAAACCACAGGTTGGTTTAAAGAAAAAATACGACAAAATTGGTTTGAAAAAAAAAAAAAAGGGGGAAATTAAGTTTCTTCCCGCGCGCTCGCGAAATCACACAGACGCACACATAAACACTCTCTCTCTCTCTCTCTCTCTCTCTCTCTCTCTCTCTCTCTCTCTCTCTCTCTCTCTCTCTCTCTTTAATACATACACAATTTGTCTAATATATCGTTGCAAAATATTTTGGCCCTTTTATATCTTTGGTCTTTATTCTCGACATCTATTTTAATCCACCTCTCCCCCCCCCCCCTCCGTCCCCCCCTTCCACCCCCATGGCAAGTCTGTTGTTGGTTAAATACCCACCTTTAGTCTTGTAAAAATATGCTATTACCGGTTGTTCTCCTTTATCTGATCACTTATTAACAAACATGCACACACATACACTCACACACACACAAACACCGCACATATTTAATTCACACACAAGCATACACACTCACACACCCACACACACACCCAGAAACACTATACAGTACGTGTATATATACACAAATCTGACCCTCCACAGTTCTTGGTGACTCCACTAGCCACACGGAACTAAATACCGAGTTCAAGACTTCGTATCTTATACTTTATATGTCCAACACTAGCATGCGACATTCTTTGTTATTCCGTTAACCCAGCAACCACTGGCCGAGTGGTTGAAACTGAATACGTAGGTTTGAATCCTCGGTAAAGTGGTGGCATTTGTTTCTGTCATATCAAAAATAAAGACCCAAGTCTGAATTATTCGTGGAGACTGCACTCAGCCTGCAGCCTTAAATCCCAATAGTCATGACCCCAGTACTTGGATGCCCTCAAAAAGTAAATACAGGCAGTGTATCTGTAACGGGTAAACATCTTTTAGATCCGAAACTCACATTTGCAGCCTTATGTTACATTGCAAAACTGCACATTTCGTTTTATCTGACAGGACATTTAATGAATTTATTTGTTATCCAAACGCCCTTGTTCCTCTTGACATGTTCAATATTTGTGTGCTATATCTGAAAGCACAAAAACTTTATGGAACAGACAAATACCCGTTAGTCTTTCTCTCATCGAAAACCAGGAGCCACCTGAGGTTGTGTCTCTGTTATTTCTCAGTGTATGCTCAGATGGTTGTTTGAATTATTTATTCGAAATAGAATCCTGAGACGCCCGCGCTCTTTTCTTGAGACATTGATTATAAGGAACTTCTTTGGCACCAGATGTTCAGTCTTTTGTTTTAGTACATCATGCACCATTTGAAAAGACGCAAACTGATTTTTATTACGTGTATGTGTGTGTCGTCTCCACGGTAAAGGTTGGCCACAGCGGGTATGTGCATTCACGATGCTGTCTATATAAATAAATAAAGTCTCATTCATACCCAGGTGTGACTTATGTGGCACTATCCGGAAAAAGGCTTTTTTTCTTTTTAATGTACCTGTTGCCTGGATGACAAACTCGGGAATCATATGTCTGCAGAAGCGGTATGTGTCGGCGGAAAGGCGTAAATACTGCAGCCATGTTGCAAAAGGGGGCATAACTCACATCTTTGGATGAACGCAAATGAAGATGCACCTGCTGCAAAAACAGAAATTTTGTATCTACAGGGTTGCGACACAGCTCGCCAAGTTTCAAGTCGCAGAAAGACTCAAAAATCACATGTAAATCAAAATTGCTTCTTTTTGATTTCAGGGGTACAGATTCAATTTAATCCTTGTTGCTTCTTCTTTGGCATTCTTATGCCTCTTCAAAACCTGATGCTGAAAGACAGAACAAGAAGAAGAAGAAAAAGAAGAAGAAGAAGAAGAGGAAGAAGAAGAAGAAGATAATCCATAGATAATCCCAAATTTTCCTTATCATTTTACCACCATTCACCCACTAGACCACATTGTGAGAGAAAAGGTACTTTAGTTCTTTTGTAAATGCAATCATGTTGTATTACATCGTAACCGAGCTCTTTGTTAAAACAGTCTGTGCTATGAAGTTATTATTTGCTTATGAACAGGGTATTTCTTATGCATTCTAGCACTACTCTTGTGAGACCATAGCTAGAAGAAACTCTTAACAAAAAATAAGATTAAATCAAGCCGGCCACGACTTTTGACCTTTGTAAAAAAGGTAGTCTCTAAAGGGAATCTACTCACAGACACTTGACCTAACTCTTTCAGTCCCATGGGGTTTAGCACCAGAGGCCCACGGGTCAAAAGTGTAACACATTAAAACAGACCAGACTAATTCACCTGCCATGCAATATACACATGTCGTACATCAAAGTGACTAGGCATTGTTGAGGAATGATGCTTTTAACCACATTTCCGAAAAAGCACATGTGTAATTGGACTCAAAGATCAGGAAAGATAATTAATAACTGCATTTTGATACTGGTTAGTGTTAAGAAAAAATAACCTGTACAGGTCACGCGCCGATTGGACCGCTGGACATAGCTGCCTGGTGCGTTCCTTGGGACTCAACAATTAATGTAAGGGAAATATAGTATTTTATTTTATCCTGGAATGGTGGGGTTAAGTGGAAAAAAGGGGGAGGGAGGGGGGGGTGAGAAGGATAATTCACAGAAGAAGAAATAAAAGCCCATTTCCGCGTTATTAACACAAACTGACCTTTGTTTCTAAAAAAAAAAAAAAATCTTTCTACCCAAATGGTACATCGGCCATATGATACTAGTTTTATAACTTTTATAGAGCAATCTGAGTATGGTATATGACGGGGTCATAATTAGAATGTCCAGTAAGATGACTTCACTTCATAGTGTATAATCTCCGACCAATTTTAGGCTGTTCTGGATGAACGCTATCTCTAGTTACACAAACAGAACTCTATGCGGATTCGAATCCAAGACCTTCACCCCGGCAGGCAAGCCTCATGTCACTTAGGCTCCTATGATAAATGTTTTTGA
>CAJHNH020004013.1:952843-985343 GCA_905116865.2 Candidula unifasciata | reverse complement strand
AGCAACAATCCCCACAGTTGACCAACCCACAAATCGACAGTTATAACATCCCAGAAATTATTAAAATCAAAAAACCAGAGAGGACCAAAAACTACAAGCTGGCCTGAACGTCGAGTAAAGAAGCAATGTATCAAAATTACAAAATATATGAAAGAAAGATTGTAGAAAGAAACGATCATCACTACTAGTCAGCTTGGATTTTAAGAAAACGAAAATATATTCAGAAGTCTAGAAATTTTAGGGATAGATGAATAACAAAGTATAAAAAAGCTCATTGCCGAAAAGAGAAGTCAACGAGTATACATAACGTAATTGCCAGAAGTGTCAAAAACAAACTTAATTGCTTTCATCGCATACCGCGCCTATTGGTCCACTAACAGAGCTAGTAACGACACTTGTTGGATTTCGTCTCGAATTAATGAAGGCATCAAATCGGAACCAAATTGGCGATCTCTGGGGAAATTCACCCATTTCACTGGCCCAGCCATCAGTTTTGTGCGTCATCGTTGAAGCCGATATAACATTTTCGGTGGCTAAAAGAAATATTTTGGCTGCTGACGATTGCTCTTGAGCATATTGTTGTCCAAGGCAGAACATATCTTCGTCTACTTGACGGTTAGAACCTTAGCAAAAGCTTCGTTGATTTATCGATTATACAAGCAATGGAAAGTATCAGCCAGATTGTTCTCTTTATTTTGCAGACAGTTAGTATATGTTATCTAGAATGTTAGACTGAATAAATTAGAATTTTATTCAACTTTCAAGCAGAGAACTAGTAATTTATGCTTTATCAAGATAAGACATTGTAACTCGTACAGGAGAGGAAAAAACATTGTACCTTGCTGTCTACAATTATAGTATTTTCTAGAATGACAATATAGAGTTGTTTTTGGCTGCTTCGCTTTATTCAACTCACTTCAGCCTTATCTCCCCGTTAGGCCTGCATTGTGTTTGCGTACTAAGCCACAGAGAAGTAGATGTTACATTAACCCATTACGCCCCGCGTAGATTTACATCAAAATATTTGACTGATTATCGTGGTTTTCAGACAGAGGTATCAAAGTGGAACCATGGGAGGAGATTGGAGCTCCGACACGCAATGAACCAAAAGTCACCAGAGGACGCACATATCGACCTTCACTGGGGAGTAGACATAACAATACAGGGTTATTGGAAATGATGGATACACTTTCATTCATGCATATTTCTTTAAATATAGATTGAATATGAATAATGTACATATAATAGAATGGAGATGTGTAAAGTTTCGAATATTAGCGCTAGAGCACAGTTGTATAACCAACCACTCGAGTTTGCATGCATGTGCTACTCAGTTACGCGAAGGATGCTCCTTAGTGTGTGGGATGAGTTCGGCTACCGCTTAGATGCTATTGAACATCTATAACCTCTTACTGTAGGTTGTAAACTTTAGGCATTCCTCTCTCTCTCTCTCTCTCTCTCTCTCTCTCTCTCTCTGTCTCTCTCTCTCTCTCTGTCTCTCTCTCTCTCTCTCTCTCTCTCTCTCTCTCTCTCTCTCTCTTTTCTATGTATATTATAACTATGTAATGTATATTCAAGATAATAGACATAAGTAAAAATGTGGCCATAATTTTGAATAATCTTGTATATTTGTGTCGCAGATGCATCTTCGATACAACTGTTAATGCTTTTTTTCCTCTGAGTCCACACATTAGATACATGAAAACAGTGCGCCTGCAGGCAGTAACATAAACTTGACAGCACTAGTGGGTTTCGCACCTTATTTGTTGAAAAAAAGTGGGGGGGGGGGGGGGGGGGGGGGGGGGAAGGGGGCGTAACAAGGGACTCCTTAGAGATTTTGCTTTTCAAATAGAAGCGTTCTGCCTGGGAGTCAAGGAATCAAAAGTCTACGTTCAGTAATTCAGTAAGCAGATCTGCAAAACGGATGTGCACGCAAAATTCAAGTTATAAAACACGACTGAAGTCAAGAAGTGGACGAACTACCATAACCATTCTCCGGAGTTTACAGCCGGTAAACCCTAAAAAGGAAAAGAAGAAGCAAAGCATTCAACAACGATTAAAAAATATATACTGCAGAGTTATTACTTTTCATAATGTATGGCGCATTCTCTTTTGTGAGTTGAAACAGAAGAAGGAAAAGAAAACGACAACGAAAAATAAAAATAAAGCATGACACACAAACAAGAAACAAAGAAGGACAGAAAAAAAAAAAGAAGTTTCGAAAGAGAGAAAGAAAGAAAGAAAGAAAGAAAGAAAGAAAGAAAGAAAGAAAGAAAGAAAGAAAGAAAGAAAGAAAGAAAGAAAGAAAGAAAGAAAGAAAGAAAAAAGGCAGAAAAAAAGAAAAAAGAATGAATAACGAAAAAAGAAAGAAAGAAAGAAGAAGAAATAATTTAGAAAAAAAAAAAAAAAAAAAAAAAAAAAAAAAATAAAGAAAAGAAAAAGAGATAAGATAATAAGAAGAAGACGAAAGAAAGAAGAAAGAAGAAGAAGAAGAAGAAGAAGAAGAAGAAGAAGAAGAAAAGAGAAAGAAGAAGAAGAAGAGAGAAGAAGAAGAAAGTAGAAGAAGAAGAAGAAGAAGAAGAAGAAAGAAGAAGAAGAAGAAGAAGAAGAAGAAGAAGAAGAAGAAGAAGAAGAAGAAGAAGAAGAAGAAGAAGAAGAAGAAGAAGAAGAAGAAGAAGAAGAAGAAGAAGAAGACAGAGAAGATGAAAAAAGAAAAGTAATAAAAGAAGGAAAAAGAAAAGGGAGAAAAGAAGAAAAGAAAAGAAGAGGAAGGAGGAGCAGAAGGAAAGAAGAAGAGGAAAAAAAAGAAAAAAATTACTGAGACAGACTTTCAGCTTACAAATAGAACTACAGGCCAATAAAAAAACATTATACCATAACTGGTGCACTGTCTAAATGACCCTAAGAAATCAGAACACAGATTGCAAATTCCTCTGATCTTTGAACACCATCGAACTAAGTTCCCGGAAGACACAAGTATATATGAGTCTCTAGGGTACACATGACGAACTTCATCTGCCGACTGGATAATGAGCACAATTCATCCAGTGGGTACAGACGTTTTTAGTATAAGAAACTCGTCGTGGAAAAAGAGTCCTGAGGCGTTAGAAGTGGTGATCGGAATGTTGGCAATACACCAGAATGCCAAAGCAGTGGGGGAAAACAGCAGTTTTCTTTACAATAGCCGACAAAAATAGTAGAAAAGCTCCGGAAAAGTTCTATGTTACCAAGATCTATTAATCTACTTTGTTCGATCAGGTTCAGTATAACGGGGGTTTCTGCGGGTGCACACAAGAAATTACGAGCTGTGCTAAAGATGCCAGTTTTGTTGGTTCCTCTCTTAGAATTAATCCCATCATCATCAAACAAATGTAGCAACCTCATCATAAAAAACTACCCGTGGAATCTCCGGGTTATGCTTTCTCTCAAGACCTTAACAAATCTCTGGCTATAACTATCGATAAAATACGATGTATTACTTCCCGGGCGACCGAGTGGCCCATCAAGATGAATGAGTGAGAGGAAAGATCCATAACCGTTGGGAGTGTGAAGAGAAGAGCAGCCAGCTCGTGCTGAAATGAAAACCGAAAGGAACTCATTCTTCTTCTGCTGGCATGAAGACGGTTTGGGGGAAGGGTGGGCGTGGAGATGACGATTATGAGCAATTTCAATGGTGAAATATGGATAGCCGTGTCCAGATTGGGTTGGAAAATATGTTTCCTGGAACAGATTGTTCTGGCAGAGAAAAAGAAAAACGCCGGTAACATAACTCATCATTGAGATTATCTTATGTAATGAGAGCGAACGTTTTACACAAGTTGATCGTTGCAGCCTTAGCGAAAACAACCGGTTCAGTATTAGCCGATGAAATGCACCCATTAAAAGCCCGTATACATTCCTCAACCTCACGCTTATCTTGAAATCTTCATCGAAGTGGACAATGCAGCATTTATAATGAAAAAACGGGTAAAGGACCTGTTCCACGTGAAGTGTTGTGTTGAATATTTGGTGGAAAAATAATATTTTAATACACAGATGTAGATATCAAGGCATGTGTTGTCGTTAACCCCCCCCCCCCCTCTTTTTTTTTTTCTCCCACATTTACTTCCAATTAACGAGTGAGTTCACCCCATCAGGACCACCCAACGAGCGATAAAACCCGGTCCGGTTACACAAAGTGCCACCATTCGGATGAGAATCACCCCCGCGCATGTCCCAGAAACCATGTTTAACCCTTAGGTTATTTTAGGGCCTTCGACCACAGCCGGTGTGGGGCTTTAAAATAACTAAAAAATGGTGTTCCATATTGGGTTGGGTTAATACTTCTTCCAAGAACATTTCCTATTACCTATTTAAGAGACGTGGTAGCTCAGTGGCTAGAGGCTTCCTGTTGACTCCAAGTTCTTGGGTCCAAATCATCATGATTCATCATCATCATCATCATCATCATCATCATGGACCACTTCTGTCGTTAAGCTCCGTGGGGAGGAATAATTTGCGATCCAGTGCATGTTGGTTGCCACTGGCTATTGTCATGCCGTGAAGGCGTTGAGTGTCTTTAATGTTGTCGATCCATGTTTTCCACGGCCGCCCTCTTGCTCTTGTAGTTGATCTTCTGAGATGTAGTGCTTGTGATGGTATTTGCTCTTGCTGCATTCTAACGAGATGGCCAAACCACATGATCGGCTGTTTCTCGATGAATCTAGTACAAGGTGTCGTTCCCACAATTAGCCTGTTAGTTTCATTATTCACTCGATCTCTTGATTATGATCACCATGATTATGGATTAAAAAAAGAAAAAAGAAAAATTACGCGGCTCACACGTAGATCTTGCTTCAAGTGGGAACCAGGACAACTACCGGGGAAATAAACGAGGTGGCCACTTTTGGCACCTTTCAGTTTTTCCAGACGCTAGTGTTATATTGTGCTAAAAGGGGGAGGGGGCATAGGGATCACCACTCATGGTGGTAAACGTGATGCTGACCAAACTAACCATCAAGTTCCAAGTGGTTGAGTACCATATGCATGAGGCATCAATAGGTTGACAAGAGTCTTTTTATTTCCTGAATTATTTTCGCCAGGCTGACCTTTTCCCCATGAACCCACATAGTACCATCCCCATCAACTCAGAAACAAGCCTAGCAAATCTTTGATTGGTCACCTTTTACGACATGCTTTTAAAGAAAAAAAAGTGGGTCTATTTTTTTTTACTATGAACCCACACAGTACGATCCCCATGAATTCAGAAACAGAACAAGTAAATCCTTGTTTAGTCGCTAAATACGACATGCTTGAAGAAAAGAAAGTGGGTTTAGTTTATTTTCTCCCCATAAACCCACACAGTACCATCCCCATGAATTCAGAAACAGGTCCAACAAATCCCTGCTCAAACGGTTGCCTGTCATTCTTATATTGTATTCATACACGAGACAGCGAGATTAAATTTTTCTTTCCTTATTATTCAAGCTAACCAAAGACATTAGCCTTGTTCTATCCCGCAGACAGTCTCCATGACAAAGTCTTAGTAAGAACCAGTAGGGGAAAAAAAAAACTGAAATAAAAAATCCCCGACTGAATAAAATAACAGCCAGAACAGAGACGACTTTTGTTGTCATAACACTAGTTATCTGCCATCAGAGGTATATAGGCAGACAGCAATTTGGACATCAGCAAGGCAGAAATGACGCGCATTAGGTGCGGTATTTCGCCGATGTCTCTTTGCCCGTTGGCTTCCGGAAATGCTTTATGAATAAACATGAATTGTAGCATCATCTGGGGCTTCGGTATAACCCCGTCACATCTGACATGATCTAGTTTCTTTAAAAGACTTCCCGGCCATAGCTGAAGATTTTATAGCAATCGGGCTTGGAAAGCAGAGTGCATTGGTCCCAACGTGATGGGATCCGGATGGATAGAAATCAGCGCTGATTAAGATGTAGAAAACTGTTCGACTGTAGAAAAAAAACAGGTCGCGGTCTCTTAATTTCAATATTTGTTGAACAAATTAAGAGTGAGGGTTGAACATGTATCTTGCAGTTCCTCTTCAAGATGTGGCACCCAACTCCAGAATATCTTGGCTGTTGTGTGCTTTGTGGTTTTACTAAACATGTTTACATTTAGTAATTTGTCAATATTTAATGAAAGGTGGACGCTCATACGGTTGTATAAATCAAGACAAAATGGTTTGAGGATAAACATTCTGCAGCTAACTTCGAACTTTAGTACGTCGAGATTGTGAAGCTGCATTTAGAATCACTGCACCCTAAAGCAACGGTTTTCACCCTGTGGGTCGCGACCCTTTTGGGGGTTGAACGACCCTTTTACAGGGGTCGCACAAGACAATCGGAAAACACATATTCACTGAAGTTATGAGATAGCAAAACAAAAAAGTTTTGTTTGTTGGGGGTCGCCACTACATGGGGTACTGTATCAAAGGATCGCCCCATTAGGCAGGTTTAGAACCACTGCCCTAAGGGCTAATAGTGGGGGAAAATCCAGGTAATTGGGCTATTTTGGAACAGGGATACGTTTGCCCACGTCTGGCTGTAAATATACAGTCCTGACAACTGAATCACGGCACATTTTGGCTGTGTCCCCTCGAAAATAGGTTACAAACTTCTGGGTTCTGATTGTAATCGTATTACAATTCGACAAGCGGATATTGTAAAGTGGACATACAAGCTGTTAGATTACAGCAATTTTAATTGTAATTCACGGAAGACAGTCATGTTGTGATGTGTTTGTCAGTGCCACTGTTTCTAGTCAGTAGTTCGGATTTTTGGAAACTGGCTGTTTATTACTTTTCTACTTTAAATGTAGAAATCTTACTTTTAGGGATAAAACAAACAGGTAATTTAGAAGCCATATCTGGAGAATATCGACAGTTGTCAGGTGCAAACTATCTTGTGTTTGAAGAAAACTATTGCTTCCATATTGACTATGCATAAATTGTGTCAAGATATTTCGGAGCTCTAGGTAAGTGGATGAAAATAATATTTAATTTACTAACTAACCTCTCACAGCAAGCCACTCTTTGCCTCTTTACTAATTGTTGACTAACAGTATAATTATATGTTGTAGCAGTACACTAATAATATTAATCCTTAACCATTTGACTTATGCTTCGCGAACACTGGCTGTAAACTCTTGCGGAAACTTCTGGTAGTTCATCCACTTCTTTTGCATATTTTCAGTTGTACGGTCTGTGGTAATTTTTGTAAACTGGGTTTTGCTTTGCTTCGCGAACACTGGCTGTAAACTCTTGCGGAAACTTCTGGTAGTTCATCCACTTCTTTTGCATATTGGCAGTTGTACGGTCTGTGGTAATTTTTGTAAACTGGCTTTTGCTTTGCTCCGCGAACACTGGCTGTAAACTCTTGTGGAAACTTCTGGTAGTTCATCCATTTCTTTTTTCTTTTGCATATTGGCAGTTGTACGGTCTGTGGCAATTTTTGTAAACTGGCTTTTGCTTTGCTTCGCGAACACTGGCTGTAAACTCTTGCGGAAACTTCTGGTTGTTCATCCACTTCCTATGCATATTTGTTACCAAAAAAATTCGCAATGATAAGGAATTAATTTCATTTAACAAGATGAAACTGGACACATTTGTTTGTGCTGTTTGTACCTTGAGGATACATATTTAGTAGTGCTAAAAGTACTGTTAAGAAAACTACTCTGGGTGAAAAAAAGGCATTGCACATATAAATTTCATACTGATTGTGCTTGTTTAGTAAATATTAAATAACAGTATAATTATATATTGTAGTAGTCCTCGATAAAAACTGTGGACGCAGAGGGACTCAATTCTTGCACAAGAACGGGAATTCCCGTTCGAGCTGTACAGCCTTATAAATCTGGAGCTGGCCGTGGTTTGCCGTATCTCTGTGGTATTGGACACAATCAAACATTCACAAGGATTCAGGTACACATTCTAATATTTGAAAAAGAAATCTGTATAATTAAAAAACAATGGATAGTTTGACTCAGTAATATGAAAGAAATCCAGTGGCCTCTCTTATCAAAGATGCAGAAAGTTTACCGTTTCGTTTCCACTCGGCCTCGTGAACTAGAATTCCTTCAGTTAGTTTAAGAAGAATCCGTACACTTCGTATTCTGTATGTCTACAGTCAACGGTCAAAATTTGTTTCCGGTAATATGTATATGTGTGTGTATGTATATATATATATATATATATATATATATATATATATATATATATATATACACACACACACACATATATATATATAGTTTATTACAAATAGATTTTGTGACAATTACTTATATAAATCATATTTATAACTTGTGCATAGATATACTTTTAAAATACATCTTGTTTAAATAACTTACACTTGTATTGTTTATTTCTTACGCATCTCCCGAATATTTATTAAACATCTCTATTCAATTACTTATACATTTCTTGTTTATTACTTATACATTGTTTATGTGTTTGTCTCCAACAAAGCTAAAACGTGACACCCATCAAGTGTTTGCTTATATAAACTTTACTCGCTCACCCAGTCGGTGCCTGATACAGTGCCCGATCCCTGTATATTCGGTTTAATTGCATCTTTCTCAACTACTTTACTGGATTAGTCCTGTCCCAGGGTAATTGCCAGCGCTAATTATCTTGTAGTTTATGATAATTACCCCGTGTATTGCATATTTCAGTAACAGCTGCTGCGCCAGAATACACAAATAGTTCCTGTCTAGACAAAAGGTGATAATAGCGTTGTCTAAACTCTCATTTAATGTTTTTCTAAAGAAGCCCAAACTGTAGATTTAAACATGGCTGCTTTTTCTTATTCATTATAAATCTTCTCAGTTTTGCCTGGTCAACTCTGTTGCCTGTAAAAGAAATAGCTAAACAAAGAATGTGTCAAGGTTTTAGAATGGACGGTAGTTTTGACAGTAAACCTGACTCTGCAATGTACCAAGGTTTCCTTATAATGTTGAATGTAAGATGGACATGGCAGGCAACAATATTTCTGTATAGAGAGGTGTTGAATGTAACATAGACATGGCATGCATTAACATTTAGGTATGCAATGTTGTTGAATGTAACATAGACATGGCATGCAGTAACATTTAGGTATGCAATGTTGTTGAATGTAACTTAGACATGGCATGCAGTAACATTTAGGTATGCAATGTTGTTGAATGTAACATAGAAATGGCATGCATTAACATTTAGGTATGCAATGTTGTTGAATGTAACATAGACATGGCATGCAGTAACATTTAGGTATGCAATGTTGTTGAATGTAACATAGACATGGCATGCATTAACATTTAAGTATACAATGTTGTTGAATGTAACATTGACATGGCAGGCAGTAACATTTAGGTATGCAATGTTGTTGAATGTAACATAGACATGGCAGGCAGTAACATTTAGGTATGCAATGTTGTTGAATGTAGATGGACATAGCATCCACTAAAGTTTTTGTAGACAGTGGTGTTCCAGTTATTTGTAAGGTAACGGAAATTTATTGGATGGGGTGGAAAAAAAAAAATCCGTTCATGCACAATTTGTGGGGACTGCACAACACTCGTGGTCTTAAAAGCTTAACCCAAAGACAGTCCTTACCAACACCGTCCTAAACTGGCAAATCACGCAGAAAGGGTGGCGTGTTCCAGTACAATGATAAACGTATTGCAAAGTAAAGGAAATATTCCCCTGCTCGTAACCACATTGTGTATATAGTGCTAGAAATGTATTATATCACACGCCTTTGCTTGCCAGGTGTTTACATGGTGTTTATTTTATGCTGGATCGACATGGAAGACAAAGTAGTTTTTAACTGGAGACCTAAAACATCCCGATGTTTAAGAATATACTACAGTAAAAACTGATCTAGAATGTACCAACATTTCAGAATATACCACGGCGAGAACTGCACTGGAGATCTGGAATGTCCCAGTGATTTAGAATATATCATGATTATTACTGCATTAGAGTTAAGGGAAGTACCGATATTTCAGAGTATACAACAGTAGCTACTGTATTTCAGGTCTGGAAAGAACCAATGTTTCAGAATGTACCACAGTGATTACTGTACTGGAGTCTAGGGAGGTACGGCTATTTCATAATACACACTAGTTTTGACTGCGATGGAGACTGAGAATATATCAACGTTTCATAATACACCTTTGTGTTGACCACAATGTCAAAAAGGGATGTAAAATATTTCACATTGTACAGCAGTGATGACTTTGTTTGAGTCTAATTTAGTATGGATATTTAAAAAATACACAAGAATTTCGACTGCAAAAGATACCCGAAATACATTATTTCATACTACAGAATAGTGTTGACTATTACGAATAAGGGGTGGATGACCCAATCTCTGGAAACACATCACAGGTTCCTGCATTAAGTGCAGCCTAAAAACCTCTCAGAAAGCAATTTTCTGGTCATCGCTGGCATCACCGCGAGCCATGGTTGTTTGATCGATATGATAGTAATTGGGAGCACTTACAGTAGCCGCTTAGGATAAAGCTGTCTATTGGCGACACAGACAGGTCGGGTTCCTGTCATCTTACACGAAGTTATTACAGGCATTGTTTTAACAACACGGCTGGTATTTTATGTTTTTGGATACTATTCTCATGTTGGCGTCTATGGCAAAAACACAACAGCGGGGGGGGGGGGGGGGGGGGGAATACAGGGGTTGGTTCTGCATCGTCCTGCAGAGGATAAGCAACTCACTCTTCAAAAATTATGATTTAGGGTTTATATGAAACGCATATTGCGTAGAGTTTTATCATGGTTTAGGGCGTTGCAGGTAGACCAAACCTAAAATTAGTACCGGGATCCCTGTTCTGGGAAAGTAAAGACGGCCGGCGTAATTTTGACCACATTACACACCCAGTGACGACGGTCTGTAAATATATGGGAGCTCTTCCCATACACCTAATACCTCTACAGGCATGAAAATGGATCTTTAATTTACTTTATGAAACGCATAGCCGTCTAAAGTACGTATGTGGTTTATAGATTGACAAATTTACCGCAGATAAGAAGATGACAACAATGTTTTGAAATAAATGACATCACAACTAAGACCTATAAGCAAAGTTTATGAGCCTAACGCGATCTTTCTCAAACTAGGGCCGACTTAAATGGTAACACACGTTATGTAGTCAAGGTGTACGAATTTTGAACTAAACATCTTGTTGTCGACTTGTACGCCAGGTGCATTTGTGTGCCATAAGTACGGGGAAAAAAGGTGTTTTTTTCATCTTCTTGTTCTTTTTCTTCTTGTTCTTTCTTTCTTTCTTTCTTTCTTTCTTTCTTTCTTTCTTTCTTTCTTTCTTTCTTTCTTTCTTTCTTTCTTTCTTTCTTTCTTTCTTTCTTTCTTTCTTTCTTTCTTTCTTTCTTTCTTTCTTTCTTTCTTTCTTTCTTTCTTTCTTTCTCTTTCTTCTTCTTTCTTCTTTCTTCTTCTTCTTCTTCTTCTTCTTCTTCTTCTTCTTCTTCTTCTTCTTCTTCTTTTTCTTCTTCTTCTTCTTTTTTTTTTCTTCTTCTTCTTCTTCTTCTTCTTCTTCTTCTTCTTCTTCTTCTTCTTCTTCTTCTTCTTCTTCTTCTTCTTCTTCTTCTTCTTCTTCTTCTTCTTCTTCTTCTTCTTCTTCTTCTTCTTCTTCTTCGTCTTTTTCTTCTTCTTTTTCTCTTCTTTTTCTTCTTTTTCCTTCTTCTTCTTCTTTTTCTTCTTCTTCTTCATCTTCTTCTTCATCTTCTTCATCTTCTTCTTCTTCTTCTTTTTCTTCTTCTTCTTCTTCTTCTTCTTCTTATTTTTCTTTTTCTTCTTCTTCTTCTTCTTCTTCTTCTTCTTCTTCTTCTTCTTCTTCTTCTTCTTCTTCTTCTTCTTCTTCTTCTTCTTCTTCTTCTTCTTCTTCTTCGTCTTCTTCTTCTTCTTTATCTTTTTCTCCTTTCTTCTTCTTCTTCTTCTTCTTCTTCTTCTTCTTCTTCTTCTTCTTCTTCTTCTTCTTCTTCTTCTTCTTCTTCTTCTTCTTCTTCTTCTTCTTCTTCTTCTTCTTCTTCTTCTTCTTCTTCTTCTCTCCTCGTACTCCTCGTCCTACTTCTCCTCCTCCCCCTCTCCTCGTCCTCCTTGTCCCCCTTCTCCTCCCTCTTTTTCTTTTATAACTGGCGTCATAATTTAATTTTGAAGATGGCCGCCCTACTTTGGACAATCCTTAGAGGAGCAGCCTTCTGAAATCCGTTCTTTTGTTTAGTGCGGGCGTACTGTAGCACATTAAGGATGATGTGGTGTGTTAAACCTGGACTGATGTCAAGATATGTAGCAATATTGCTCACAGTAAATCATATTTTTTCTTACACAAGACCTACAAGGGCTTCACTCGACACTGGGCTCCCTACTCAGTATGCCTGATCTCGTCGTGAACAGTCTGTCACAAACATCACACTGTTTTGGAACTTTCCTACTTCCCTCATACGGTAGCCATCATGCATTAGCCGCTAGATGCCCCCCTGCGAATTCAAAGGACCAGATGGAGCCGAACTCTTGACTTCCAGTGTGATTCACCACTAAATGGGTAACAGGTAAAGTCCTGGGAGGTAAAGACGACCGGCGTGATCTTGACCATCAAGAGCCGATTCGTCTATAAAATATAAGCCTATCGTATTACGCCCAATGCGCCTGAAGACGTAATGTAGCGGCTGTCAATAGTTTGCCAGTCGACCTCAGAATGTGAAGTCTAATGAACGCATACTTGACAGGGGCTCATATATCACCTTGGTTGGTTTATAAACAATTACATCTATAGTCCGGTTCAGAAGTTTCACCCAACTTTAAAAATCTGTAACTAAATAACCGTTCGGTATCATTTGGTAAAATCTGGCATACAACCTGTCCTTGTGATTTTTTTTTTTTTTATTAAAAAAAAAAAAAAAAAAACACACACTTAAACTTATATTTTTTGTCACGCATTATTTAAACAAATAAACAAACAAACAAAGACAGATTCAAAGCAAACAACCAGCATGATTACAGTTAACTGAGTACCGGTAATTTTTCAAAACATCACTAGTTTCACTCTAATGTGGTCATCTCCAGCTTAGGTCTATCGTGAGATGCAGATTTTTCATTGCATCTTGGATAGACTATGAAAGTAGTCACAACTCTTCATTGCACATGTGAACTGATTTCCTAACAATCTCTGCGCGTGTGAATTACTGTACACTTTTTTAAGGAGTACAAGAGTTATTAGTGAAACAAAGATCAAATGAATTCGCCGCTTTAAGAAAATAGCAGCAGCTGTGGAATTGTAAATGTCAAAATCATAAAGACATGGGACATCAAAGACCACACGTAAAACTTCGCTTTGATTTGTAGAGGAGTTTTCGAGAATGTGTTAAAGTGTGAGAGCACGAGTTTCGAAACGTACTAAAGCAGCAAATGTTACATGGATCAATGACGTAAGTTGTTGGTAGGATTTTATAATACATAAACAGATAACGCATCAATAACAGTGTGCAGTTCACACATCCCGCATGCACATCATATAAATAGTATCCACTTTTTGGATGAGTCTTATAAAACTATTCACAACCTTCCGATTCTTGTCATGGAGTGGTACTAGTTTCACTGTTTGTAAAAAATAACGGTTATACTTTAACTCCGCCTATTCTTTTGACAATGAACCGATTGGCAATAACAGCAGTATTTTTTGCAATCTACGTGATTGATGGTACGCAGTACGTGCACATTTTTAAGCCAGTATTTGATTTATCACTTTTGTGATACACATTTTTAGTAACGTACCTTAAATAGACATGTATGTGTGTGTGTATGTGTGTGTGTGTGTGTGTGTGCGTGCGTGTGTGACTCTCAATAAAGGTTAGAAAGAGCATTCGCGCATGTTATATATAGCTGGTTTGATTTTGAATGCTACATACATGTTAACAGTTATACACATAAACAATTCCACTGACACCCCAAGGATAACCTTTTACACAGTTGCGTGTCCTTCACTGGCCATTGCAGAACCGACCAGAGCATCTTTAGGCTGTCCTTGTTTACCTATGCAAATGTACATTCAGTAGCTTGTCACTCCTACTGAACAGCCAGTCCTCGATAACATCGCTGAGACTAACGCAAATCGCCTACAGCTGGGATCAAACCCGGCACCCCGACATTACAAAGCACATTCACAACGCCTAACCCACAGACGCCAAACACAATTTTCTTAGAAAACCACAATGTGAAATCGTAATATATTTGCGGTCTTGGAATACAAACCGGTAGCAATGTGTTGCATGGAATGTTTAAACTAACAACACGAATAAACTTGTTGATACTAAAATTTGTTCATATACGAAGAGATGCCAAGAAGTTGAGTGAGATTTATTAGGTTATTAAAGACGCTCAAAGTGATTCCCATTAGCCTCCGGACACTTATTAGTGCAGATAACTTCTGCTCGGGTCACGTTGCCCAAAACGTTCAGTGTGATTGCTGCACATCTAGTTTCAATTTCTTGCTGAGAAAACGCCAGTATGGCTGGTTCTCTGCGATAGATGACAGACTTAAAGATAAACCCCCCCCCCCCCTTCCCTCCTGTCATGGAATGAACAGCCACCATACACAGTGGTCGAGTCGGGACTTAATATCCCTCGCGCTCAGCAAAATTTCAAACTTAGACCCGTCCGGAAAGGTATATAGTCCCTTATATTGATCTATGCCTTTATCTGGTAAAATATTAATTTCTAGACCCTCCAGTTGTTTTGATAAATCTTCATTTTCAAACTTGCAACTGTAAGTTGGTTAATTCTAGTATTTTAATTAGAAATTCCTGTCAACCGGTTTACGCCTGGTGCAGGAATACAGGGAACTTTTTTGCTGGTGACGCGTTTGATTTTGAAAAACGCCATTCTTTAGCCTGATCCTAAAGTGTCAAGACGTATATCCAATTTTGATAGAATTTGGCGCATTCATAGTTCTAGTTCTAACTTGGAAGATTTCCTAAGCTTGG
Source organism: Candidula unifasciata (assembly GCA_905116865.2). Taxonomy (NCBI): domain Eukaryota; kingdom Metazoa; phylum Mollusca; class Gastropoda; order Stylommatophora; family Geomitridae; genus Candidula; species Candidula unifasciata. The sequence continues at coordinate 970,351 of CAJHNH020004013.1, read as the reverse complement.
GTAAGTTAATTATAGTTGTACGAGTACCATAAATGATGTCTTTTTAAAGTTGGTCACTGCTGCAGAGAGAGCAGTATCAGCTATGTGATCGCACAGAGTTCGACCGTTCTTGATGTCCAGAGATCCGGATCCGAACCTTAGCCCTTCCCCTGTACAGACTAATTAGTTGGCGCTCTACATAACCCCACACCATTGGTAAAGATATTAAACCCTGCAAGTAATTGTTCTCTGACCAGTCAAACGAAGGTTGTGCAGCATTAAATGGGCAGTGAATTTAGGTCAGCTTAACCTACAGTCAGGGCTAGGTGCTCTGCTTCGAGGTGTGTTTGACACAGATCAATGGGTGTGTAGTGAATGGCCTGGGACGACGGAAGATATATGGGTACTGACTATAAACATTGTATGTCTGAGTGCAGATTTAAGGGTAGAGAGAGGATGATCTATGTGTGGTAGTGTCTATCTATCTCCACTATATATATATATATCCGATTTTCTATCTGTTGCACTAGTTTACAGACAGATAAATGAAAGGAGACACTGTCTCCTGGTCTTGAGAGTACACTCTGAGGAATGAAGAAAGAGGAGCAGAGGTTGGATGAGCTGATGTGTGATTAAAGCTGATTACTAATTCTGAGTTCTTTCCTGACAGGATGATACCTCCTTAGTGATTACTAATTCTGAGTTCTTTCCTGACAGGATGAGACCTCTGTAGAAATCAGGCAGACGAATCACAGTCCAGCCAACAACCACCAACCCATACCATTCTATGCACCAAGCATAACCATGTCCTACCCTGTATGCCACTACCTCAACACGGCAAGAGCGTGTTTGTGAGCTCCAGGACGAGTGAACATTTGCAGACGTTGTGTCATTCATCTAGTGAACCAGTCTTCAAGAGCTTGGTTGGGCTCTGAGACAGTTTTTGTGACCTGACCTGTGAGAGAGACTTGTTGAGTCCCTATGCAGTTTCTGTGTCCTCGATGGTGAGGAAATCATCTGGTACCAGATGAACTAGAGGCAGAGATACCTGAGTCAACTACAGTCGAATCACTATGGACTGATGGGAGCATTGACCTACGAACTAGGGTAAGTGATCACTTATTCATTATCCTGCTCTCTTCCCACAGCTCCTTGAGATTCCTAGGATGAATTCATGTACATTTCAAGGCAATCTGGCTGCTTCAATATCTGGGTCATATCATTGTGCATTAAGCTCCATCCAATGAGATCTGGTTCACCTATTCACTATTTGATGTATATATTGTACTGATTACATGCATACATTTTCATGGCTGACTTGAGTGTCCCTATTTCACCAGTCTAACTGTCTAGCTTTGACGTTTGTGTGAGTAATAAGTGTTATATGTGTTAACATGGTTATGATAGTAAACTATCATGACCTGGGGGCTATCTTTTTATAGTAGTGGGGTTGTCCAGCCAAGTCTGCCTAGGAATAATATATATTTTGTAGTGCCAAAACTTGAGTTGCCCTACTCCTGAAATAAGTTGAGCGTATATTTGCCACGGGGCATCCCTTAGACCAATACGAGCCAACGACTCAACATAATTATTTCAGAGTGCTGTTGGTTCTTAAGGAGAAATCCTTAAATCAGGCACGCGACAGGAGTGATATGTGACACCTCCCACAGGTAAAAGTTGAAGAGTGTTAAAGCAGAAGAACGTGCAAGAAACTCAGCTGCATCATAACCATAATACAACACATTGCCACTGTCAGTGGATTTAAATATGACGGAATATGTCACATAATAAAAAAGTAAGTAAGTAAAAGACCCTTTTCCACGCCTTTAGGCGTATAGGGCATATAAGGCTAGACCAATATTTTTATAGACCAATCGGCACAAGATGGGTGATGTGGTCAGCATAACGCCGCCCGCCTTTACTTACTGCGTCCAGTACCCACTCCAGGCTAGGTCGACCTGGGAGTGAAGGTCATTTATGCAAAAAAAAAAAAAAAAAAAAAAAAGGCCGGCTCACCAGGGAGCGAACCCACGACCTTCCGATCCGCACGCGAGTTAACAAGAAGTAGCCTCTATAAAAATGTTTATGCATTTCGTCGGTGGACGATTACTATGGTTACTTTTTTGTGGGCTACCTCTGTATAAAGAAAGAGACTAAGACACTAACACAAATCACTTCCAATATCAGAAAGAGACAATCGTCATTGTTTGAGCCATATAGTAAAGATAAGCTTGCTGTTACAGGTGGTGTCAATTGGAATGACTTGTGGATACATATTTAAAATTGCAAGGAGCCGCCACCTGCCACTGCCCTACCAAACCTGAAGTAGTTTTAATCAAATATATTAGCCAATCTTTTTTTAGTTGTCGCGGACCAGAAACACAGAGCACTAGCATTGAAAGATCACTAATACAATACAGATGTCAATAATCAGTGTGCCACAATACAGATGTCAATAATCAGTGTGCCACAATACAGATGTCAATAACCAGCGTGCCACAATACAGATGTCAATAATTAGTGTGCCACAATACAGATGTCAATAATTAGTGTGCCACAATACAGATGTCAATAATTAGTGTGCCACAATACAGATGTCAATAATTAGTGTGCCACAATACAGATGTCAATAATTAGTGTGCCACAATACAGATGTCAATAATCAGTGTGCCACAATACAGATGTCAATAATCAGTGTGCCACAATACAGATGTCAATAATTAGTGTGCCACAATACAGATGTCAATAATCAGTGTGCCACAATACAGATGTCAATAATTAGTGTGCCACAATACAGATGTCAATAATCAGTGTTCCACAATACAGATGTCAATAATTAGTGTGCCACAATACAGATGTCAATAATCAGTGTGCCACAATACAGATGTCAATAATCAGTGTGCCACAATACAGATGTCAATAATCAGTGTGCCACAATACAGATGTCAATAATCAGTGTGCCACAATACAGATGGCAATAATCAGTGTGCCACAATACAGATGTCAATAATTAGTGTGCCACAATACAGATGTATATAATCAGTGTGCCACAATACAGATGTCAATAATCAGTGTGCCACAATACAGATGTCAATAATTAGTGTGCCACAATACAGATGTCAATAATTAGTGTGCCACAATACAGATGTCAATAATCAGTGTGCCACAATACAGATGTCAATAATCAGTGTGCCACAATACAGATGTCAATAATCAGTGTGCCACAATACAGATGTCAATAATCAGTGTGCCACAATACAGATGTCAATAATTAGTGTGCCACAATACAGATGTCAATAATCAGTGTGCCACAATACAGATGTCAATAATCAGTGTGCCACAATACAGATGTCAATAATCAGTGTGCCACAATACAGATGTCAATAATTAGTGTGCCACAATACAGATGTCAATAATTAGTGTGCCACAATACAGATGTCAATAATCAGTGTGCCACAATACAGATGTCACTAATCAGTGTGCCACAATACAGATGTCAATAATCAGTGTGCCACAATACAGATGTCAATAATTAGTGTGCCACAATACAGATGTATATAATCAGTGTGCCACAATACAGATGTCAATAATCAGTGTGCCACAATACAGATGTCAATAATTAGTGTGCCACAATACAGATGTCAATAATTAGTGTGCCACAATACAGATGTCAATAATCAGTGTGCCACAATACAGATGTCAATAATCAGTGTGCCACAATACAGATGTCAATAATCAGTGTGCCACAATACAGATGTCAATAATCAGTGTGCCACAATACAGATGTCAATAATTAGTGTGCCACAATACAGATGTCAATAATCAGTGTGCCACAAGACAGATGTCAATAATCAGTGCGCCACAATACAGATGTCAATAATCAGTGTGCCACAATACAGATGTCAATAATTAGTGTGCCACAATACAGATGTCAATAATTAGTGTGCCACAATACAGATGTCAATAATCAGTGTGCCACAATACAGATGTCAATAATCAGTGTGCCACAATACAGATGTCAATAATCAGTGTGCCACAATACAGATGTCAATAATTAGTGTGCCACAATACAGATGTCAATAATTAGTGTGCCACAATACAGATGTCAATAATTAGTGTGCCACAATACAGATGTCAATAATCAGTGTGCCACAATACAGATGTCAATAATTAGTGTGCCACAATACAGATGTCAATAATTAGTGTGCCACAATACAGATGTCAATAATCAGTGTGCCACAATACAGATGTCAATAATTAGTGTGCCACAATACAGATGTCAATAATCAGTGTGCCACAATACAGATGTCAATAATTAGTGTGCCACAATACAGATGTCAATAATTAGTGTGCCACAATACAGATGTATATAATCAGTGTGCCACAATACAGATGTCAATAATCAGTGTGCCACAATACAGATGTCAATAATTAGTGTGCCACAATACAGATGTCAATAATCAGTGTGCCACAATACAGATGTCAATAATCAGTGTGCCACAATACAGATGTCAATAATTAGTGTGCCACAATACAGATGTCAATAATCAGTGTGCCACAATACAGATGTCAATAATCAGTGTGCCACAATACAAATGTCAATAATCAGTGTGCCACAATACAGATGTCAATAATTAGTGTGCCACAATACAGATGTCAATAATCAGTGTGCCACAATACAGATGTCAATAATTAGTGTGCCACAATACAGATGTCAATAATCAGTGTGCCACAATACAGATGGCAATAATCAGTGTGCCACTTGCTAAGCCTCTCTGGACCAGAATGGATCCACGAGCCGTCAGTTGAATAACCCTGCTTTAGAGGAACTAATCGATCTGAAAATAATTACTGAATTTATTGGAGTTATAAAACAAAATTTCGAAATTCCAAAAAGAGGTCTGAGTGGGAACACGTTCTGAACTGACTGAACCTCCCTAGTATATGTCAAAGGGTTTGGGTGGAAAGGGGTGGGGGAGGGGGGGGAGGGAACAGGAAACAATAGTACAATATCTAAAATCACCAACGTTCTGGGAGAAAATAGTATTGAATTTTGCAACTACCGGATAGAGGCTGTCAAAAATCCATTAAAAAAAATAAATAAAAGAAAACGAGAAGAAAGAAATGCTACAATCCAATCAGATTTTTCTAGATTTGGCTTTGTCACACGGGATTAATTAGTGTCTCAGCTTCTTTTCACACATTTTTTGTTATCTGGCTCTGAGGAGCGTGGCCTTGTGAGCAGATGGGAGTATGTTCCAGCATGCGTTTCTTGGATTTATTCAGAGGTGCACGTCGGTCTCTCAGTTCTGTTCACGGGTTGGTGAGCGGAAACTGGCCTCATTCACTCATCAAAATGCAAAGTGCTGTCAGTCTGATCGGGTAGATGCGAAGACAAGTTAATGATATTCATGCTACATTCACGCACTATCAAACCAGGTTCATAGACAGTTTGCGCTGCACAAAATTTAATCTGCTTCACCCTCTGCTATTTAACTATTTCTTTATCAGACGGTTTCACATGCGATCCAAAGTTGATATATTGTTTGTTTTTTATCCAGAAGCCACGAGTTGTTAACCCTTAGGCTCCGTATTATGGATATCGCAACCTTTCGGCCTTGATTCCATTGTAAATACCGTAAATCTGGGAGAAATGTGGCTTTCGTGCCTACCTCTGGGAGTGAACCCGGATCACAAGGAGTTCGTCACCCGGTCTCCGCGCAATCCGGATTAGCCAACTACGCTAAAGAGCCGGGATAAAGTTGATATATAACAATGATGTACAAATGAACGAAAGAACCTTTTTTTTTTTCTTCAAAGAGTCACAAATTGGACATGTTGGCCCATTTACAATCGGCTCTTCCACACACCTATCTTTCACACAGCTGTTGTCTTTTATCATTAAAAGAAGTTATGTTCATATAAAAATATGCATATTTTGAAATTCAAGAAAAAACACAAAGGCATGGTTGGTAAAATGCATTTGCACACCACACTGGGCGCACACAGTCACACACCCACACACTCTCTCACTTACAAACACAATAAAACATACATACCCACATAAACACAGATGAAAAAGCATGAATGCATTACTTTCAAAGTGGTTATGCACAAAGTGGGAGTAATCATTTGCGTAAAACCAGATTGCTTTAATTTGTTTTGACAAACCACAACCACCTTTGTCGTCATCAACAGCAGCAGCTGAACACTACAGCCAATAACATAAGAATCATCATCATCACTACTACGACAACCCCCACCACCTTCATTGGCATCAACTGCTGAAGCTGAACACTACAACCAATAACAACAGCAATAATAACATAATCCCCATCATCACTACTACCACAACCACCATCATCATACATCAACTAAGGTAGCATCAATCCTACCACCAATAACAACATAATCCCCATTATCACTACTATCACAACCACTACAACCACCGCCATCATCATCAGCTGCAGCATCACCAGTACTGCGACCAATAATAATGGTATTACAATCAACACTACTATCATCACCATCATTCAAGTATTCATCATCACTACAGTAGCAGCAGCACCCCCCCCCCCGCCCACAACAGTAGCATCAAAATCACCATGACCACCACCACCACCACCATCAACAGCAACAGTACCACCGTCAGCAGCACCACCGCTAAAACCACCATCATCACCATTTGCACATGTTAACAATCTTCAATAAGACATCGCTTCTATAGCCTCCATTTTCTCCAAAGAACTTAATGCTTCTTTTTTTTATAGTTACTGTGTTTTCCCGTGTGGGTTACGGGGCTCTACACTAAAGAAAAACAAAACAGACCCACTGTCCCCGTAACAAGCATGTCGTTATAGGCGACTAATAAGAAGTCTTCTGCAGAGTCGAAGTACATCTGCCTGAGAGGCAAGAAACCAACAATCTACATACAAAGAGGCCCGATATGTTAAACTGATGTGCACGCAGAACTCAACTTCCAGATCGATGCCAGTGATCTAGGAGTGGACGAATAACAAGAATTTTCCACCGGAGTTTACAGATAGTGATCGCTAAGAAAAAGTAATCATGTGGATCAAACTCATTATATCGAAAGCAGAAAGACTGTTTGGGTAGATAAGGCAACCGGTGCAATCTTATTCCACCTCTCGTCTCCAAGTGGAGCATAAACACTCAGCCAACTCTCTCCAAACGGTATACCTGTAATGATTAGCTGAATGTTGCAGACAAATATTTCTACAGAATGAGGGAGCTGGTTTCGTGGCAATCATCCTTAGTCAATTTTACGACATGCAAAATGGTTTCTATTTTGCCAACTCCACATACAATGTACTGAAATAGGGACGCTTGCCGGAAAAAGAGCGTAAACAAGCACTGAGGCAGCTTGAAGAAGCTGTAGAGACGTACGAGCTGGCTTTGAACACAAAGAAACGACGTGGGGGATAGGCATTCGTTAAGTTGTATGAGCGCCTAGTGGAAAAAAAAAACTGCAAAGTCTCTTAAGCCAAAATTCTGTCCGAATAACGTCTGTCAATACTACTGCCAACTGCTAAAGTGTATCCAAAAAACGTATATCCGATGAACCAACTGTCCATTTGTCTTTAGCTCGTATAGGTAAGGGGCTAATTTGCTACCCATAGGGACGATCACCAAAATCTGAGCACCTGTTGCAATTACCATACAGTTTTGTCGGATCAGCGATCAGGAGAAGACCGAAACCGGGAGTCCGACCCAGGCCGGCTTCTTACACCTGCCCCCGATAATGTCTAGGAGGCATACGGACCGGATTATTTGTCGACAGGAGACTTCAACTGAGGATGGGCAGGCCCCTGCTATGCATACTCCCGTCATGTCGTGCCATTTCTTTGTTTCTTTTTAGAACCACCGAAAAACAAAAACTAACCACTGTGAATCAATGACGACGCGTGCTTGTAATAGTTTATCTGATTTGAGTTGATTCAAGAACCGACATCACAGCTCTCGGGGCATTTCCATAAGCGCTCCGTCCCCATATTCAGCAGCCAGCGAAGAGTTCCGATACTAATGGTGCCAGTAGCTTTTTGATTAAACGTCCGTCTTGCCTTTCCTCTGAGCCTTGAGCTTCTGCCAGAACCTCTCGTCATTCCCAACTGCATCAATCTCACCAGACTGTGGTGATCCATCTGCTCCTCCGCATTGTACACGCTCTCCCACAAGTTACTAACCACGTCTGTCCTATCATGTAGCAGTATTCCACCAAGTTATGCAGAGCCAGCCAGTCTATCCGCCTGTTCATTTCCCAACACACCGGCGTGACCCGGCGAAAAAATCCAGACAATACTCCTCGCTCGTGTCCTCCGCAGCGAAGGATGCCACTCTGCACGAAGCATACCTGTTCTGATCTTCCTCAGCATGCTTTCTGAATCAGTTACAATTACAATGTGTGTGTGTGTGTCGTGTTCTCTAACCAGCGGAAAGCTGCAGTGACCGCCTCCACCTCCATTCTTAAGCTGGATGTTGTGGTATCATATGCTAGGCTCTCATGCACCAAACGTCGATCATTAACTTTTGCTGAAAAGCCCCAAACACTTCTTTTGCCTCTTGACACTGAGCCGTCTGTGTAAATGATCAAATCCTCTGAGCGAGCATTATCTTGAATTAATTGCTGAATTTCCACCTCTGTGGCACCTGCTGGTCAGTCTCTGCATTCCCGGCTCAGCGTGATTATGACTCTACACAAGTCTGACTGCTCAGGTGGCACTTTGACCCACTTCTCTCCTCGCCTAATGTTCTCAAGGATACAAACCTGTCTGATTGTGTCTTCTGCCTCAGCCATCCATGACCTCCCTCTTATCAGCCGCTGACCCTTAACTGCACCCGGAGCTTCATGCAGAGGGTGGTCTGTGTCTGCAGCTACCTTGAAAAATGACTTCGCCTGTATCACATTGTGCCTACCTGCAACCGTCGGCAAATCAAGGATGTATCGCAAACACTACTGGGGTGTCTCTTGTGCAACCCAGAATGACCCGCATAGCCGCGTTCTGTATGTGCTCTATTTTGTCCATCTGACTCTTTGAGACGGTAAACAGTCCCAGGCCATAATCCACCACTGACAGGATCAGGTGCTGATATAGTTTGAAAAGCATTCTCTGCTCTATATCAATTGCAGCCATAGTCTTAAGTGCACTAAGTCCTTTTTGGCATCTCGTCACAACACTCTCCACATGGTCCCTAAATGACAGGCTCCTGTCAAATGTAATTCCCAGATACTTCAGTTTGCTCTCTCTGTTGACGTCCGTCTTTACCATCTATCGTGAGACTTGGAACATAAGTTTTAACGATATTGTTGTCCAGAGAACACCACAAAAAAGACGCCTTTTCCGGGTGGACGACAGCCTTCATTTCTGTACACCACTCAGTCACTTTGTCTACTGTCGCTTGTAGCTCCCGAGCTGTTTGTTCCCTCTCTTCACCCTGCCTATATGCAAGTATATCATCCGCAAAAGTCAGTATCCTTCCAACTCCTGGTGCTTCTAGGCTTGCAATCTTGCTCGTATACACGTTGAAGAGTACAGGCGAGATGGCGGATCCCTGTGGCAGTCCTGGGGCCAAAGTGCATGGTTCAGAGGTCCATGAGCCCAGTCGGAAAGCAACCCGACGTGAATACAGGACAGCTGCAACCCAGTTCACCAGCCATAATTTGACCTCTTTTTCCCTCAGTGCAATCATTAAGATGTCGTATCTCACTCTATTATAAGCATCCTCGAGATCTAGTCCTACCGCCATAGTTTTCTGTCTGTTCTGGAACCCTTCATAGACGTCTAAAGCAAAAGTGGCTGCATTTGCCCAAGTGTCCTTTCCTGGCCTGTAACTTCCCAGACCTCTTGGGAGAAGCTTCCCCCTTTCCAAAAATTCTTGTAACTTTACAGCAACTATCTTCTCCAAGACCTTCCCAAATGTGTTTTGTAAGGTGATGATTCTAAAGCCACAAACCTTAGAATGATCTTTAAAAGGTTTTGGTAGTGGTATTAGATAGCTGTGCACCCAGTCTTGCGGCTTTGATGCTGTTCTTATACTCTGGTTAAAACAATCGGCCATCTCTGCCAGGTCTACATCCGTCAAAGCCTTCATGTGACCATACCTGACACCATCAGGCCCTGGTGCAGTGTCTTTTGCTTTTTACAAAATTTGATATCTTCCACTTGTATCATGTCTTCATAATGCATATTCTTCAAGGTGCCAGCTAACTCCTTTCTAACTGCATCCCTGATGTCTACATCATTATGATCTGTCTGAGCTATAAACCTATGGAGAAAAGCCTCTCCTTTCTCCTTGTCTGTTGTCACACGCACACCGTGGTCTCTACAAATTGTTCCGACTGTCATAGGCCGATTTTTTCTTTGCATCTGCCTTTGCAGTTTCCAGAATTTCCGGAATGTTTTATCGCCTCCCATGTCATTCACAAAAGTTTCCCACTTTGCTCTTTTGGCCTCTGCAGCACAGCGCTGAAAAACCTCCACATTATCTTTTTTTCACATTCTCCGCCATCTCCACTTCCTCTTGTGAGCTTGAGGGTGTCTGTCGTACTTTCTTTAGCTGCTTCACTGCGGCTCTCTTTGCCTTCCATGCCTGTTCTACTTCTGGAGTCCACCATGGGGGCTGTAGAAAATTTGTTCTGGCAGTTTTTTTGCATGCTCCCTGTATGAGGCGTCCAAGTAGGTTGTTGGTCCACTTATACTGAAAGGTCTTGCGTGCTTTCCCAACCTTAACCTTACTGAGTTTAGAAATTGTAATAGTTGTAATAATTGATTAGTTTTCATTGGATAATAAAATAAATTATTGAACTATTTATAATTCATGTCTACTATTTTAACAAAAACACCATTCGGGTTACGTCTCTAGCATAACACAAGGGTTGATCGCTGAATGCCTAAACTACTCATGCAAACATGGCTACGTGTGAAAGCTGCCAGTTACTAGCACCACCAAGCCTATTGCGGACGCATACTTTCAACAACGAAGCGGCGAGGAAAATATCACGCGATACCCTCTCCATTGTAATCACATCTGCTAATGATTACACATGCGGAATAGATCATGCCTCACCACTGATGAGACTCATCGAGTTACATTCATGAACACATAACCATCCCTAAATTTCAACTGTTATTTTACCTCTTCTGTCCAATGTCCAATCAGTGGAAGTAGTTTAGATCAAAGAACATATTAGTTTCAATAAACAGCTTTATATAAAATGAGTTAAGTAACAACAGTAGGAACTGGAAGAGTTAATGATTCTTTATACACTGATGTTTTGTTCGTCAGTTTGGAAGTATAAGACACTAGTGCGTTCAGAAAAAATTATGATTCTTGGGTGGTCTGTTTCTTGCGTGGGAAAGTCTCATTTCTAAGATCGAGTTTTGATGTTTACTTGATAGAAAAGAAATGTTGCACGAAGACTGTTGTTTACACAAAATTTGCCGCCGCTCACTTCACTTTTGCCAAGCTAGGAAAGTTGTATTGTGTTTGAAACGTAAGACAGTAATATTTTATACTAATGCTACGCCGTGTGCGTATAAGTTAGGTTTCAAATTATGTGTGTATATAATGGGCGACTCGTAAGTTCTACTCGAAAAGGTTGGGCGGTGCCTGAATATGCCAAGAGCGAAAGAGCATTCTCAGAAGTCACGATGAATGAACAATACAGGATGTAAGAAATGTTTTATAACGCTAAGATACATTTTGAAACGGGAATATCCGGCATTTACACCTTGAGACATTTGCTGCGGGAGACGGAGTATCTACGGGTATGCGCGGTGTGCTAAGATGTCGATCCGCAGGCAGTAATATTTAATCAAATACAATTATTATTGTATTTTATTCAAATTTCCTCTGTCAATACTATGCTGTACCCTGAAACTAATGAATGGTTCCATGCTGTTGAATGTGTAGATGCGTTTAATGGAAGAAGTGATTGCGTAGCATGTGCTTACTGGCATGGTCATTTCGGTTCAATAATATGTAGTTTCATTAGTCTCTTTCGAACCAGTACGGTTCTATGGAAGCTACAGTAGCGCAATGGCTAGCACACTAGACACCTGACTCGGTGGTGGCAAAATCCAACCAGTACGGTTCTATGGAAGCTACAGTAGCGCAATGGCTAGCACACTAGACACCTGACTCGGTGGTGGCAAAATCCAACCAGTACGGTTCTATGGAAGCTACAGTAGCGCAATGGCTAGCACACTAGACACCTGACTCGTTGGTGGCAAAATCCAACCAGTACGGTTCTATGGAAGCTACAGTAGCGCAATGGCTAGCACACTAGACACCTGACTCGGTGGTGGCAAAATCCAACCAGTACGGTTCTATGGAAGCTACAGTAGCGCAATGGCTAGCACACTAGACACCTGACCCGGTGGTGGCAAAATCCAACCAGTACGGTTCTATGGAAGCTACAGTAGCGCAATGGCTAGCACACTAGACACCTGACTCGGTGGTGGCAAAATCCAACCAGGAATTTAAAAAAACAAAATGCTGAAAATATAGAAAACTAGCTGTACCCGGCCACGCGTTGCTGTGGCCCAGAATGGTGAAATGGAAAAGGAAAGAAAATAGCTTTCAGCTAACAGTGTCTGTCATACTCCCCCCCCCCCCCCTCCTCTTCCCTCGACGCAATCATATCTCCCTCTCTGAAGGATTTAAAAGACATCCATTGCGAAATTATTAAAATAGAAATAGTTAAGAAATAAGAACTTTAAAATAATATTTTAAGCTCTCTCAGCTAACTGTTTTGGGCATAACCCCCCTCCCCCCCACCCCCCCTTTTTCCCCTTTCCACCAATTATATTTCCCTCTCCGGAGGATTGAAAAATCATCACCTGGCGAAATTATTAAAATATAAATAGTTAAGAAATGAGAACATTAAAATAATATTTTAAGCTCTCTCAGCTAACGGTGTCTGGCATACCCCCTCTAACCCCCTCCCACTCCCCCAATCATATCTCGCCCTCTTAAAGATTGAAAAATAATCACCTGGCGAAGTCATATCTCCCTCTCCGAAGGACTGAAAAATCATCCATGGCGAAATTATTAAAATAGAAATAGTTAAGAAAAGAGAACTTTAAAATAATATTTTAAGCTCTCTCAGCTAACTGTGTCTTGCCCCCCCCCCCCCCCCCCCCCCCCCCCCCCCCCCCCCCCCCCCCCCCCCCCCCGTTCTCCCAATCATATCATCTTCTCCGAAGGATGGGAAAGTCACCGTGTAACGAATATTGTAACTAAATTAACCTTTGCATCGTGTCCACCCAGACTTAAATAGGTAGCATTAACTTGTACAGAGAAGTAAATGTAGCCGTGTAACAGCTACCACATCACCCATCCAGTACCAGTACTACTGCAACCACAATCACCACCACCATCACAACAACAACAACAACAAAAACTGTCACTAAAGTCTGTGTAGGTCGATGTAGAAAAGAGGAGTTAGCGCCGCATGCTGTCGCCACGAACTATTTAGTTTAATTTTGCCCAGGACATAGAAAAAAAAACACTTCACCAGTTACCAGTGATGGAACCCACAGTGAAAAGTACACTATACTCACGAATAGCGGAGAAAAATACCCGCACCCGTCATCTCTCCCTCTCCGAGGGAACGATTTTTAACTGACCTCGGCATTCGTGTCCACCCACACTAAACTGGACTGTAAGCCGTCTTAGTTAACAGTTTCTGTTATCGCCGAATAGTTTTTGATTGAGAAGCGTCGCGGGAAGGCTAATTAGGACTTAACTGAAATCGGATGTCTCTGGGCGAAAGGCGCAGATATCGCTGCCTAGCTGTAAACCACAGCGTGAAGGATGACATACTTACAACTATACTGAAGAGTTTAGGTCAGATATCGCAGCCTAGCTGTAAAGCACAACACAAAGTGCCAACGGCCCTCTCGAGGGCGAACGAAGATTACCCGTGACACGACCATTGAGGATCTAGTCGCCGCTGACGCAGGCTAGATGTAAACCCCAAAACCGAAAAAGGTGTAAATATCGCAGCTTAGCCATAAACCACAACACAACGTGCCAGCCGCCCAGATAAGGGCTAAAAAGAAATTTATATCACCTAGCGGGGAATCGAACGCGGATCACCTGCATGACAGGCAGAATAGTTCCCAACTACGCTACCAAACACTCAAACAAATAGTGGAAATGAGATTATATAATAATGCAAAGTTCAATAAGAGCTCAGCAGTCAAATATGGCCGATAAACTAAAAAGAAATCCGGGCCGGCAACGAAACAAATAATGATTTGACCGTTGCTGGAGCTACGTCGTTCGTGGTTTGTGCGATTTTCTGACAAAAAAAATCACCTTTGGGGTCAAAGGCAACGTTGTGTGCACATTTGAAAGCAATCGGTTCAGTAGTTTCCGAGTTTTCAGCTAACAACATCGGAAGATTAACATTTTTATTAATACAGATGTGTGAAAGTAACATTTCCCAGGCAGGTACATTAGACTGACGGCTGAACTGGGAGGAAAGTTCGACTGGTGGATGGTCACAGCACATAATTGTCTGATTCAGAAGCTACTACAACATGCTTTATTTAAACTTATTGGCGTAGAATTGTCTTTGAATTAAACAGGGCAGGTGGAAATAGGGATGGAGTTGCATAGGCAGCATAAGTAATCTATAATTCTGCACTGGCTTTATGCTAACGAGAGGAGGAACCTCATCCCGAACCTCCATGGGCTGTGATGGCCAGTGGCTCAGGAAGGAGGCTGTGGGTGGAGAGGCACGTCACCACTAATGGTTAAAAAAAAAAATAAAAACAGAGGAGAAAAAAAAGGGCAAAAAAAAGGGGGGGGGGGGGGTTACAATATTACAATTTTTTTTTTTGCTTGAAAAAATAAAATGTGGTTGTGGGAGTGTTTACAGGTAATTGTCTGCACCGGGTACCTGCTGACCTTGTTACACAACTGCCTACAGCACGATGTGACTCTATCGTCTGGAAAACTATCAACATCAACAGTTTTAGGAAGTAAAGATGAGCGATCTAGTTCATCACTTATCGAGATCTAGCACGTGCCAGTGTAAAGAAGGACACAGGACATAAAAGATACCTCAGACCTGAACATGTGAGGTGGAGTGGAGCCACCCGTCTGCTGTAATTTGGGAACCTCGATTAAAGACCAACTTATAAATTACAGCGTCTCCTTATATATGCCACGTGCAACAACAATACAGCGTTCTATGACACATGCCTTGTACCTTTATGTTAACAACAGAACATAAGCATAGCTGTTTATAAAATCAGCCCTGTTTCTCTAGCGTGTTTGAATACAAGCGCATTCACCAGAGGAACACAACAAGCATAAAGCAGAACGGGCGTCGTCGGGTGTGGAAATTACCCAGCAATAGTAGTCGATAATAAGTAATCGCGCTGCCCGATATCTTGTCCGAGCTATGATCAGGGAGAGCCCGCTTTGGAAGGCAAACGTCGTCGCGATGAGTCTGCAGGGAAATGAACGGGTCGAGCCAGTCATGATGCTGTTAAATGAGAAAATCTTCACACCCCACACAAGCTTGGGACTTCCAGAGCTACACTGTATCCATAAGAGTAATTTACAAGCGGGGTCTACAGAGATTTGTACTCCGAGTATTTTCCTCCTGCCATTTTTGCTGGCCGGAGAAGAAAGTTGATTTGATTATTTATGACCGAGATAGTGATAGCTCTAGCCAAAGATGAGGACACTTTGATTGCGGGGTTAGAAAATACATCATCACACACACGACAAGTTGGTTTAGATATTTCAGACTGCACATTTTCCAGAGTACGGGTGTCGTTCTCTATTTTCATTTCTTGCATCAATAATACCACTTGCACAGACACATTTGGTAAATTAGCTTGGTTTTATCTGCTATTTATCCGGTACACTCTGGATGTCTGCTGTTTGAAGAAGATTTATGTTATGTCCTAACGTACGTCTGTGAAAGTATACATTGTAGATATTATACATTGTAGATATTCTGTTTCACTACTGTCTTCTGTCAGGTCTTCGTAGACAAAGTACAACACTTTCGACACCAATTACACGAAGATATACATTTTTTGCAAAACATAGTCCTGTTGTAATATTGTTATCATTACATTTGCTAGTCAGTTTAAATATTTTCGTGTTCACATTGAAACAATCATTTGTGTAGGCTCCCTGTATGGGTTCCGGGGCCCAATTGTGGGGGAAACAAGAATAGAGCCACTGTCTCCTCAAAAGCATGTCGAAGTCAGAGTACATCTGCCTAAGAGGCAGGAAACCAACAGTCTGCATGCCTATGAGTCAGACCTGTAAAACGGATGTGCATGCAACAATCAGTTTCTGGAACAGGTCCAGAAGTGGACGAACAACCAGAACTTTCCGCCGGAGTTAACAGCCGGTGAACTCGAAAGAGAAAGAAGATTTGTGTAGGCGCCGTCTCCACAATAAAGGATGACTACCACGAATCTTCAACGCGCTCCGTGCCTCGTCGTAGTTATACAATCTTCCGGACTGCTGTTTTTCTAAAACATCGTGTTGTCCTCCCATTTACACCGGCGTCTAACTTTTGCTCTCTTGGCCTAAATTTTCACTTCCGGTAAGCGTTTCAAAGAGTGTTATGTAAAAACACACACGTCCCACATATTGCGAGAGGGGAGCGCTGGGTTGCTTTCCAACGCCCTCTAAATGATAAGCAAATAATTTGTATATACCGGTAGAACTAAACCTGTCTTGTTTAAGTTTCTATTAGAAATTGTATTAGCAACTCCGTTTGCAACTCTTTTAGCACCTCTATTAGCAGCTATGTTATCAACTATGCTAGCAACTATATTAGTAACTCTGTGAGCAACTATATTAGCAACTTTATTAGTTACTTTATTAGCAATTCTGTTAAACAATTTTATTAGCAAGTATGTTAGCAACTCTGTTGGCAACTCTACTAGCATCTCTATTCTTCTTAAAATGTGAATCCTTTACAGAAAGTCGCAAAACCAGCCCCAGCATTTTTTGCTGTTGTGGTTTTCCTAGGCAAATTTCACGTCCAGTTGTTTGCCATTGCTTTTTTTGGACAGTCGGCTTCTCGATACTACTGTTAAAGCCAAAGCAAAGCGCAGGGCTGAGATTGAACCCGGCAGGGCTGAGATTGAACCCGGCTGGGCTGAGATTGAACCCGGCTGGGCTGAGATTGAACCCGGCTGGGCTGAGATTGAACCCGGCTGGGCTGAGATTGGACCCGGCTGGGCTGAGATTGAACCCGGCAGGGCTGAGATTGAACCCGGCTGGGCTGAGATTGATCCAGGCTGGGCTGAGATTGAACCCGGCAGGGCTGAGATTGAACCCGGCAGGGCTGAGATTGAACCCGGCAGGGCTGAGATTGAACCCGGCTGGGCTGAGATTGAACCCGGCTGGGCTGAGATTGAACCCAGGAGGGCTGAGATTGAACCCGGCAGGGCTGAGATTGAACCCGGCAGGGCTGAGATTGAACCCGGCAGGGCTGAGATTGAACCCGGCAGGGCTGAGATT
>CAJHNH020004013.1:942843-947843 GCA_905116865.2 Candidula unifasciata | reverse complement strand
GTGAGGAGTTACAATTTACTTTCTCAACATTTAACAGAGTCGAAATCGCCTTGGTTACGTTATGCCTGGAGGCGAATGTATTCGTTCCTTTATGCGTGTTCCTTTTCCTTGCTGTTTTCCTATCACAGAATGCCAAGGCAACGTGTATCTCGAAAATTCACAGAACATTGAAAGACTTGGATAGAAGTTCTTCAACACTTGTTTCACAGTCCTTGCAAAACCCTGAATGATGTTTGCTAGTTTGGTTCACTGAATGTTCACACTGACGGTAACGTGTCGGGGAAAAGGTACAAACAGAAGCTGTGGTGTAAATGTTGCTGATTTAGAAGACTGCATTCCGACATGCTTCCAGGCACTGATACACTCATGGGATAAGTCAACATTGATAGGATAAGTAAACATTGATGGAATAAGTCAACATTGATGGGATAAGTCAACATTGATTGATTATTTCAACAGTGATGGGATAAGTCAACATTGATGGGATAAGTCAACACTGATGGGATAACTCAACATTGATGTGATAAGTCAACACTGATGGGATAAGTCAACATTGATGGGATAAGTCAACATTCGTGGGATAAGTCAACATTGATGGGATAAGTCAACATTGATGGGATAAGTCAACATTGATGGGATGGGATAAGTCAACATTCGTGGGATAAGTCAATATTTGTGGGATAAGTCAACATTGATGGTATAAGTCAACATTGATGGGATAAGTCAACATTGATGGGATAAGTCAACATTGATGGGATATGTCAACATTGACGGGATAAGTCAACATTGATGGGATGGGATAAGTCAACATTCGTGGGATAAGTCAACATTTGTGGGATAAGTCAACATTGATGGTATAAGTCAACATTGATGGGATAAGTCAACATTGATGGGATAAGTCAACATTGATGGGATAAGTCAACATTGACGGGATAAGTCAACATTGATGGCATGGGATAAGTCAACATTCGTGGGATTAGTCAACATTTGTGGGATAAGTCAACATTGATGGTATAAGTCAACATTGATGGGATAAGTCAACATTGATGGGATAAGTCAACATTGATGGGATAAGTCAACATTGATGGGATAAGTCAACATTTGTGGGATAAGTCAACACTGATGGGACAAGCCAACATGGATAGGATTAGTCAACACTGATAAAGACTATACTGAGAAATAAAGAGCTAGGGGTAAGTGCTGTGGTGTTCACATGCGTGTACAATTTTTTTTAACGCAAACATGATTGCGAAATTAGTTTGTAGTTTAGTTGATGACCTTGTGGTAGGATATTTATTGACGTACTCTCACATGTTGACCGATCTTTCTGTACACTGCGTCCGTGATAATGTATACACTTTCTATGACACACACCCTTGTGCAGGGCTATTCAACTAGGTTCACTTTGAAGCCTAAAAATTATAAAATGAATTGTCAAAGGCCAAATGCCAGAGCCCAAGCATAGAACGATTATAAATACAATACCACTGCCAATGATCCCAGCGGGCCACATGCTAGGCCCCCAAGGACCACTCTTGGCCCGCGGGACGCCGGTTGAATACACTTTCCCTCGTGGGTTGCTCATGGACAACTACCGGACAACTGTAAGAGCGAGATCGAGACACCGAATATAAGAAGAAACAGTCTAGAAAAAGCGTCCGTTTCACTGCCACAGCCAGACATAAAGCAAGCTTCAATGGTGTTTGCATAGGAGAAAGGTGACATATTCGGGTCCGTTGTTATAAAGATGCTGTTGCTCACCCTCTCTGTTGGGCAATGATGCTTAGATATCAACTGGGCTCTACACTGTGACATTGGATACATGCTATGCCGTGTCTGACATTACCATATTGATTTGTTGTATATGACAGAAAGAAGATTGCCACTTTGTCTTCCAACCATAAAATTGTTATTGATAGTTTCATTCTTAGAAACAATTTATCCTGGAAAGAAAATACCTCAGATATGCAAGTGTTCTGTGAAAGATAATTTTATTTCTGTTTGCTCATTCAATACACATTTTTAGATTACAATTTGTGAATCACATGTCATCTTGATAAAATGTTTTCACTGACATCACACCCCTCTGGCGTATACATGTATCCGTTCGTCCGCTGATGCACATGTCATCTAATAGTTGCGCCCTTTCATCAAAGACCTCCATGTTCCAGCTATGCACCAATCATCACGGACGTGTTTCACTGTTTATACTCTCAAAGCAGACGTGTAAGAGTATAATGCATTCTATTGGACACGCGATACATCTTTCTGCAAAGTCCGGTACTTGGGATAAACTGTGTAGTGACATCTTCGTAGTTATACGTAAAATCAGCTCTTTGCTTTATGGCAGTAAAACTTAGAGAGCTTATTTGCACCAGGAGAAACAGCTAAATAGCTTTCACGTGCGATGCCTAAGAAGAATGTTTGGCATTAAGTGGCAGGGCAAGATCACAAGCACTGAGGTAATGGAAATCGGGTATTACAACATTCTTCTCAATGCTTAGTCTACGAAGGCTCAGGTGGGTCACAACTAGAGAATGGAGGATGGCACAGTCTCTAAGGGTATCCTCTATGGTGAAAAAAGACGGACATAAAATACTGACGTCGACCTCTACTACGATATAAAAATGTGTGAAAGCGGGACATAATTGATACAGGTATTGAGGTAGAGTCGTGGGAACAAAATATCATGGGCCATGTTGTGTGGAGGGGTACATCAGGAAGGGAATGTGAATAAAGCAAGAAATATTTGCAGAAAAGATAAGAGCTGATAGTCTGGGAAGAAACAGACTAAACACAAACGTTGACAACAATGGTCCTGAAATCCCATGCTACAATTGTGGAAATCTTTCCTAACGCGGGAGAGTCTTGCTAGTCATCTTGACCATCGCAATGGACTGTGAGTCCCATGCCTCCTCACAGCGCAATAAAACACTATCGTCTGCAAAGACGAAAAGGTGAACCAGTCATACTTCATACTCATGTCTAGTCTTTAAGCATATTTCCTAACAGCATTGCAAACAGAAAAATCATTAAAATATACTCAACTAAAAAAGAAGTACAGTCAGCAAGCTTCCTATTACCACAATCACAAACGGACGTAGCGGCTAGAAAATCTTCATCAGCATATAACACTCATAAGCAAGGGTATGCAGGAATTTGTGTGCATGCACAGATATAACTGGCCCATGTGTATTTGTCAGCAATGTGCTCCAATCCTGAACAGCAAAGAATCTGAAGTCAAAACTGTTGAGTCTAATAAATATCCGTAATCTTCAAAATGTTGTTGAAATTATCTAACGGCTGTGAAATGACTTTAACCACAGTAAATTTTGAAATTATTATCAAAACAGTCTACCCATAACAAACATAGAACTAGTTAGCCTTCCACCTCTGTCTCCTCACTCGCCCTCCAGCAAACACAAACACATCATTTTTATAAGTCAGTCGACACTCGGTTTGCGATTTGATTAACACCAAGCCGACCTCTTTTACTTCCCAGGATATAACCTGGTACTCTTTCAGGCTGATTTGATCTGGTAGCCAAGGCCAATTAAAAACAAAGTCTGTCTCAATGTGAATTTGAGACTCAAACCTTTAGGCTAGGAGGCCAGCATCTATCCAATACATTACCGTTGCTTCCCCAAGCAAACCAACAGCAGCGTGAAAGATCTTAACTGGCTACTGAAGAGGTGGATGCTGCATTGTAAACATCATCTTTGGTGTCTGTAGTTCAGGCGTTGCAAATGTGCTTCCTAATTCCGGGGAGTCGGGTTTGATCCTAGCTGCGAGCGATTTTACAGCAGATCGCTGTGCGTTGGTTTCGACAGTGGCATCGATAGCCGATCGTGCAATACTGTGAGAAAATGCTGAACGTAAAACATGCGTTGCGAAATCACAACCAGCCAAAACTGCTGGAGTTGGTTCTGCAACGTCCCGTAAATACAGGCAACTAACTTTTCTTCTTATGCTCGAAACTAATCATTATGAAAGTCTGCTCCTGATTTGTCTTTGGTACAAACGACACATGCGCTTATGGTTTCTATTGTTTAAACGTGTTGTGGGTATTTTCATGACAAATCTTTTCTTACAGATAAGTGATTTGGTGTATTCTTATGTGTAATTATATCACTGTCGGATTGTGTCTAATGCTGATTAGCCTTTCTAGCCGCAACGTTAAATTTGGCTAGCTTCTTTTTCTTCTTCAGCATTCCGAGCCCTTGAGGCTCATTGCTGCAGATATCACGCGCCTCCATTCATCTCCCTGGTAGGCCTTCTCTTTCCAGTCGGTGACATCAATTGTTTTGCAGGTCTGATTGGATATTATCTCTCCCCCGTCTTCTTGGTCTGCCTCGTGGTCTACGACCATTCATCTCCCTCGTGTATACAGTGTTTACTTCTCTGTCATCTGACATTCTCTCAATGTGCTCCAACGATTTCAGTCTAATAACTGTCATGATTCCAGTGATCGATGGTGATTTAAACAGATTATGAATTTCGTGTTGCTTGTCACTCTCCATTCCCCGCTGTTTGCATCTCTGATGGGTCAATAGATTCTTCGTAAGACTGTTTTCGAAAACCTGTAATAAGGCTTCATCTATTTTAGTTGTGCTCCAAGTTTCAGAGCCATGTAAAACGACTGGTCTTTTCAACGTTTTATATATTTTGTCTGCCAGTGTCTCTCTGCCAACTGCTAATAAAAGTCAACATGTGTCCGGTAAACCAAAGTAAGCTTGTCGCTCGGTCGTCCAGGCATGCGGACTGTTCTAATTACGCTGCCGTGGCGACTTCTTATCTCACAGTACCTCCTTCGAAACCACTAAGTCGTCTTGTCTCTGGCCGAAAGTATAACACCATCCGGTAATTCTGTGCGGCGGGGAAGCAGCCCTGAGCTTCAAGATCCCCGCTGTACTTGCTCCCTGTGAGTTTATTCTTATTGTACGTGGCTAGCCCACAAGACTACCAGGAAAGACTGGTGACTATCGGGAAAGTCCTTTTGA
>CAJHNH020004013.1:813236-942826 GCA_905116865.2 Candidula unifasciata | reverse complement strand
ATTAATGATAACTGATGTCTCTATGTTGCTTTTTTTTAAAAAAAAAAAAAAAAAAAATCTCAGATTTTAAAACTATAAAGGTGGTAAAAGGACGTGTGGGAAAAGCTCCTCTCCACAGATAACGGGTCCAAAAGAGAGATGACCCCCAAGAGGAGAAACCAATAGAAGAAAAGGGAACGAACGCTAAAAACGGGTCATACGAGGGGGTCGGAACCGGATGGAACATCACCCCCAGAAATGGCCATACTAAATTAAGTCACAAAATGAGACAAAACCCGAACAAACATAGGCGGAGACTTGCGCCTCGGCTACTAGCCAGTCTAAATAAGCCCCTTTTTCATTTTTTTTTCTAAAAAGGACTAGATTGGGATCTCTACGTTGTTTGAAATTAGGATAAAACTATAGCCGCATTTTTTCAAACTGTAATTAGAGCAATTCTTTATTCTTTTTCTGTTTCGACATTATATTTCACAAAGGACTCCCAGTCTATTTCTCCATACTGTTCTATTCTGTGCAATCACTTTGATATTATCGATGGAATCTACTCCAGCAGACTTTAGTTTCGCACGTTATTTATATAAGAGAAGAACGCAAACACTTAATAAATTCTTCTTCTTCTTCTTCTTCTTCTTCTTCTTCTTCTTCTTCTTCTTCTTCTTCTTCTTCTTCTTCTTCTTCTTCTTTTTCTTTTTCTTTTCTTCTTCTTCTTCTTCTTCTTCTTCTTCTTCTTCTTCTTCTTCTTCTTCTTCTTCTTCAGAAGGGCTGTTAGTTTAATAGCTAATGGTCATTAAGGTGACTGTTCGCACCTATATAAAGAACTCATGCTATTACCGCACCAGGAACGCCTACTATTCAATAAAGCTAAACTTATTAATAAAATCGTTCTAAAATGCTCCATTTTCTTTGGCCATTTTTAAATACAGTGGAAGACACAGCAAACGCCTTAACATATTGCATATCTCTAAACCTAGAATAGACCTATACAAAACAAGCTTAGCGTACTCTGCAGCTTAGCTGTGGAATCATCTTCCACCGGGAAAACAAAATAATAATAATAACCCCTATACATACAATCGGAAACTTTTTGAATAGTATCTCACTACAGATTATATGCCCCCTTAAATGATTATGTTAAGGCTATGATGTATTTCCATGAGATGCATACTTAAATGTTTGCAATTAATATTTAATTGTTTTTGATGATGTTTATATTATGTAACCTATAAGACTTACATCATTTTTGGAACAGGCCTATTTTTATACTCTTTAAAACGTTCAATTAATGTCAGTATAAATTAGAGCACATTTCAGCATTTGTGATTAAGACTTAGATATTGTAAAAAAAAAATATTTCTATAATTCTTTAATTTTTAATTTTGTATTCCTATTTTTATATTAATAATAATAATTATTAATAATATTATTATTATTGTTATTAATATTCTTAATAACTTTGAAATGAGGTACAAATGAAAATGGTATAAATGAAGCGGAGTGGAAGGGTAGAATGTGAGACGGGCCTGCGTGCCCAATTCTTAACAGTTTAAAAATAAAATTTGTTCGTTTGTTGTTGTTGTTGTTGTTGTTGTTGTTGTTGTTGCTGTTGTTGTTGTTGTTGTTGTTGTTGTTCTTCTTCTTCTTCTTCTTCTTCTTCTTCTTCTTCTTCTTCTTCTTCTTCTTCTTCTTCTTCTTCTTCTTCTTTTTCTTCTTCTTCCTCCTTTCCTTCTTCTTTTTTCTTCTTATTCTTTCTTCTTCTTCTTCTTCTTCTTCTTCTTCTTCTTCTTCTTCTTCTTCTTCTTCTTTCTTCTTCTTCTTCTTCTTCTTCTGCTCTCGCCTTCAAAAGGGTTGCTGGCGCGTTTTTTGTTTAGGTTTACAGCTGTGCTGCGATATGTGAAACCAAGGCTTCTAATTTAAACATAAAAATCCCTTTAGTCATCTTTTACTAGATTTTTGTTATGTAGGCCGTTAGTCTATACTTTATTATTTTCGCTTCAAATGGGCCTCGGGATCCACACGGAGAACTTTATAAACTCAAGAACTACCATACACAGCTAGAGACCACACACACACAAACAAAAAGACAACATACCATGCTCATACATCAAAGTGAACAACAAATCGTCTACTTGTTACACAATGAGGGGTCTTTTCCAAGCTCACGATGATTATTTGGCAATCACCTGAACTCACTCGGGGGAATTGGGTCTCATATGTGCTCCTTGACAAGTCGGAAAGCTCCTGTTGTCTGGAGCTTTAGTGAAATATGCTGCGTTTCCGAATTTTTCTGATAAAGTCGACTAGATGATGTAGCGGAGTAGAGGTATTTGTTGTTATGAACACAAGATGTTTGTATTTACCAAACACAGTAGCGTCTTTTTTGGTCATAGCACAAGCTGATGGTATCTACAAAACACAAATAGCATCTGTCTACTCAGAAAACAAGCAGTTTGTATCTACACAACACAAGTAGCGTCTAGTTACTCAGAATACACGCTGTTTGTATCTACAAAACACAAGTAGCGTCTATATACTCAGAACACACTCTATTTGCATCTACAAAACGCAGGTAACTTCCATTTGCTCAAAACACACGCGGTTTTATATCTAAAAAACACAAGTAGCGTCTATTTACTCAGAAACACACGCTGTTTGTATCAATTAAACACAAATAGTGTCTATTTACTCAGAAACACACGCTGTTTGTATCAATTAAACACAAATAGTGTCTATTTACTCAGAAACACACGCTGTTTGTATCAATTAAACACAAATAGTGTCTATTTACTCTGAGCACAAGCTGTTTTTAATTAGGCAGTGTCTATTTAGTCACACATCATCATCATCATCATGTAGCAGGTCCTTTGCAGAATGTCGCTCTCATCACAGTGTGCCTGAAAAAAAAAACTCGGTCTCTCGCCAGTTCTTCCACCTCATGCACTTTCATACTCAAGGAGTCACTTATATCCTGTGTCCCGCCTCGTGTCGGTCGGTCCCTGCCCCTCCTTCCTGGTACCATGCCTTCTGCTATATTTGTTTTTCCAGTCCGCCGTGGCGCTTGATATGACCCAAATATTTCAGGTTCCGAAACATTATGATTTTTATTAGCCAATTTTCCTTGATGTTCTGATTTTTCAAGATGTCAGTATTTCTCCTCTTCTTTGTCCAAGATATTCTGAGAATCTTTCTATAGCATTTCAGCTCAAAAGCCCCTATTGTCTTTCTTAAGGAATGAGAGATAGTCCACGACTCAGATTTTTTTTTTAAACAGAAGAATTCTTTTTTTTTTAGTCTCTCTCTCTCTCTCTCTCTCTCTCTCTCTCTCTCTCTCTCTCTCTCTCTCTCGCTCTCTCTCTCTCTCTCTCTCTCTCTCTCTCTCTCTCTCTCTCTCTTTGTCACACGCACACACGCACACACACACACAAAACCCTGTTTATATCTACCCAAACAGTAGGCGCGGCAGCAGCTAATCTGTCAGCCTGCTCGTTACCTCACACACCCGAATCTCATAGACAGAAAATCCATGACATGCATATCCGGCATAAGATCCTTATCTCACGTTTCTAAAGACCAGTCGGTTCTTGATTGGTTATTAGGTCAAGAATACACTTTGTATTTACTGGTCATTTATATTTTAACGTGTCCCTTTACCTTCTTATTGAATGTATCATGTGACCAAAATCCGTATGCGTGAGAATTCTTCTTCTTCTTCTTCTTCTTCTTCTTCTTCTTCTTCTTCTTCTTCTTCCTTTCTTCTTCCTTTCTTCTTCTTCTTCTTCTTCTTCTTCTTCTTCTTCTTCTTCTTCTTCTTCTTCTTCTTCTTCTTCTTCTTCTTCTTCTTCTTCTTCTTCTTCTTTCTTTGCTACCGAAATGCCTAGCTGCGTTAGAACAGGAAGGGATCTCAGGAACGCCTTGTATTTAATACATTTCAGTGTCTCTGATACTTCTGTGGTCCATGTTCTACGTGGTCGACCTCAGGTTCTGTTATCGTAACGGTATTTATTCCCAGTGTGGGTTTCAGGGCCCTATTATAGGGACAACAAAACTAGACCCACTGCCTGCCCAAAAGCGTGTCTAAGAGTCGACTAATTGGGAGCTTACTTTGAAATCGGCGTACATCTGCCTGAGGAGCAAGGAACCAACAGTCTGCATACAAATTAGTCAGATCTGTCAAATGATTGCACAGGCAACACCTGGTTCTAGAACAGTACTGGAGTCTAGACATGGACGAATAACCAGAACTTTCCGCTGGAGTTTACAGCTAGTGAACGCGAAGAAGAAGAAGAGTTTCTGTATAAGAGTGTTCTCTGTGGTGCCCTGTTTATGCCAATCTTGTTACATGGCCAAACCATTTGATTTGTTGTCTACCTATACAGTTAAGTGTTGGTTATGTGCTGACTCTCCTCCTTATATCATCCTTTCTAAGTCGATCTTTCCTCGTTATACCTAACATAGTACATAAACATTTAATTTCTGTCGTGACTGTGTTCCTTCTCTCGTCTGAAGACAGTGTCAATTTTTGACATCAAAATCAGAGCGTTAGTAAGAATATTGAGTTTAACAGTGTTTTTTAATGTTCATATTCACACATAGAGCCGTGCGATGACTTTCTTTTATCTTCTACTGGCTCGCCTCATCGCACGCTCGCTGCCATCTCACAAAACCGACATCACACGACGAGCAGAAAATGGACGACTGGAAAACAACACGATACTGTTCCAGTACTTTAATCTTCCACTCGCGGCTTACACAGCCGGCACATGAACTAGACAACTGTCCAGGCACACATTATAATGCAAGTATCAAATATTATCTTCAAGCAGAAATCACAATCGTCCTACACTAACATCTTGAACGAAACACAGCAGCTGTCCTGACAGACAAACTCAGACGACCCGCAGACATATTACTGGCCAGCTTTTTTCGCCAAGTTGGACTGGAACAAATTCACCCACAAAAACATCTGCTGAATCCACACATCATCCACCGCTGTCCATGCACACTGTTCCTGGGTCCAAAACGAGACTACTCACAAACCTTTTCTTCGCTATT
Source organism: Candidula unifasciata (assembly GCA_905116865.2). Classification (NCBI taxonomy): domain Eukaryota; kingdom Metazoa; phylum Mollusca; class Gastropoda; order Stylommatophora; family Geomitridae; genus Candidula; species Candidula unifasciata. The sequence goes on along the minus strand of CAJHNH020004013.1, from coordinate 937,777 downwards.
ATATAGCCCTCTGATCTGTCCTGTTCTCGAATATTCTGGATAATTTCATTCTAACGAATTCCCCGTTGAAAGTCGTGTCTGGCCCGTGATAATTCGCATTTCACACAAATCCTGCCAGTCAACCTTCACGGTTCACGTGAACAATCATGTTTCACATAAAACCTGACTTTCAGATGTCTCTCATGAAACTCAAGACATAAATCTCGTGTTATCTCCGTCAGTCAAAACATTCACCTTACATTTATTACTGACGTCATCTATCGGGCATAACCTAATGGGGAGAAAATGACTCACTACAAGCCGGTTTTAACATACGACTGTGAAAAAAATGCACCTTAAATTTTTTCCATTTCTTAATAAAGACGAATCTTCATCAGACATTTATTGTATGCGGTAAGCAGCTTAATAGGCTTTATCTTTCATTCAATTATGTTAGCAAAGCGCAAGTTTCGAAGGGAAAAAATATACAATTTCATTACAAAGGTCAAAAAAATCAAAACCAGAAATATTTGCGTTGGGAACAGCTCGCATCATCTCATAATAGAAGTACAAAATGACAAACACAACCAGACATGACTGTCTCAAGTTCAGGGGGTTTGTACGGTAGGGGTCGAGACTTTTGACGCGAACACTTACTATCACTAACGTACAGGTCAAATCAGTACTCTGGGTGATCCGCAACGGCCAGACGTCTTGTTTAGGGTCTAATGTGATCACACAAAGTGAGCTACAAGCAAATCCAATTACGGTCAGCAAAGTATAATGAGTTTTGTTACATTAAACATCAGCTTCCGCTGAACAGAACCTATTGGGCCAGCTTAGTAGTGGCTTCGTTTCTGTAGCTGTTGTATTGAGCTAACCCCGGGTTCATCGGCGCTGACGTCGAGAGATGGAATTAGACTGGGCGTTGTTTGTTCACTAGAGACAGGTCACTTTTGTCATTGTAGTTCAGTTCAAGTAGAGTTTCTGTAACTCTAATTACACAAGCTCATCATTGTGCATATTGTCCAACGCTAATTACATCAGTAACATCCGCTGTTGGCTGATAATGACTCTAAACAATCACCTACTTGTGAAATGATTAGTACAGGGGCACTTTACAAACACCATAGAGGAGGTGGTAATTTGTAGGGTCTTTCTCTCCCCCCACCCCCCCCCCCCCACGCCCCAATCCCCCTCCTCTGCCAGGGGCATTGTACAAACAGGTCTTCATTTTACGTCTGCCATTTTATCTCCTGAGAAGTCTTCCATTTACATCTCGTCCATTCTATTTCTTCATCGTGACTCTCTATTGCAGTTGATACTAGTGTATTCTCACCAGATGGCCACCCATTTTCGTCTTTTGCTCTCTAAAAAACTGTGTGCCTAGTTTTAGTCTAAGCCTTTTTTAATGTCTTAACGTTAATTGTTGTCTCTGAATGCACAAATGCTTCTACGACATCCTATATCTGTTGAGTTAGTGTGCTCATTAGTTTGATTAGGGGTCCACATAAAGGAAAACACAGCGACGGGGCTATAGCGTTTGTGATCTGTGCGGTATATAGAAAACGAACGAACACACACACTTTTTTCCCCCGAAGGGTTAAGAATTAGGCACATAGGCCTAACATTCTAACGTCCAACATTTTGCCCTTCAAGTAGACTACTTGCAAACAGTTACTAATTCGTACACCTTTGTGCCAGACAGACAGACAGACAGACGGGGCCGCGTTAGCGCAGTCGATAGGAGGCTCGCTTTCAAATTCAGCTGCCACTCGCTGCAGCCACGGTCTGTGTTCGAAACCGGGCGGTTCCCGGGGTTCACCCTGCCGCTGGGAAATGGGTACCAGAGTTGACACTCTAGGTTAAATGGAGGAACGTCGCTGTAGCTACAGAGTTACGTGCGGACGGCGACACAGGCGGACATTTCTTATCAGCTGTCCGTTCTGGTGGCAGAGCACTTTTAGTTTATAACCGTGTGCAATGACACTGGTTCACATCTCCCGATTTTACCTTCAGACGGACGGACAGACAGACAGACAGACAGACAGACAGACAGACAGACAGACAGACAGACAGACAGACAGACAGACAGACAGACAGACAGACAGACAGACAGACAGACAGACAGACAGACAGACAGACAGACAGACAGACAGACAGACAGACAGACAGACAGACAGACAGACAGACAGACAGACAGACAGACAGACAGACAGACAGACAGACAGACAGACAGACAGACAGACAGACAGACAGACAGACAGACAGACAGACAGACAGACAGACAGACAGACAGACAGACAGACAGACAGACAGACAGACAGACAGACAGACAGACAGACAGACAGACAGACAGACCAACCGACCGACCGATTGGTCGGTCGCTTGGGCGGCCGGCAGGCAGGCAGGCAGATAATTAGATAGATAGATAGACAGATAGACAGATAGACAGATAGACAGATAGACAGACAGACAGACAGATAGATAGATAGATAGATAGATAGATAGATAGATAGATAGATAGATAGATAGATCGATCGATAGATCGATAGATCGATAGATCGATAGATCGATAGATCGATCGATCGATCGATCGATCGATAGATAGATAGATAGATAGATAGATAGATAGATAGATAGATAGATAGATAGATAGATAGATAGATAGATAGATAGATAGATAGATAGATAGATAGATAGATAGATAGATAGATAGATAGATAGATAGATAGATAGATAGATAGATAGATAGATAGATAGATAGATAGATAGATAGATAGATAGATAGATAGAAAGATAGATAGATAGAAAGATAGATAGATAGATAGATAGATAGATAGATAGATAGATAGATAGATAGATAGATAGATAGATAGATAGATAGATAGATAGATAGATAGATAGATAGATAGATAGATAGATAGATAGATAGATAGATAGATAGATAGATAGATAGATAGATAGATAGATAGATAGATAGATAGATAGATAGATAGATAGATAGATAGATAGATAGATAGATAGATAGATAGATAGATAGATAGATAGATAGATAGATAGATAGATAGATAGATAGATAGATAGATAGATAGATAGATAGATAGATAGATAGATAGATAGATAGATAGATAGATAGATAGATAGATAGATAGATAGATAGATAGATAGATAGATAGATAGATAGATAGATAGATAGATAGATAGATAGATAGATAGATAGATAGATAGATAGATAGATAGATTACAAGCATGGATAGAGCTGAAGTGCGTTAAAGATAGATTACAAGCAACCGGTATTGTAGAGACAATGACTCGGTGACTGAGATAAACGGCTGAAAAGTCAGATTACTTGATTTGCCAACGGGCCTGATTTGTAACCTTTCTAACATGAAAATATTGTTTTGTGAGCTGTGTCAATTTTTTTTTTAAATGTCGACGTCTGTGGTTAAGGTGTTAAGAACGTGCTTCGTAATCCTGGGTTACAGGTTTGTTCCCACCTGATGGCTTTTTTGGCAGAAGAGCGCTTTGTGTTGGTTTAGACAGTAGTATCGATAGATTAGGAAACGATGGTGAACTACTAGTCGTAAATTTTCCTTGTATAAACACCCCCCCCCCTTTTCCCCCCTCCCCCAATGCTGAAGTTGGTTCTGCGACACCATGTAAGGGACACGCAACTTTCTCTTTCATCTATTTGTCTACATGTCTGTATGTCTGTCAGTTCAACGTTAAATATCAGTGCTAGGCTACCGTATAGATGAGCTAATCCAGACACCATGTTCCGCAACAACTTCGTCATTTAGCCTCGTCCTTACGACGCACACTTAAAAACATCAGACGTCAATCGCTGAGTTATATCCCTGGAGCAAGCAATCAGCTTTATTCAGAAATGAATTACCTCAAGTGCAGAAAAATTTACTCCAGTCCCCAGTAAAATTGTCGAGATATTTCCTGCAAGTCTTTTCAAAATGTCTTCCAGGCAATTAACTCGAAGCAACAGACTTCAAGAATCCAGTGTGAAGTGACATGGGAAGTGACATTTTGAATTAAGTAGAAATATTTCGTTAATCAAATGCAACTATTTATCCCAATCTAGAATATATTTATGCTTCTATTTTACACCAGTCATTCACTTATTTTATAGATTCTTCCTTGAATGGTTTTTGCTTACTTGTCTCGTTTGGTACTTTGAAAAGGATGGCGCGTTTCTTAAACAGATTGAGGGGACGTACCTGTGTCGCTTTGTTTACATACAGCATGGCATATCTGCACTTTTCTGTCGATACATCAAATTCTTTCATTCACGTGTTGGCCAGGTTAGCCTTTCCTGTTTTTAGTTTCCCTACCTCAAGAATTGTGGAATTCTACAAAATTAACATTTCAAGGATGGGAATCAAATAGGTAAACATGCCTTAAACCACATTCAACCGTGCAGCCATGAAGAAAAGTTATAATGGAGCACGACAAAACGGTTACAAAGTAACCTGTAGTCAAGTGTTGGTTGCTCTTGATTTGTTTTTCTTAGGTATGTATCATGTAGTCAGCAAAACAAACCTCTGCTGGTTGGTTAATTACGGAAGTTTGAATGTGGGATAATCTCTTATAAGCCTATAGTACATCTTTCCTAAGTATGAGTTCGTATATACTGGATGATTGTTGAGGCTATGGGTTTGCTGCCTAGACCAATACGAGCCACCATCACAACATTTGCCATTCTAGAGTGTCTTGCGAACCTTGTGTAAATAGGAGTGACACAGACACGTGACACCACCGTAGTGCAACAAGTTATATTAACATTGTCCCTGTGTTAAATAAAGAGAGTTACGTTTCCTTGCTGAATATTTGACATTATTATATTCATGTTAAAAAAAAAAAAAAAAGACATATAATATTAGATTCATATTTTTAGACCAGTCAGCATTCTGTGGGTGTTCTGATCAACATCATGCCGGCCAGCTTCACTTCCCAGACTTGTAGCCATCTTAGGCTGGGCCGCCCTGGTAGCAAAAATCGTTGAAAATAAAATCAGACTCAATGCAGATTCTACCTCAAGACTTTTGGGCCGGAAAACGAGCGTCTAACCGCTGCGCCATCGATGCCCTCATTCCATTAACGTACTTATTTTAAGACACTTTCACTTTTTAGTTTTTCATAAATGGAGAAATTAACGTAAAAGGGGCAAGGCGTGGGAGGCATTTATCTTTTATATTTCTAAGTTTGGATATCCTATTTACGAATTTCTCCCAGAAATACTGAAAACCAGTCTCTGATATCGGACATTTGAAACAGAACTTGTGCATGTTACAAAGAAAGACACTTTTTTAAAGCTACTAGCCCCTCGGGTAGATCGTTGAATAGTTAGTTCTTTAATAAAAAGTCAACCACCTCAATCCCACTGAGGAAATTTGAGTTATAATTGTGATCTGATTATATGTGTGCCAAATTCAAGGGCTTAAACGGTTTTGTCTGCCAGTGGTTTGGGCTGAATATTCCTAACTGTGTATGATATTGTCTTCTGGTATGTAGCAAAAAGTAAGTAAGTAAGTAAAAAGTAAAAACCCATTTACCACGCCTCCAGTCGAATTGGGCATACAGAGCTGGACCTATATTTATTTAACTCGGTGGGTCAGGCTGTCAGCATCACGTCGGCCACCTTTACTTACAAGGACCTTCAATGGGACCCATTTCTAGGTGGGGTTGACCTGGAAGTCAATGTCATATTTGAGGGGGTGGGGCGGGGGGGGGGGTGTTGTTCCTGCTCCGTCGAGATCTGAACACACGACCTTGGGATCTGCAGGCCAGAGTCTAGCCGTTACACCTGGACGGCTATCCTGGTATATGCTGCTCGATCCATACTTCTATAAACTAGTAAGAGCTTGACGGGGGCGATATGATGAACATCACGCAGACCACTTTTACATCCCAGGACATGTCCTGGTACTCGTTGTAAGAATGTTATGAAGAAGCAATTTGAATATCTGACATGTGAATATCAAACATTAAGTTAACAAGCAAAAATTAAATTTCCTGAAATATAAATATGGTCTTTCGGCAAATCCACCAGAGATCCAAAGTGAATAATGTTCATGCTTTAAAAAAAAAAAACAGATACATCATTAAGAAGCGGTCAACGCCTGGGCAGATGTAGGAATTTCACAGGAAATTAAGGAATAATATATACTGTGAAATCCCCTTAATATGTATAAATAATGTATACTAATACCATAGATCATTAACACCAGCACTCACATAATAATACAATATAACTGTATGGAATAGACCAATGGGAGATAGCAAGCAGAATCCACAGACGATGGTACTCCGCTGCTTGGCCTTTTCCCTTACAAGAAGCAGTCTCTGGGTGGCCAGTTATGATAATGGGTACTGTATACATTCCGAAACACGGTTGCAGGGCTACACGTAAATAGATAACAAACTTTGCTAATGTGACGACCAAATATAATACACATATTGGTTCATTCTGCCCGGAGAGACCTCGCTTGACTTTATTAAACGGCTATCTTGTCTCCCTCTGTCAAAGTACTAAGCCATGTGGACTTGTAGCTAATTTAGTGGTCAGTAATCAAAATCTTCTTCTTTTTTATCATCATTATCATCATCATTATCTTTCTTATTCTTCTTCTTCTTCTTCTTCTTCTTCTTCTTCTTCTTCTTCTTCTTCTTCTTCTTCTTCTTCTTCTTCTTCTTCTTCTTCTTCTTCTTCTTCTTCTTCTTCTTCTTCTTCTTCTTCTTCTTTCTCTTCTTCTTCTTCTTCTTCTTCTTCTTCTTCTTCTTCTTCTTCTTCTTCTTCTTCTTCTTCTTCTTCTTCTTCCTTATCTTTTTTTGTAAAGATGCATTTTGTGTTTTATAAACATGTTTTAAAAAATTAAGGTGATATTTATAGTTTGCAAAGGTGTTTTCCTCCGTTTATGAAATGGTTTAACCAGATTTATAAAATGCAGTGTTTCCAGCTTTGCAAAAGTTGTTTCTCTCTCTTGTGAAGTTTAAAAATCACTCTTATCTCTCCCCAGTATATCTGTAAATGCCCCATTCTCCTATCATACATTAAACAAGCAGAGTCGCATCATAAGACACGAACTTCACAGCACTGCCGACTATTTTAATGTATGTATGAATGCCAGAATAGCAAGCAGTGTAAGTAATCTTTTGAGGGCATGTTTTCTTATTTCAAATGTGTCTGAACACTAGTATTTTTGACATGCTCTGTTTGAATTATAACGTACTCACGAACACACAGAGCAACTTAGTACATCACACTTAATCAAGATTTAGTTGCTAGATCACCTATTCAAGATTTAGTTGCTAGATCACCTATTCAAGATTTAGTTGCTAGATCACCTTTTCAAGATTTAGTTGCTAGATCATCTATTCCAGTTTTAGTTGCTAGATCACCTTTTCAAGATTTAGTTGCTAGATCACCTATTCAAGATTTAGTTGCTAGATCACCTTTTCAAGATTTAGTTGCTAGATCACCTATTCAAGATTTAGTTGCTAGATCACCTTGAAAAGATTTAGTTGCTAGATCATCCAATCCAGTTTTAGTTGCTAGATCACCTTTTCAAGATTTAGTTGCTAGATCCAGAGCGTCAGGAGCAGTGAACTTCAGAGAACTACTGTTAGGTTACTAAATGTAGTAAACATATGGAGTTTACACTATAACTTGTATCAGGACCGCTCGAGTTACAAAGAGGTTAGAAGAGTACATTGTTTCTCTGCAGTCCCCCCTCCCCCCCCCCCCCCCCCCCCCCCCCCCCCCCCCCCCCCCCCCCCCCCCCCCCCCCCCCCCATTGAAATAATTCCCAGGCTATAATACCTGTATATTTCAGAACCTCAAACTGGAAGCCATATATTGAGTATCACATCCACATTGAGTTAATAAAATACTAGGAGAAGACAAGATGACAATTGTCCATGCCATCCTAGCAGTTACTCGTCAGCAACGATTTCATCAATATCTATATTAATACAAATGTTAATTTTCCAATGTTGTTCACTCTAAACTCGGAAACTACTAAACCGATTGCTTTCAAATTTGCACACAACGTTGCCTTCGACTTAATGCGTGATTTTTTTGTCAGAAAATCGCTCAAACCACGAACGACGTAGCTCCAGCAACGGTCTAATCATTATTTGTTTTGTTGCCGGCCCGGATTTGTTTTTATTTGCCTGAACATATTTGACTGCTAAGCTCTTATTTAACTTTGCATTATTATATAATTTCATTTCCACTATCTGCTTGAGTGTTTGGTAGCGTAGTTGGTAACTATTCTGCTCATTGTGCGGGTGGTCCGCGTTCGAATCCCCGCTATATAAAAAAAAAAAATTTAAGCATCTAACTGGGCGGCTGGCACGTTGTGTTGTGGTTTATGGCTAGGCTGCGATATCTACGCCTTTTTCGGTTTTGGGGTTTACAGCGGCGACGTGATGCTCAATGGTCATGTCAGGGTAATCTTCGTTCGCACTCGAGAGGGCCGTTGGCACGCTGTTTTGTGGTTTACAGCTAGGCTACGATATCTGACCCAAACTCTTCAGTCGTCGGTAGTATAGTTGTAAGTATGTCATCCTTTACGCGGGTGAGCGGTGTTCGATTCCCCGCTGGGTGATATTTTTTCTCTTTCTGTCTTTCTATGTGACAGTGTTCTGTAGCGATACCGTGAGACGTAACATGGCAATATCAGTTAGAGCCAGTGAACACAGGCCACCGGCTCGCCCACTGGCACCCTGGTAGACGACTTCGTCGGGACAGTAATGATCGCATCAACGTTGCAGAAGTCCTTTTCAGAGCTCTTGCTGGCGTGCAATACTAAGCACATAACCAAGTCACAATAATAACTTGAAGACCCCCCTTCGGGAATGCTGGCTAAATGTACTGATATTTTGTTTTAAGCAAAGCACCTTAAAGCCAGCGACGAAGCCCCTTCACTCCGTTTCCCATATGCTGGGTAACAGTGTAGATTCTATGTTTTGCCAGTTTAACATGATCCCTTTCGCGGTCTGCCTGGTTTACTAAAGGAAAGTTACATCAATCCGTTTGTAGTCAGTCATGCATGCTGCAGGAGCTGCCGGATCATACGATTGGCCTCCTAGACCAGCTAGCAGACAAGGCTAAGGATCTGGCCTGCTTTCCCTCACATAGTGTTTTCAAACTGCTTTGTCTCTTCCCGTGATAAGGTTGATAAATATATACACACACACACACAACCACACAACTACACAAATACTGTAAGGCTCCCATTTCCCTTAAAGAGAACTGTCTGGACAAGGCTACAAAGTCAGGCTTATCGCAGCAATCGCTTTGGCGAAATGCGTCTCGCATGACACTGATGACATTCAATACCAGACCTATCATAGTAACCACACAGTCCGCCAGATAATCTGCACATTCGCTGCCTTGAACGGCTTTATATCGGTGAAAAGATAAAAGTTAGACGCTATTCGCAATGCGCTTCACCCATTAAATTTTAATAATGTTAACCCTTTCGCGCCTGTTTCGTGTGAAGGAATACAAATGACAAGAAGCAGGAAAAATAGTTCTCATTTGAAAAACAACCATTTTACTCAGTAAAAAAAAATGTCCGATATAAAACGAAATTACGCACTAATGATAATAATTTAAAGCGAATGCAGCAGAGAGTCAACAAGGTAAATCTTCCTGAGGATTATTAAATTTAATGACGTGATTGTTTTTAACCCTGATCCTGCCGCCGACGTGAGACCAGTGTGACGAATGGGAAATCAACACGTTGTAATTTCTTTAAATAAAACTAATTTATCGTAAGATAATCACCCATCAATTTTTAAAGTTACTATAGCCAATGACGGACTTATACAACATTTGCGCATGTGCAAACGGAAACAATGCTTGTACCGGTTAAGCGGCATTAGCGGGGGCATAGCACACACCGCCAAGAACAGAAGTCAAAACACAATATTGACTCCTTATATCAAACCTGCACAAAGTATGATATGAAATTAAACACCGCAAAAACTGAGGTAATGAGAATATGCAGGAAACATAATATGATAACTTTCGTGTTAACGGCACAACAATAACCCGAGTACGAGAATTCAAATATCTAGGAAGCATATTTAATGAGGATGGCAGAGTCGATAGAGAGATAGAAGCCAGATTACAGAAGGCAAATGCTGTCATCTTCCAGTTAGGCCCACTGCTCCGATACCTAAATGTCTCCCTTCCAGCAAAAAATTAATAACACCTTCATCCCTACTTTATGTAAACATGGACAATGAAGAGGGCACTAGAAAAGAAACTAACTACCTGTGAAATGCGCTGTCTCTGTAAAGTCACAAAAAACACAAGAAGAAACGAGGTTACGAATACCAGCATTAGAGAGCAAGTTGGAACAGGACCGTTTCTGGATTATACTGACTGACGAAGAACGAAATAGTTCGGCCACCAAGTGAAAATGCAGTCAGACAAAATCGCATATGAGACTTTTCTTCAGTATAACATCTAAGAGGAAGGCGAGAGGAAGATCAAACAAAAGAGAAAAAAATTGTTAAGCTGAAACCTGCAAAAAGATTAACAATTCCATCACCAAGCCACTCGAGACGTACAAGACAAATATAGAAAACTACAGAACTGGGCTACAAGCTGGTAGCAGGGAGACGACAAAAGAAAGAAGAAGCAGAAGAGATGGCACATACAGGAAGTGTCGCTTTTGGTGCTTCTCGGAGTGAAAGGGTTAAAGCCTGTGCTGTTCTCACTAAGGGTGATTGCAAAGGAAATATATGATAAATGTCTTAGTCGTTTCCTTTTGTATTTATTTGTTGAGGCACATTTTAATCAAACGTACATTTTTCTGTTCACCTTTCCTAAGGTCCTAATAAGTATGCACTCCTATTTATACTTGTTGTTTCTTAGTTTTATCCCAACATACCTTTCCATTTCACTTCATCTTTATCACGTCACATACATTCAGTTATCAACTTTATCTCTTATGCTAAATTTATTAAATTCAAATATTTATTCCAGAAGCCATATTCACTATATATTTTTTTCCATGCTGCAGTAATGAATTGGGCTCCACATAATTTTTCGATCAGGAATTTTTTTAAGCCATTTCTTGCCACTAATTAATTAAAGCGCATTGGACGAGTTCAAGTGTCAACATACTGTGTCTAAAGCCAAACCCACAGAGAAAGACATTTCCGTGCGCACAGGTGCATTCTGTCAACACCACAACGAAAGACGGAAGCTTTTTTTAGCGTGCAGTGATTACGGCAGCTGTTGTTTGTATTAAACCTCGGACAAACAGAAGGTCTTGTAGTTGTTACGTCATGCAGTTTGTTTGTTTGTTTGTTAAGAGAAGTCGCCTTAGTTTCCGGGGAGAAACGGAGAAAGTGTCTGCAGTATGAGATTAAAACGTGAATGCTTAGCGGAATATATCAGAATTTTCATGACATACTCACATATTATAGTAGAGTCCGCAGGGGATGGAACTTTAGAGCTAGGCTCTCGTGAAGCCCCTCGTAATATTGTAGATTCCTCTTCCTCCCCCCCCCCCCCCCCCAACAATTATGCTACAAAAGATTCCTTTGAACAGTGTATGCTAATTTTTTGGGGGGAAGTTGTTTAATCATGTAATTTATTTTAAATTAAGTACACTAGTGTGTGTGTGTGTGTGTGTGTGTGTGTGTGTGTATATATATATATATATATATATATATATATATATATATATATATATATATATATATATATATGCAATTCAGCAAATTAATAATGATAATGATGACGACGACGATGATGATGATAATAATAATAATAACAACAAAAATAATAAAACTTTTTTGCTAAAGCGAATATAAATCTACTAATATACTTACTTCAAAAGGTAATTGCTATAAATGGTTATGTGGCGCATCTTAGCTCCCTTAAACAAATAACGGGCGGGGGTGTCTGTGTGTGGGGGGGGGATTTCATTTGTGTAGGGGGCACCAAAGCGTGCGCCCCCCCCCCCACCACTCAATTATTTGCTAAGGAAAATAATGTGTAAGGTAATGGTGAGGTTTGTGGGGTGGAGAGGTGGGGAGGGGGAGGGGTGTGGTATAGGCCTTCAGTATTTTAACGAGGCAGGGGTAGAGATAGGATGAAGGGTTAACGGGTAAGAGCTTTGCAGGCAATATTTTGCGTAGGTAACCAGAAGGGTGTGGTGGAGTGAAAATACCCCCCCCCCCCCCAAAAAAAAAAAGCAAGGTCGGGGGGGGGTGGATTAGGGGTGATGGGCTCTGTTCCCATCCCATTTTTGGCTTTTTTAAATTTAGGAAAGAGGGAGGAAAGTCGCCGCTTGTTTTCCGCCTGAAAAATTTGTAAGACGAAGGGAAGAGGTGGGGAGTGGGCTCAGGGCCCGTTTTCTTCATGGCGGCGCGCCTTTAGCAGACCCATATATGTGCAGACCAACTTCAAATGAAATATCTCAACTAAAAACCGTATTGAACGGAAGACACAAGTTTGACATGTTTAATGTAATAGCTTGATGGGACGTAAGGCGTTAAAAAGGTATTTCATGCAAGAAATTATGTTATGAGTCAACATTTGGTTTGTTGTTCAGTAGTGAAAGAGCTAAACGTCAGTCGGTACTCTATTGCCGAACGCCTTGAATTCGTTGTTATATGTTTGACTCATATGTATTTTTAAAGCCTTTAAAAATAACACAAAAATATATCTTAGCCAATATAAACCAGACCACAGTTATAAGCAAAGCTGCTCGCAGCAGGTTGGGGACGTTTTTTTAACTAACCCCTAACAAAGGTAATCGCGGAGTTTCCGGAAAGGTACAGTATATTTTGCATGTTATAGGTTGGTGTTAGGATTAGACTGAGGATCTGTGTCAGCCCCAACCGCCCTAACCCCCGCTTTAGCCCTAACACTAAGCCGTAACCCTAACTTAAACCCCAACCCTAACTCTAACCCTAACCGTAACCCTAAATTTAACCCCAACCCTAACTGTAACCCTAACCAAAACCCCAACCCTAACTCTATACCTAACCAAAACCCCAACCCATAACACCCCAAGAATTTTGGATTTTTGGGGGGAACTCTGCGATTTCCTTTGTATGGAATGAATTAATAATAAAGTACCGCACGTTGAATGTTGTTGTTGTTCTAAAAATCAGAATTGGAATCGGGTTTAAACACAAGACTTTCAGGCCCACAAACAAACACTTAGCAACTGCACTATCCTCAGCTCCCAGCAGACTTTAACTGGCGCATCAGCCATCCCAACATGTTCGGTAAAACTGTTATGTGATTCGTCAGTACCGACTGTATGCACACAGACAATCAAACAGACAAACATATGTAAATGTCTGGGTGACATGCGACCACATATTTAAACTATACTTATTGTGTAAACAGCGGCGTCCGTGGCTAAGGCGTTGCGAGTACGACTCGTAATCCAACGTACCGCGATCGAAACCCACTGCGGGCTACATGGATTTTTATCGTGGTATGGGACGTCCTAGGTCGACCCAGCCTCAAATGGGTACCAGGATGGGCTGTCATGGGAAAGTAAAGACAGCCGGCGTAATGCTGACCACATTACCCACCGAGTGCTGATGGTCTGTAAAAATATGGGCGCTCTTCCCATATGCCCGATACGCCTAAAGCGTGAAAGGGATCTTTACTTTTACTTTACTTATTGTGTAAACGTTGTTAGAACAAAAATAAAATAGAGAGAACAGGTAGTAGTAGTAGTAGTAGCGGAAGTATCAGCAATTATTGATTTTACTTATCACTGAAATAAAAATTAGTTCAATAACAACAATTATTGATGCTGACATAACAACAAAAACAACATTACCTACTGCTACTACTACTACAACTACGACAACAACAACAACAACAACAACAACAACAACAACTACTACTACTACTTCTACTTCTACTACTACTACTACTACTACTACTATTACTACTACTACTACTACTACTACTACTACTACTACTACTACTACTACTATGTTTTTGGAACAAAATATAATAGAGAGAATAGATAGTAGTAGTAGCAGCAGAGTATCAGCAATTATTGTTGCCTATCGCTGAAATAAAAATGAGTACAGTGACAGCAAATCTTGATACTGACATAGCAACAACATCAACAGCAATAACAACAACAACAACAACAACAATTACTACTACTACTACTACGCTACTACTACTACTACTACTACTACTACTACTACTACTACTACTACTACTACTACTACTACTACTACTACTACTACTACTACTACTACTACTACTACTTTTTCTTTCTTTCTTTCTTTCTTTCTTTCTTTCTTTCTTTCTTTCTTTCTTTCTTTCTTTCTTTCTTTCTTTCTTTCTTTCTTTCTTCTTTCTTTCTTTCTTTTTCTTTCTTTCTTTCTTTTCTTTCTTTCTTTTTTCTTTCTTTCTTTCTTTCTTTCTTTCTTTCTTTCCTTTCTTTCTTTTCTTTCTTTCTTTCTTCTTTCTTTCTTTTCTTTCTTTCTTTCTTTCTTTTTCTTTCTTTCTTTCTTTCTTTCTTTCTTTCTTTCTTTCTTTCTTTCTTTCTTTCTTTCTTTCTTTCTTTCTTTCTTTCTTTCTCTTTTCATTCTATTAGTCAGCATTCTATGTCAGTTCCTTCTTCATTTACTCAGTGCTCTATTAAAGAAAGTAACTACATGGTAAACATCGGTGAACTATCTACACATAATTCACAACACAGCTCATACTGACGCAGAGAGGACATTTTAAACATAATGTAAACGATATAATGATAGACACATATCAGTAGACGTTCTGGCGCCACAGAGGCAGTGAAATACTGTCCTAAACATTACCATCAGACCCTCTCTTACCAGCCCTGTCTTCTTCTTCTTCTCTTTCTTCTTCTTCTTCTTCTTCTTCTTCTTCTTCTTCTTCTTCTTCTTCTTCTTCTTCTTTTTCTTCTTCTTTTTCTTCGTCTGCTTTTCTAACTCCCCAATAAAGCATGGGCCCTCAACCAACTCACGCCAAGTCGTTCTATCCTTTGCTTCGCATGCACCTCTCCCATATCCTCTCCACTGTTTTAACTTCTCTCTCTAACTTGATTCTCCATGTTTTGTCTTCCTTTCTTTCTATGCCCTAGTAGGTTTCAGTGCGATGAAGTTCTAATTATACTGTTCTCATGTTTTTTCAACGTGTATCCTATCCAGCTCTAGCGTGTTTTCTTCACCTCTTGGTCCACAGGAGCTTGTTTAGTTCTCCCTCAAAGCTCAACATTAGTGATTCTATTATACCTCTTAATTCCCTCTCTTCTTCGCAGCCCTGCTTTTAAATATTTCAGTACAAATCCGTTTTCACGCTTCATCCCTTAGCAGATTACTACAGTAAATCCTCGTTAACACAAAGTCACGAAAGGCGAATATTGTTTAACATGAACACAATAGTGGTCCTAGCAAGAATGTGTTATTTATAATACATCTGTTAGTGCTCGCTTAGCATGAATGTTTTTAACAAGAATTCTTGATTTTTCGGTTTCTCAGAATTTCACACTGGCGAGGTTGTGCTTAATAAACATCAATAACCTAAAACAGGTGGCAAGTAACCGCCAGACATGGAGAGCGATGATCTTTGCCTTATGGCTCAAAGAGAAAGTAACTATCTTCACCGCACGTCGGGGATACAGTTACCTGCTAAGATCCACTTTAAAACATGTTCTTTTTGTTATCGTAATAAAGCGGACGACTACTGTTACTGTTCTGTAATGTAGCCACCGTAGGCTCTTGATTGATCTTCATGTCATGTTGCTTTGACTGATATTATCTGACTTATCATTTTATGAGTTAACATAGGCATATAATTTTATATATAATGCGTGTGTTTCTGAGTAAGTTATAAAGGTTTAAATGGCTGCTTTCGTTCGTTATTTGATCCTTTATTAAACCTTAGCAATAATGTGAGTTTTAACCTTAGCCCCCCCCCCTCCCCCCTTGCCACCCGCCCCTATCTATTTCTTTTAACCCTCATCAGCCTTGAGATAACTCACCGTAGCTATGACAATTTCTTGCTGCTATTCAACTTAGGTGGTTGTCAAGATCAGCTATAAGCTTTTATTATGTGTGTGTTGACTTACGCAACAATTCGCAGAACAAATGCTTTACTAATTTTCTACCCCAGATGACGTCACATGACAGTCCAACATTTTAGAGGGTGGTAACACTGGGTTTCCCGGCTTTATGATGTTTTTAACGACCATAAAACATCTAGAACTAGCTCTAACCCCAACCCACCTACGTCTCACGAGGGGGTTCAGCCTAGGTCCCACGACAGCATGTAGCCTAGGTCCCACGACTGCATGCAGCCTAGGTCCCACGACTGCATGCAGCTTATCTACCACTCCCTGAAATATTAGACTGTCCCGTGACCTGTGGATTTACCCTATTTTGGGCAAGATATTGAAAAAGCAGACCGACACAGTAATTATCCATTTTTTTTTCAGGCATAACAGTTTCAGTACTACTGTAATAAACATTTTGTGGCGAGTACCAACATTTTTTTAGACACTTTGTTTGTTGAGTTATCTTCTTCACTTCCTCTTTTACCGCACTGGATGTCGAGGGAGACATATGTTCTGTCCCATGCTCTTCTGGTCGACTCAACCATAGACACATGGTGCTGTTGTAAAGTTTCTCTGATGTTTTTGTGTGTGTGAGTACCGACACCTTTTCTTCCTGCTAATTACTATAATAGCTAAGAAGAAGAAAGATAAACAAAACACACCCACTGCACATTACACATCTTGTACTCACCTACACAACTGATGAAAAGAAAGAAAATCACGTACGTCCACCTTCCGATAAACAGCTTACAGTTCATATTGGCCGTTGCAGCAACTGGCTTCGTTGTGTGTCTATTCTCTGGCAATGGCGTGCTCGCCCAACTGTTAATGTGCGTTTAATGGTGATACTCGGTGCAGTAATTCTCACTTACATCTTCCTAAGCTGTTGCCACGATGTGGTGTCAGGGATCGCTTTTGCCGTTACCACCCACATTTGCATATTGAATGAAAACATCCGGCTGGGGAGGTCAGTCATGAATCTGATTGGACAAGCGAACATATGAGTATATGAAGAAAACAGGATGTGTTTTTGTTGCTTGACTTTACATTCGTTCTGTCACGCAGGAGCCTCTGGGACTCTTTTTTGATAACTATTCCTAGCACTCACGTTGTAAAATGCATTTAATTAATAAGGAGTTGAGCACGCTTTGGGCCGAAAGGTGATGATATCACATCCTAGCTTTAAACCACACCTTCATATAGCAACTACAGATGCGGGGAACTGGGAAATTAAACACTCTGATGTCCCGGCATTCCCTAGTTTGAGGTATTTGTAAACATATTTGATTTTTTTTTAATTGTAAACATAATTAAAACAAGATGAGGATGAGAATCATGATAACAACTTCGCATTTAACAGTTCGAAGTCTAATACCTTCCTCCTCTATGTGTGTCTGTGCGACGTCCCTTGAACGAACCGGATTTGTAAGGACGAAAGAAGAAGTAGAAGAAGAAGAATAATAAGAAGAAGAAGAAGTAGAAGAAGAAGCAGAAGAAGAAAGAAGAAAGAAGGAGAAGAATAAGCAAAAGAAGAAAGAAGAAGAAAGAAGAAGAAGAAGAAGACGACGAAAAAGAAGAAGAAGAAGAAGAAAGAAGAAGAAGAAGAAGAAGAAGAAGAAGAAAGAAGAAAAGAAGAAGAAGAAGAAGAAAGAAGAAGAAGAAAAGAAAAAGAAGAGAAGAAAAGAAGAAGAAGAAGAAGAGAAGAAGAAGAAAGAAAAAAAGAAGAAGAAGAAGAAGAAGAAGAAGAGAAGAAGAAGAAGCAGAAAGAAGAAGAAGAAGAAGAAAAAGAAAGAAGAAGAAGAAGAAAAGAAGCAAAGAAGAAGAAGAAGAAGAAGAAGAGAAGAAGAAGAAGAAAGATGAAGAAGAAGAAGAAGAAGAAGAAGAAGAAGAGGAAGAGAAGAAGAAGAAGAAGAAGAAGAAGAAGAAAGAAGAAGAAGAAAAGAAGAAGAAGAAGAAGAAGAAGAAAGAAGAAGAAGAAAGAAGAAGAAGAAGAAAAGAAGAAGAAGATGAAGAAGAAAGAAGAAGAAGAAAGAGAGAAGAAGAAGAAGAAAGAAGAGAAGAAGAAAAGAAGAAAGAAGAAGAAGAAGAAGAAGAAGAAGAAGAAGAAGAAGAAGAAGAAGAAGAATCGTGGCTTTACTATATAATTGCCTTCAAGTGGGTGCCTCAAGTAATTGTTTTTCTGCGTATTCTGCCAGTCTCACATGCATATAGTATTAAAGGTTATACGTTGCACTTCAACACTGTTTTTCTGAATGCAATTGCCATCTTCCTACTGGTCAGTATCTTTTGCATCTTGCCAAACGCCAAATTTTGCCATGGCGATATCTTGTCCTAATTTCAGCAAGGCATCTTGCAGCAGATTTATAAACACTTTTATGTTTTCTGTGTAGCTGTTATAACATCTCATTGTCTACCAGCTGTTACTTTATTACCCATAGATACATTTCCTGCCTGGTCAAGACGTGATGTTATCTGACAACCATCGAAGGCGCTTGTCTAGCCTTACAGGTAATTTCGGCTTAGCGAGATTTGTATGTGCAGGATTCTCACACTTGAGTTATTAATCACGCGGACGGCAATCCTAGAGGAAACAAACTGCAAGGAAGCAAGCAACTGTTACTTCAACTGCCTGTAGCCCTGGATGCTGTTATTTACACTTCTAAATATAAGGGGACTTAGGGGTCTCGAGGCCTGGCATCTGCCTCGAGTGTTGGAGGTCCCGGGTGAAGGCTAAGATTTTTTCACGTGGACTTCTTGTAATCTCCCCCCCCCCCCCTCTCCCAGTCTCCGAGGAGTAAGATGGGACTCTCGTGTGCATTGTTGCGCACATGAAAAATCCATTGGCAGTTGGAAATCGAAAAGAGTAGCCAAACGCAGCTACCCGGGCGAAATTTAGATTTAAAAATCTACCTTAAGTATTTCAGGATCCTCGCCGGTGCTACAGACTTGGTGCACTGCGCTGAGATTCTTTAGACTCAGGCTTGGGTTAGAAGTAAAACGGAGCACTGATGGGTTACTACCCTTGTGCCATGATGTTGATTCGTTGTATAAACAATAAACCAAATCCGTTGTATAAACCATAAGCCAAACTTCTAAATCAGAACACGGTTTACTTATTTTAAAAAAAAAAATACTTAGAAATTAATGAGTTTTTATGATACCTTCGTCGGAGTGAAAGCGCTGATCAGTATAAGTTGATAAGATTAATAGCAACTTGACACCGTTTGGCACAAAACAATACCCACAGATACATCAAGAAATTGGTCTTAGAAGACAACGAACAAATCTTTAACTACAGTTTCGCCAGCTGCCTTTTACTTCCAGTTTCCTTGTAGGCCTTTTAACCTCGACGGAAGCCTACGTCAAGCTAAGCAACAATTAGATGGGAGTCTAGATTCAAGACCACTGACAAACCGCACTAGCGCGGTGACTAATGTTTGTAATAACCTACCGTATAATTGTCTTGTTTTCAGTGTGAGAGAAATGGTAAACATGTCAAGTGGCTTCTACAAGTGACATGAGCTGTGCGCGCCTGTGTGTTAGTGTGTATGTGTGTGTGTGCGCACGCGTGTGTACATACGTATGTTTGTCTGTCTGTCTGTCTCTCTGTACGTGTGCGTGTGCATCTAGTAGGTGTGCTTACACATGGTATGTTCACAGTAAACACATTTCGGCAAATTCAGTCAACTGAAAATGCATTGTACTTATGTGGGAAATATGTAGTGTCAGAGAAGTGGGCGTAGCTGCAAAAAGGTATTTTTTGTTCTCATATTTGAGCAGCAAATTGCTTGTCACAAGAAAGTTATTTAAAATCCCCGAATACTTGACCTTGAGTGTTGAAGCTTGCAACAAATAGAACATTGTACCCTAAGAGAAAGTATTGTAGGAGGCTACAAACACACACACACATGCACACACACACGTATATATATATATTTATATATACACACATATATGACAGTCGATGAAACGGAGCGTCAAGAGGCTCACCTTCGCTGTGACGTATCGGCAAGAGGCTCACCTTCGCTGTGACGTAGCGGCAAGAGGCTAACCTTCGCTGTGACGTAGCGGCAAGAGGCTTACCTGCTTATATGAAGGTCGTGGATTCGGTGTCCTGACGATGTCGGACCTTTCCAAAAATGACCTTGGCTCCCATGTCAACCCAGCCATGAGTGGGTACCAGGTGTATTCCTAAGAAGTAAAGAGGGCCGGTGTGATGTTGATTGCCTCACCACCGAGTGCCGATTGGTCTATAAATAATTTTGTTGTAGCTTTATAGGGTCCTTTACCTTTTTACTATAACCCAACCAAAGCTGGCTAATAATAACTAGATTTCTTGTCTTGAGTGTATAAGCGCCGGATTGCCAAAGGCCCTAGCTCCCTGAGCACCCAAATATGCTGTTACAATGGTAAGCAAATCTCTTAACCCCAACCGTAATTGCAAGCATAAAAATTTTCAAAATATTTGTAATTTCAAATTTATTATATCTGTTTACCATTAAGCACATTATTATGCTCTTAGACTATAATTAAAAGCCTCGATTATCTAAACTTTTCCTTCCCTTTTAGTATGAAATTTTTCGTTATTTGAAGCCCTACTCTGGCTTTTCCCGGGGCCGCAATATATCCTGGCCATAAATATGTCCTAGAGGCTGAACGCGGTTTCTGGGACCTTTCCAGGGTGATCCTCACCCTCATGGTGGCACATTGTGTCATCGGGTGTTTATCGCTTGTGTGATGTCCTCGTGGAGTAGAAAGTCAGTCAGTCAGCCAAACCTCGATTCTCCTTCCACCTATTGTCTAGAACATATGCATGTCAGGGGGCGGGTCATCCCGCCCCCTTTTCCACTTGCTGTGCTTTTACTCTATGTCGACGCGCCTGCTTGTATTTGATACAATGGGCATGAAAAAACGAAGGGAGACAATAAATATAAAATGAATTACAGACGTGATGGAATGCGCTGTACCCGATGGCAAAGAACAGAACGCCTTTGTTGGGGGTATCATCACGGTCTATGCTCACTGTATGATAAAAGGTAGATGAATAAGCCTGCACGCCCCTGCAAAAACTAAAGAATCATCATCAGGTACCTTGCTGACTGGCGTGGGCGATCATGCCTCTCCACTATCCGCGATCTCTTGCAGCATGCATCAGTTCTGAATTCGTTATGTTCCGAGGCATGATTTTCTAGGGATAATTCAGCAGTGGTTTCCCCCTGCCAGTTTGTATATGATTTGACTCCAATAGCCTTTGTCTAAAGAGACACCCAGCAATAGGGGGGGGGGGGGGGTTTACCCGCCGATGACCATGTCGTAGAGTTTTGAGTTATTTTATAAAGTTAGCTGTCCCACCAACTACTAGCCTCCTCTCAATGACCATCACCTGTTTGGTCCACGGCCACTTATTCAATATATTCGTGGCTAACCTCTATATCTAGATACCTTTTCACCATCCGCCACCTGGTAGGCGCACCTAGTAGTGTGACAACCTAAAGAATACAAGAATTAATTTCTTAAGTTCAGTGATTCGTATACACGTCAACACGTAATTATGAACTTGAAGGTAATGATGACAGGGGATCAATTTGTGTTTAATCTTCTTCTTCTTCATTTGCACAATCGAACTACTTGTCGATGCTGATAAATGCTATCATATATTCTAAGACCATGCGATTGTGAGGTGGGCTGAGCAATTTCTTGCCTCTCTGACTTTTTCCCCCAGATTTTCACAGAAATAATTCGGTATTCATTTTATGAATTGAGGTCAATCCAAGAGTGTAATCGACATTATCAGAAGTATTAGAGAGATAGTTGGTCAGTTAGTCGACAGATCATCATCGTTGCATATCAAACCATTCAGTCCATAAGTGCACATATTCACTCCGCAATAAATCCCACAACGTCTAGCTACTGATGTCACCAGTTCTACGTTGTTTAATTCATCTTCTTTGGCTTCCTGCATAGTGGTTTTACTTGGCTGTACCCCTTGATGGTTGTAGATTCGCATTAATCACTTAGCCCTACTTCTTGAAGGTCATTCTGCAAATCAACCTTGTCCATTTCTCGTCCATAGCTAGTATTTGGGAGTATCTTTGGTCAAGCTGCTGGCCTTGCTCCTGAAAGTTGTGGGTTCCTTTCACAGACTGAGTCATCCAGTTGACTCCAGGCTAGCGGGTAACAGTTCTGGGAAGAGAGAGAGAGAGCGAGAGAGAGAGAGAGAGAGCGCGAGAGACAGAGAGAGAGACAGAGTGAGAGAGACAGAGAGAGAGACAGTGAGAGAGAGACAGAGAGAGACAGAGAGAGGGAGACAGAGACAGAGAGAGAGACAGAGAGAGACAGAGAGAGAGACAGAGAGAGAGACAGAGAGAGAGAGACAGAGAGAGACAGAGAGAGAGACAGAGAGTGACAGAGAGAGACAGAGAGAGACAGAGAGAGGGAGAGACAGATAGAGACAGACGCAGAGAGAGACAGAGAGAGAGACACAGAGAGAGACAGAGAGAGACAGAAAGAGACAGAGAGAGACAGTCAGAGAGAGACAGAGAGAGACAGAGAGACTGAGACACAGAGAGAGACAGAGAGAGACAGCGAGAGAGACAGAGAGAGACAGAGACATAGACAGAGACTGAGAAAAAGAGAGAGAGACAGAGAGAGACAGAGAGAGACAAAGAGAGACAGAGACAGAGAGAGAGACGGAGAGACAGAGAGAGACACAGAGAGAGAGAGAGACAGAGAGAGAGAGAGAGAGAGAGAGAGACTAAGCCCTATGACTTGAAGCAGTGATGCGATCCTCTCGACTACCTGTATTGAAACAAATCTTATCAGAGCTGAGAATTGAACCGAGCAACTGTCAAGCACACTGCTGCTGTCCTACCCGACAGTACAGTCAGTAGGTGAAACATGTTGTGGGATCTTGTGTTATATTAAAATAATAACAAAACTGTTAATTGACATTTATAAAAGTGGGTACATTCCTAATGACCTATTAAAATCTATATTTATTGCTTTGCCAAAGAAACCAGTAAAGTAAAAGTAAAGGTCCGTTTTCCACGCCCTTGGGCTTATAGGGCTTAGAAAGCTAGCCCTATATTTTTATCGACCAATCGGCACAAGCTGGGTGATGTGGTCAGCGTCACTCCGGCCGCCTTTACTTCCCGGGACTGTACCCGGTACCCATTCAAGGCCGGTTTGACCTAGGGGGTCAAGGTCAATTTTGAAAAAAGTCCTACTCCGCCAGAAAGAGAACCCAAGACCTTCCGATCCGCACGCGAGCGTCTCGCCGCTACGCCACGGCGACTCCCGTCAAAGAAACCAGGCACTTTAAAATGTGAAGTCACAATAAGTCTTATGTGCCATGTGGCACAATTTTTATTATGAAAAGAAAAAACCCAAACAATATTAAACCAGAAATTAGTGAAGAGCAGTGTCGATTGTAAAGGGAAATGGTGCAAACAACGCCATATACATCCTCAGGACTCTTTCGGAAAGATCTATAGAAATAAAAAACACGATCTTTACTAAAGCCTCATTGACTATACGAAAGCTTTTAGCTGTTTGAAATATGAAGAAATAATTAAACTGCGGTTGCTGATGACACCGTCTTGATAAGGACAAGTCAGAAAAAACTACAAGAATTAATTGTTACAGTGGTGGCAGAAAGTAATAAAATGGGCCTCAGTTTGAATAATGGAAAGAAAGAAGTAATGGTGATTTCCAAGAAATAAATAGTGCCTAGATGTATAATAAAAGTCAAAGGCGTTATTTTGGGATAAGTACAGAAATTTAGGTATCTAGGCACAACGATAACATTCGATAGAAGATGCATCACAGATATAAAGAACAGAATATGACAAGCCAAAACTGTATTTTATCAAATGAGAGACATTTTATGCAAAAATCTATGTCTTTTGAGATTGGAAAAAGAATTCTCGCATACTATATAGAGCAGATTTAAACATACGGCTGTGAATCCTGGACAATTAATATACAAGCTGAACAATATCTTGAGACCTCGGAAAGTGGTTTAACAGAGGAATCTTTGAATTCTTTGGACAGCCAAGAAGAGCAACGCAGATGTTTTGAAAGAGGTGAGTGCTCGGAGACAGCTTATCACAAACATCACAAAGAGACTGTCGTCATTATTTTGGTCATGTTATGAGAAGGGGAAAAAACGGAACAAGCTGTGACCTCGTGAAAGATCTGTGGAAAAAGAGAATGAGGAAGACAACGCGAGAAGATTCTTGACAGTCTTTTGTCATGGCATGAAGAGTGTCAAAACACAAACTGATACATGCAGTTGCGGATTGCAGATTGTGAAGTGGTATGATCGCCCACGCCAGTCGGCAAGGCACTTCCTGATGATGTTGTTGTGTTAGAATGATTTAATTCAAGAACCAACATCACAGCACTCAGGGCATTCCCATAAGCGCCCTGTCCCCATCTTAGAATAAATCTAGGTATAGTACAACACACACACACACACACGCACGCACGCACACACACACACACACACACACACAGAGAGAGAGAGAGAGAGAGAGAGAGAGAGAGAGAGAGAGAGAGAGAATAGGGTCATGTGTATGCATACATTTCACTAACTACATCCGATTAATAGTTCAAATTTCTTGCATATTATACATGTCAACACCGATTAGTAGTGACACAACAGGTCTGGCGCATACAGCTGATGAAATAATTGATCTCTGGCAAACACAAGCAAGAATATTTATTCTTCTGGGCTTTATGTAAACTTCACGAAGCCAGCACAAAGAATAATATTATTTAATAGAACAAAATTCGCACTGGCTAGCCCATTCAATAATACATCCAGTAGAAATGTTAACCTGTTATTTAATTTTGGCTGTCTTGCATTGATAGCTGGTTAATTATTTAACGTGTCGCTACATGTTTCATAAAAATTTGGTCAAACGCTATAAACGGTTCTTTAAATTAACAAAAGCGGACATGTCAACGTTTTGATTGTCTACTAAGAAATGTTCTCAGGAGTAAAGTAAATACTGAACTCATGACCCATCTGGTATAGATTGCAAGCGCACCACCAGAGAGAAAATTGGCCGAGGAAGTCAGCTTAGAAATGTTTCTAGGATCAGAGAAGGGAGTACGCCTCGTTTAATTGCACAATAATAATAACTATTTAACAAGCGGTGAGAAAATAAGTTTGAGAGACCCTGATCTAGACAAACTAAAATGTCGTTAATTGCCACCTTTTTGGCGGTCTAAATCCTGCAAACATTAGGACAGTTTGGCTATTGCATTCGTCGCAAAGTGTACAGCTTACGACTTTGTATTTTGACCTCGAGAAAACAAACTTCATAGCCTGTTGGGTCGGCTCTGTGGCTAAGGCTATGCGAATGATTCGTAATGCCGGGATGCCGGGTTCGATCCCAGCTGCGGGCCAAGCGCCTTGCGTTGGTTTCGACAGTGGTATCAAGAAAGAAGACCTTCCAGGAAGCAATGTCAAACTACTGGGCGTATATTTGCCTAGATAAACCACATAACAACATGGGGCTGTTGGGGTTGGTTCTGCAACGACCTGTAAAGGATATGCAACTAAGAAAAGATAACCTGTTTGGGATTTGAGTCTATCAATACCACCGCCTAGCTAGCAGATCCAGGGTAATTATGATACGTTGTTATAAAAGTATATTTGGAAAGTCTTGTCACTGCTTAGAATGATACACTTTCCCACCATCTGGTCGAGACTGCTGTAAGAATTTTGAACACTTAACCGCATTGCTGTGCCGAGGATTACTTCTAAAGTGATATCCAATATCTTGATTATTACATTTTTTAATAAAAATATAATTGTGGCTAACTAGTACAAGGATCTCTGTAGTTATAGTGAAGCCAGTTACTGCGCGCTGAAAGTCTTAGGTTCCTTCCACCGACTGCGTCATTCGGTTGATAAAGGCAATTTTTTTTTACGGAGATTCTTGTGGATGTGCGGTTTATTACTTTCTGCGATACTCTCTGTAGGCGCCTACCATTATTTAGAGAGACACCGAAATAAACAGGTGGGAAGCCCTTGTAGCTTTAGATTGTAACTGACTCAGAAAGCATGCTGAGGAATGTGGGGACAGGCATGCTTCGTGCAGAGTAGCATGCCTCTCTGCAGAGGTCAAGGTTACAGAGAATTGTGTGGACCTTTTGTCAGCGGTATGCCGGTGTGTTGGTAAATGAACAGGCGGGCAGATTGGCTTGCTCTGCGCAACTAGGTAGAATACCGATGCATGATGCGGCAGATGTGGTTAAGGCCTCATGAGAAAGCGTAAAATTTGGGACAGAAAATTGACCATCACAGTCTGGTAAGAGCGATGCAGCGATAAGTGGCTAGGGGATCTGGCCGATACTCGGCAAGGCAAGACAGACATAGCGCTTATGGGAATGCTCTAAGTGATGTGATGTCGGTTCTTGAATCACTTCAACTCTTGAAGCCGTAGAAACATCACATACCATAATAAAATAGGCAAGTATTGATTAGCATTCGCAAAAAGAAGTAGAAAGATAGAAGATATATTAGACAACATAAAAATGGAAAGCTATATATACCATGTAGGGAATCGAATCTGCGACCTCTAAATGACTGTAGCACTTCACTGCAAGATAAAGTGTACTCAGACGCATGATCAGCTAGCAGTTCCTCCAATGATGTCTTCATTAGCTACGTTTGCTACGCATCTTGAGTCCAAATTTAAGAAATACCGACATAATTCGTCTCAGACCATCAAAATTGCATCATAGGTTACATACATTTATGTTAACCAAACATAGGTAAAAAAAATAAACAAACCCCAGCAATAGTTTTACACATATTTGATCGTAAATTCTGTGACTAGAATCTAATTTATAATGTTCCATTGTTCTGCAGGTAATACACAGAAGTAAACAGATAACATAACATAACCCTTGACCCATTAGGGTCGTATAGGTGTATTGATGGAAGTACTAGCACATAAAACCCGTCATCTGTCTATCTTCTGCTTGATGAATAAGTGTATGATAACTTAGTCTTGTCCATTTCTTGATGTTGTCATTCCAGGTTTTCTTTGCCCTCCTCTTTTTCGACTACCCCTCTATTTTCCTTGCAATCGAATCATGTCTCACCAAGTGCCCAAACCAAGCTACTTCCGACGTTTCACCATTGCCAAGAGAGCGTCTGGTTTCCCGCTAATTTGTATATTATATCTCTGGCATATTTATTAGTTTTGTGTTCTAAATAACTAATTCGTAATATGCGTCTGTAGCATTTGCATTCGAAAGCTTGAATCCTCCTTTCCACTTCCACAGTGAGAGTCCAATTCTCACACCCGTCTAAGAAGAAGGATATATTAAACATTGAACAGATGGTGCATACTTGCTGTCGTAGAAAGATTTTTTGATAGAAATATGTATACATGTTTTGATCGGCACTCACAGAAAGAAATAGCAAAATAGATGAACACTAACATCATAAAAATGGAACGCTATAGCTACCATATCAGAAACTGAGCTTGTCGCCTCCACCTAATGATAGCGCCTCGCTGCAGATCAACTGTACTAACACGCATGACAAGACTGGCACATATTTCCAGTCTTTTTGCAGAGAAGGTTCTGAACATTAAATTATCAGTATAAAATGTGTAAGTTATATCCTTGTTAGAGATGTTCACAAACACTTGATTTAGGGTGATGTTTTTGACTTCATTGCATAAAATTAGGTTCGACCACCCCTGTACCTACAGAAACAACAAACATGTCATATTCAAATCACGAGATGTAAAACAAAACCAAAGTTATAACTTTCAATGGGCAGGAGAGACAAAGAGCAGATGGGCGTCGGGGTGTACTATCTGTCGGACGGATGGCCTGAAAGACGGAAGGTTGGCCTGAAAGACGGACGGATGGCCTGAAAGACGGACGGTTTGCCTAAACGACGGACCGACAGACATACAGGCAGAACCACAGCGACATAGATTTTATTACACCCAGGAGAACTGGACGTTGAAGTGCCGGCTCTCGAGCGAGTGCGTTTGCAGACAACATCGTCGCGATTCAAATGTAAGTGACGTGTAAAGTATTGATACACAAATATACAACATGCGTATTATACATACCAGTTCGTTAACTGTACTTGTTATATTATCTCCATAGTTATCGCAATATAGTGTTGCTAGCACGAAGTAACTAACAATCACCTTCACTTGTTAAATGTAGTTAACTGAGTATTAAATAACGTTAACAAAAAACGAATCCTAGATTAACTTAATAACACAAAGGTAACTAAATCTCAAGTTAACTTTATTTAATGGGGTTAATAAATTGTTAAATAACGCAATGAAATATATGATATCAACTAAAAAAGACGTGTATTTTTTGTTTTTTGTCACTTTAGTTCTTGGCTAAATTCATGAAACCTTCTGTTAATGAATAATTGCGGTGACAGATTCTGGTCTATCATTTGCATCACCAGTAAAGAAAATATGTTCACAAAGGGAGCTTATTCGCATTGTAGGTCGCCTACTGTATGGCTAGAGTGCCGGTCAAATACCACAGACGTACATTATTTATCTGAGTTCACAGCACGACTAACTGCGCCATACCCCAAGGTGACGACTGGTACCACCAAGGTGCAATGAAGGCTCGAGTAAGCCAAGAATAATTGATCCAAGCAATATTTATATTCCTGCTCTTGTCACTCTGGGCAGTGTTTGTGTTCGAGCTGATGAGAAAAACAAGTAAATTAGTATCTAATGCGAGGTCATTTGTCTCGATGAAGTGAATTGTCGCCTAATGTTTATAAAGATCCAAGACATGTATCTGGCATGTTCAAGTGTTTCATTTTCTCCTTCCTAGCGTTCACCGGCTGTAAGCTCCTGGGAAGTTCTGGTTGTACGTTCACTTCTGGACTTAAGTCGTGGTCCACAACTTGAGATTTGTGTGAACATCCTCATTACAGATCTGGCTTTTTTGTACGCAGACTGTTGGTTCCTCACAACTCAGGCAGAGGCACTCACAGGAAACCCCCATAATTAGTCGACTTTTAGGCCATGCTTGATAGGAGACCGTGGGTCTAATCTTTCTTTGGTTTCCACAGAGATCACTTGTGTTCAAAATAATAAAATAAAATAAACAATAAAACAAATCTTGAACAATTTGTGGTCTCCACAGAGATCACATGTGTTCAAAAAAAATAAAATAAAATAAAGAATAAAACAAATCTTGAACAATTTGTGGATCGGACGCATGGCCTTAATCGTTTATTTATATTTCTTTTAACTTGTGGTCAAGATAGCCAATTATTTATTGAAATTGATATATTTTGTACACCTGTCGGTTAGAAACGTCTTAGGTTCTATTCTAAATCGATGCAGATTTTTATAAATGTCCTTTGCCTCCAGTAAGTACTCTTTGTGAGTCAGTGCATTTCAAGGTATATCCATTACTCTATTTTCCTGCCTAAGGTATTCTTATCATTCGTCTATACAACCACATCTGTGACGCTTCCAAATAATGTTTAACCGATAGTCAAGTTGTCTACCGTCAACCCGTATACCATGATAGAATTTATATAAATTTAGAGAATTCTCTTTCTCGTCTCCTTTGACAAAGAAGGTTGACCCACGCTGAAATTGTTACTGTGAAATATTCAGGGATGTAAAGACAGCCTGTATGATGTTGACCAGCATCGTTCGAGTGCTAACTGGTGTACACAAAATATTTGTCTAGCAAGATCTGTTCAATGTGATCATAACGATACCTCGGGTCTATAGGCCAGGTCTAACTATTGTACTTGTGTAACTCCTGAATTCTATGTTATAATTTTTTTTAAATCTTCGTTCAGCCTTACTATACCATGAATCATCATTATCTAGAATCAGCAGGTCCTCTAAAGAAAGTGGCTCTCGCCACGGCACGTTTGAAAGTCTCACTTTCTCTAGCCAGTTCTCCAGCCCTGTGTGCTGTCATAGCCATTGCAACTTCAATGTCTTGTATCCACATTCTCAGGGGTCTACCTCTGCCTCGGTTCCCGGAAACTGTACCTGCCATCGCCGTTCTTTCAAGGCCGCCATTACGTTTCATTATCATCATCATGTGCCCTGCCAACTGACGTAGGCGCTCATGCGTCTCCGCAGATCACGATCCCTGGTTGACTAGAACAGCTCTCCTGATGATATCCCTCCATGCCATCGTTTCAGCCCATCCAGCATCGTCTCTCTTGGTCTGCCTCTGCCACTTTTCCCACTTATTTTTCCAGTTGTCACAATGTTCTCAAATATCTCTCTTCTCATTATGTGGCCAAAGAACAGTGTTTGTCTCTTTCTTATTGTTGTATATAGAGATCTACTTTCATTAGCCTCTTTCAAGCAATCGTTGTTAGATACTCTGGCTGTCCAAGGTATTCGTAACATTCGTCTCAGAAACCACATCTCTGTTGCTTCCAAATTCCTCCTAATTTGTTCACTGACATTCCAAGGTTCGCTGCCATACAGAAGAACAGGTTCTATGTAACATTTTAGCACACTCTTTCTGTCATGACAGAAAGACGTTTAGCTTGGACAAAATACAGTTTTCCGCACACGATACTGTTTTTTGCGCCAATTCTATATCACGAATACTTTTCGCAAACAAACAAAATCTCAATATGTCGTAATGCATAAGGATGTCCTGTTTCAGTTTTATTAGTTACTACTGCAATTACTAGTTCCCCATTACTGTCTAGAAAGTCGATGAGCCAGCCAGTAGAAGATATTTAAACAGACGTGCAACAGTTCTCCTTTACAGCCTGGAACACCAGGTTACAATATGGTGGTGCTTGATGTGACCGTTAATGGTATCCTAATTATAGCTTCTTAGGAAGTTGAAATGGGTGTCTTGGATATGTCAGCATGGACTTATATCTAAGATACAACTCGTATCATAGGGGTGTCTGACCTCCAGATAGCAGTCGGAAAAAAGGGGGAGGGGAGTGATGTGGGAGTGGCAGTCAGTTATTTAGTGACTAGTCTTGTAGAATATGCCAAATAGTCACCAGGATGGTGCAAAATTATACAAGAATAAAATGATTCAATTGATATGATATAATAATGAGTAGGAATTTGAAAGAGTAAAGCATAAATAATAAACTCTGCATTTATATTCTTCTTCTTCTTCTTTTTCTTCTTTTTCTTCTTCTTCTTCTTCTTCTTCTTCTTCTTCTTCTTCTTCTTTTTCTTCTTCTTCTTCTTCTTCTTCTTCTTCTTCTTCTTCTTCTTCTTCTTCTTCTTCTTCTTCTTCTTCTTCTTCTTCTTCTTCTTCTTCTTCTTCTTCTTCTTCTTCTTCTTTTCCACCTTGTACCTCAATGAAGTGTCGAATGGAGATGTGACGTTCGTTGATCAACTCTGTCAATAATACTGTTGAGACAGATGTTCATTTCTGTAAGGATGTTCTTAATGCCATCACTTTATTATTTCCGAGGTCTTTCCCTAGATCTATACCCGTTGTAACGTTTCAGGGCATTTTTATTAGGTGTCCAAACCACTTCACTTGTTGTTCTTTGATGACCTGAGAGACTAGTTTTATTCCTAGTATTGCATTTGTATTTTTAAATAATAATAAATGCCTTAGTATATATTATCATAAAGTAGAGATGATAAGTTAGACGACAATTAGGTTATATTGTTTACAGTCATCAAGAACTATTGCCAGAATTGTAAACTGTTACCAAGGTAGAAGAAGAGAGACTAAGTATTAGGACAGAAGTATTTAATGTATCCATAACAAAAATCAGTTCGAGGATTGCCCAGACAACATCATTCCTTGCCAAACAACAAATATTATGGAGGTCGAAAAACATGTCATTCAAAACTAAGCTTTGACTGCTAAGAACGCTAGCTGTTAGTACATTTACATATGACTGTGAAACATGGACCTTGGCAGCTGACTCGAAAAGAAGATACAAGTATTAGAAATGTGATCTTCCAGAAAAATTTTTGACACATCATACAGACACGTTAATCAGAAATGACGAGGTACGCCGTATACTTACCCAGCACACTAGCAATTATGAACCTTTTTTAACTACGGTGAAAAGGCAAACAATGCAATGGTATGGACATGTAATAACATTTTAAGGCCTCTCAAAAACAACACTACAGGGCTCAGAGGAAGAGGAAAAGAGACATACCAGGAGACCTGATCAGAACTTGACTGATTGAACAGACGGACACGCAATTATGAAGTCCATTACATCTGACCGTCAAAGGTGGAGGAGACTGTACAGTCAACAGCAACTAGTGACCCAACGATGCGCAGTGTAACGGAACTATGATGACGTTAATTTAATGGATATATACATATAGTGTCTTCAAATCTTTATGAAAGTTTAAAATTTAAATGTAATCTTGTGTGACTATGAGGTTTAAAGCGGAGATCTGGCAGCCAGGAACATCTAGTTGCTTAAAATAAAGGTCACTGCAGAAGTAGCAACTGTCACTCTAGATATGTCAAGAGACTCAATATCGTCTAGACATCACCACAGCCACAATGACGCCCCTATCGACCTGTACTAGGGTCAGTTTGAAACCCGTCACCTTTTTTTTAAAAACATTTTAAGACGCCGCACGTGCATATCTATTGAATACTGTTCTATAATATTAGTTTAAAATCCTGACAATCATTCTCCATGACCGTGTAAATAAAATAATAATGATTTTAATAATAAAAAAGCATAACATTTTATAAAAGAACAAATCCAAATTTTCCACTTGGACTAAAGTTGTATAAGCACAATTTCTCTTCAGATTCATTTGAGTATAATTATATTTGTCAGTTTTGTCTGCGTCATACCCATTCTCCAAGGCATGCGGCTAGTCCCCGAGGACCCGGCTCTCTGCTGAAAACTCTCGTCCAGAGCTTAAATCCGGACAGATCAGAGCAAAGACGTGACGATCACAATGCGCGGAAAGTCTCTAGTTGAGTCAATGGAATTTCAACATTCTATAATGTACTTTATACTTTTGCCAAATACATTTAGATTAACATTGCTATTATTTATAAAAATATTTTAATTATATTTTAAAACTACTTTTTCGTTGAAAACTTCAAATGTTTCTGTCTATTTAGTCCCCCCCCCCCCCCCCCCCCTCTCAACTATAGAAACAATGTATGTTTTCACACTTTTTAAGTTGTCCTAAATTGATGGTGTTGTCCAGTTATCACACTAACCTAATTTATGAAGTTAATTCTCTGCTTTTATTTTTGTTAACTCATTAAAATCGAACATTGAATATTTAAAATTCAATTTCTTTGAATAAAACGATGTAAAATAGCTTCTGCTTGATACCACAAATGTTAGCATTCGCGAAAAACAGTTCTAGTCCTTTGGCACCATCGGCGGCAGCACCATTTAAACAATGTATCTGCTTTCTGGTGTTGTATTTCCATTTTGCGTTTTCATAATGTTACCACTGCATGTTACGTCATTCACTCGCCATGCCTAACAAGTACAACAAACTCGTGTACTATTTAAAACAAAAACGTCATTAAGTAGGAGAGTCTGACGAATTAAAATTGTCAGTTTTGGGTTTCCCGCTGTGGATGAGCGACCAAATCAGAAATGTAGAATATGTATGCATACACAATCCGGCCATTAAATAATGACAATTAGTGTATTATAGCCAAGACAAAAACGCCGGTAATCTAAACAACAACATTCATCCATGATCTGGCAAAGTGTAACACTGCCCTGATAACAGACAAGTAACCGGCTATTTTGTGTAGCTAATGAGAGTAGCATGGATACGTATGCAGCATGAAGCTAGGATTGATTTTAAATTCGGTTTTAAAATAGGAAAAAAGGGCTCTTGAGACAACACATTTGTTATGTTAAGTAAGTAAATAAGTCAAACAGTAGTTAATTAAAATGGACCTAAAGCGGAACAACAGCAGACAGAGTGATTATCCTGAGAACGTGAATGTTTCCTAAATAACAAATGTCTGTCATTCGTGGGCTACTTAGTAATCACTACAGGGGAAAAAAAACTTGCCTTGTAAACTTTAAACTTACAAGAAGATTTTTAGAGTATCATGGACCAAGTAGAGGCACACTAACATCCCTAAGAACTTTAATCAAAAGAAGACGGGTTCATAAACAATATTGCCTCTCGCAAACTGAAATACTTCGGCCATTTCTTCTTTTTCTTCTTGTTCACCAGCTGTGAATTCCGGCGGTAAGTCCTGGTTGTTCGTCCAACTGGACGTTGGGCTTTTACCTTGACCTGAGTTTGCGTGTACATCCGTTTTACTGGCTTATTTGTTTGCAGTTCTCGTCCCCTGCCTCTCCGGCAGATATACACTTGTGGCACAGTCGTGCCTATACATCCCCCAAGAAATAGATGTGACTAGTTCGGCCAAGTTGAATGAATATTGTTCGTAGCTCTCTTCAATCGTATTCAAGAACAAGGCCAGTGATGTAACAATTACACAAGAGCTGGTTTATTCACAATATTCTCGTCACACAGACTTCATAAATTCAATAAGCAGTATTATATGAATACTTCGTTATCTTGTAACTGTCTATTCTTATGTCTCTCTACGAGTTACTCAATCACTGTTCTAGCTAAACTCCAAGTTTAACATATCCTTCTAAACGAAGTACAGCACTAGTTTTCTTCTAGCCGGTTTCTCTAGCGGTCCAGCCCTCACTGTCCTCTCAAGCGGTTCCGGGGCTAACTCACTTCTCAAGCCCCTGGCTCTGACTTTATTCTCCCGCTTTCCCGCTCTTTCTGGCGTACCTTCTCCATCACTCCCCTGTCACCTGTCTTTGGTGGTCACGTTTTGATGAACGTATCTCTTCAGCTGGTCACAGTGCATGTGCTTGCTCACGGGCACTCGTCGAATGTTTCATCTCTCACTGTCAGATGTCATGGCGGTTATCGTGTAGATGTTCTGCATAGCTGGCTAGGCCATGGCTTTCTAATCACCTATTTCTGTCATTTCACACAGTGATGGATTAGTACGCCGTGTGGTGGTCTGAAATGTATGCTTTGTTCATTTAACCCCTTTCTGCCTATATTTCATTACACTCTGACTTCAAGGGAAGTTTCGGCCATTTAAACGCACAGTTGTTTGAAATTAACAGTAATAGATGGATGGTATGGTTCCTGGAAAAAGAGACAGGAGAAAACCAGCAAGATGGGAAGGGAATACATGACATCAAAGACAACCTGGGCATGAAAGTTCACGTGGCGGTAAAGTTGACATGGGTTAGAACGGCTTTTTGGTGTCGTTAAAAGCCAGACGTTTTGCAAATGGACCTCCTGAAGTAAAAAGTGAAAGCTCCTTTTCTTGTCCTGAAAAATATTGGGATCAGCATACAAGAGGGCGATTACCGATCGTGGGGAGCATTTGTGATAAACTGGGAAAAGCGTATGTGAGGGAACCATTCCTTGTGTGTGTTCAGGAGGTCCCAAAGGGGCGGGTTAGGGTCATTGCCCCCTAACCTAATGAACCTATAGTAAAAAGGAACTAATAATAGATTTTTTTGAAAACGATGCTAATGGGCCGAAAAAGGTAAATTATGCAGCCTAGCTGTAAATCACACTATCTGCCAATTTAATTTTAAAGAAGAATAACAACATCAAATATCAGGCGCCCTTTAAAGAAGAGAAGTAAGAAGATGAAGATGAAGAAGAAGAAGAAGAAAAAGAAGAAGAAGAAGAAGAAGAAGAAGAAGAAGAAGAAGAAGAAGAAGAAGAAGAAGAAGAAGAAGAAGAAGAAGAAAGAAAGAAAGAAAGAAAGAAAGAAAGAAAGAAAGAAAGAAAGAAAGAAAGAAAGAAAAAAGAAAGAAAGAAAGAAAGAAAGAAAGAAAGAAAGAAAGAAAGAAAGAAAGAAAGAAAGAAAGAAAGAAAAAGAAAGAAAGAAAGAAAGAAAGAAAGAAAGAAAGAAAGAAAGAAAGAAAGAAAGAAAGAAAGAAAGAAAAGAAAGAAAGAAAGAAAGAAAGAAAGAAAGAAAGAAAAAGAAAGAAAGAAAGAAAGAAAGAAAGAAAAGAAAGAAAGAAAGAAAGAAAGAAAGAAAAGAAAAGAAAGAAAGAAAGAAAGAAAGAAAGAAAGAAAGAAAGAAAGAAAGAAAGAAAGAAAGAAGAAAGAAAGAAAGAAAGAAAGAAAGAAGAAAGAAAGAAAGAAAGAAAGAAAGGAAAGAAAAGAAAGAAAGAAAGAAAGAAAGAAAGAAAGAAAGAAAGAAAGAAAGAAAAAAAGAAAGAAAGAGAGAAAGAGAGAAAGAGAGAAAGAAAGAAATAAAGAAATAAAGAAATAAAGAAAGAAAGAAAGAAAGAAAGAAAGAAAGAAAGAAAGAAAGAAAGAAAGAAAGAAAGAAAGAGAAGAAAGAAAAAGAAGAAAGAAAGAAAGAAAGAAAGAAAGAAAGAAAAAAGAAAGAAAGAAAGAAAGAAAGAAAGAAAGAAAGAAAGAAAGAAAGAAAGAAAGAAAGAAAGAAAGAAAGAAAGAAAGAAAGAAAGAAAGAAAGAAAGAAAGAAAGAAAGAAAGAAAGAAAGAAAGAAAGAAAGAAAGAAAGAAAGAAAGAAAGAAAGAAAGAAAGAAAGAAAGAAAGAAAGAAAGAAAGAAAGAAAGAGTGAACGGTAAATATACAGGACATATAATAATAGAGATAGTTACAACCGACCTTCAGCTCCAAAATGGCACATCATTAATTTCTTTTGTTAGCATTTTATCACAGAAACTACCTACCCATACGCGCGCACATATGTACGTGCACACAACTAGACTTTACTTTTGTATGTGGAAAGAGAATATAGAGTTAGCGTCAACAAGAGTAGAAAATAGATACTCTTATAAAAGTTGGCCCCATATGATTCCGTTCTGAAGCACACTATTCGACACATACTTCACCACATCATTAATGTTAAAATCTAAACATGAAAACGTTAATGTCAAGAAGAACACAATAACATTATTTCTCTCTGAAAGTTCTGTAATCGTTAGTTTATCTTTAAACTTGTTTGTATTCCTTTAAAAACACCTTGCAAGTTGATCAGTTTTTTTCTTTATTTTTCCTTTTCAGTATGACTTTATTCAGTAGCGCAGTATATGGTACGTTACGTTATCAAATGATTTGTGTAAATATATGCAGCTGAAAGTGTTAATGTCAAGAACAACAAGAAAACAACATATCTTACTAATAGTTTTGTAATCACAATTTTACCTTCAAACTTCTTGGTATTCCTTTAAAAACGATTCCAAAGTTACAGTTATTTTCCTGTTTTTCGTATGTACTCAAAGATGTAGTTTATATATTTATTTTCATTAACTGACAACTTTTTGTTATTACAAATTCTGCCAGAATTTGCCATATACGTAGCTCACCATCTTTTCCGGAACAAGAATTATGCTTTTGGTCGCGTCACAAGGGGCACACAACCGACAAAGTCCCGCTAAAACGTCTTCGACTGTTGCGCGATGTTTGACTGGCAAGACCCAGGACTTGCTGCACGGGCTTGAGCGCCAATCAGCGATGGCCCTCGGTGATCTCCTGTGCTCTCCAGGACGGATTGTGCGCGGCGATATGTCTTCTCTGGGTTAATTTGTTCCCAAACAATCTTAACTTTATCAAACCAGCAACTCCTTATTTAAACTGTGATTCTTTCTATTGATAAACACAAGGAAGGGATTAATTTTTATGTTAGGTTGTTTCCAATGTTTTAAATCTTAGCCTACTCCTAAAAGATAACTCTTATTTTGTCTCACAAAAGATAACTCTTATTTTGTCTCACAAAAGATAACTCTTATTTTAAACTCATTTACCACACGAATTCGCGCGCGCGTGCTCTCTCTCTCGTACGCGCGCGCGCATCCACAAACACACACATACAGAAAATCTCCTAGACTTGCGACCGATTTCTGTTCCCATTAAACACGTCGTTAGTCGAGGTGGTTGTAAGTCGAATTTTGTATTTTTTAACTCTATTTTATTTCAGATCGGCCATAGGAATTGCACATAAAACATAAACATGCAATCTATACATGTATAATTACATCCTGCGGCGTTCTAGTATCAGTGCTAATGATCACGTAACAGGTCCTTTGCAGAACGTCGCTCTCACCTCGGACTGCCTGAAATACACTCGGTGTCCCGCCAGCTCTCCAACCTCCTGTACTTTCGTATTCAAGGGGTCATTTATCTCCATTGTTTTTGTTTTTTTAATTTTTTTTTTTATTACAGAGCGTAGATGTTCAAAGTTTGTGACATTTTCAATTTCTTCATCAGTTGATCGGTTCTGGGAACGTTTATGAACCTAGCAGTGTAGTTGTTTTTATTTATTTACTAGTCCCCCCCCCCCCCGCCCCTCTCTTTTATTGTCCTTAGGTGACGACGTTCGTAGCTCACTTTCCCCCTTAAGAACCTGTCGTAAGCACTGCCCGCTGTTACAGATAGGCTCAAAGTTCTGCAGGCAAAGTCATTTCTCAGAGTAGCTGCGGACTAGAAGCACCTCCTGCATGAAGCCCTAGATAGAGCTAAGGGTCAAAGACTGAAAAGAAGATGGCGCAGGCTGAAGAGCAATTAGGCGCGAGCGCCTAATGGCTTGGTTAATTTGGGTGAGGAGAGGAGTGGGTTAAAGTATCCAAGCAAGTTCAAGATTCGTGTAGGGTTCTAATCACATTAGGTCGTGACTGGCCAGGTGGTGCTGCAGAATGATTTTAATAAATGATTCATGACAGATTTCGCCCAGGTTATATGTTTATCTGTACAGATATAGCGTTGAGAAGCAGATGAAGTACATTAGCCAAAGCGAATGGACGTTGCTCAGTGCAGCACAGCATGGCATATGATATCTCAACGTCTAGTTTGAGAATGGAGTAAGTAGCCGCTGGCTTGACAGTCATATGTACAAACAAGACGTAATTGTAACTGACTCTCAGCGCATGTTGAGTAAGGTGGAGACA
This sequence comes from Candidula unifasciata, assembly GCA_905116865.2. Lineage (NCBI taxonomy): Eukaryota > Metazoa > Mollusca > Gastropoda > Stylommatophora > Geomitridae > Candidula > Candidula unifasciata. The sequence goes on along the minus strand of CAJHNH020004013.1, from coordinate 898,767 downwards.
GGCAAACTCCTTGCAGAGTGGCAAGCATCGCTTCAGAGGTTTCTGGTAGCTTGCGTCCTTTGGATATTTTCTCCAGGTATGTCGGTGTGTTGGGAAACAAAAAGACTTATTGAATGGCCAGTTCTGCACCACCTGGTGATTAACTGATGTATGATACGCTAGAAGTTGTGAGAGCCCTTTGCAAGCGAGTAAACAGTGAAGAGGCACACATAGATCAACACGGTCTGAGGGGAATGCTCTGCAGGGGTTTACCAGGGGATCTGGCCGACGCTCAAGACTCAAGGGAAAGGCGAGACGGATGTACAAACAGACAGTTACTAGTGTCATCGGAATTGGAACTTTTCGCTTGCTGCTAAAGATGGAGACGGAGCGCTTATTGTAGTGTCTTGAGTTCAACATTCAACCTTTAAGCATGTCGTGAAAGCTGACTAATAAATGGAGTTTTTAAAAAAAAAGTCAGATTGCATTATCCCTGAACGCGAGAAATCAACAGTCTGCATACAAAGCCAGAACTATAAAATAGATGTAAAACTCAAGTTCCTGAACAAAACAAAAGAACAGAAGTGAGCCAACAACTAAACTTTTTGCTGGAGTCTGAAGCCGGTGAATGTAAAAAGAAAGAGGAAGGAGCCATGATTCACAGTGAAATCTGAGCGCCAAATGATAATCAGGATGATTACAATAAATCAAGAAGACTAAAGAAAGAACAGAGGCGACTGCTGGCAGCACAGAAAATAAACAAGTCACATCAGTGGACAAGAAAGACTGCAAGATAACGCTCTCTGTATTGATTAGGAATTAGAACAAATCGAGGCAGTTTTTAGAAAATGTCTATACAATCAAGTGTGCTTTTCCCGTGTAATCAAATAGCGCCTTCTGCCTGTCAGAATGTATTACCTCATACATCCCACTTTGTCTTCAGATTTCTTATGTGAATGTTGTCGGTCGAGGAGTACACTTAATTTGATCATATTTACACGTTTAAATAACTTTCTTTGCTCTTGGGCAATTGTGGTTATTTTAAAGCAATAATTTGTTCAGTGATTGTGAGAATTTTTTACTTTTTATCTTTCTCTTTTCCTTGAAAACGTAGCTGTCTCTTCAAAATCAGTGTGTTAGTCGCAGAATACACCATTAGAAAAGTAGGTAAAGATCCCTTTTTACGCCTTTAGGCGCATCGGGCATATGAGAAGAGCACCCATATTTTTACAGACCAATCGGCACTCGGTGAGAAATGTGAGCATTACGCCGGTCGTCTTTACTTCCCCAGCACAGCCATCCTGGTACCTATTTGAGGCTGGGTCGACCTGCGGCGTCCCATACCAGGATAAAAATCCACGCAGCCTGCAGTGGGTTTCGATCGAGGTACGTTGGATTACGAGTCGGACTCGCAACGCCTTGGCCACGAACGCCGCCACCATTACTTATTTGTGCATAAATTGTTGTTATGTCGAAGTAGCTCAAATATTGTCAGCTGATTTAGGTAGATCATCCTGCTATAAAAATTAAATTAAATTTTTAAAAAAATCGAAGAATAAAAATACTTTAGAGGAGACATATAGCACAATAAAACACAATCGTCTTGGAAGACAGAAAAAAATGTCCACAACAAGAACAAAAGATAACATATCAGTAGAGAAACCCTCCACTAGACTATACAAGAGAATGGAAAAAGTGGAATCCATGAAAGCCATGGAAGAAAAGAATGAGAAATGCAGATGAACATTATAGAAAGGACGAGGGGAAGGCTGCGGAAGATAGATCGGCTGAGCTTGAGCTGATTTTCATGCTGTACCTCAGTGGGGTATAACAGACATATAGACAGACATACAGACATAAATCCAAACAGACACGACAGTCATACAGACAATCGTTGTTAGTTACTCTAGCCGTCCAAGGTAATCGTCATGTTCGTCTCAGAGACCACATCTCTGTTGCTTCCAAAGTCTTCTACACTTGTTCACTGACATTCCAAGATTCGCTTCCGGTCTGTTTTCCCGGTCTGCTATATGCAATATGCAACACTTTTTCGCTAAGTGATGTTTTGTCGAAAAATAGTTCTGATCTTATCACTATCATTTTCGTTAACATCAGTACCATCATTATCATCAGCACAATCATCATCATCATCGTGTTCATCATGATTATCATCAGCTTTTCACTGCTATAGAATTCACAACAAATTGCTAAATTCCTTTCCAGCTTGTCTTTCTCAGCAACGTTCTTAGCAGAGATTTCATTGGAAATCCTCGCTTTCCGAAGCCTGAGTTTAATATTTCTTTAACTGGTCTCTATAATATGTTTTCCGTGTTTCAAAGAGACACTGACTGAAGCCAAACTTTAAGGGCCGCTAAGTCAAGACAGTGATGTTTATATCAGAGACAGCATTGCAGATATAGATAATTTATTTAAAGCGAACGAAAGAAGAATATTTCTTCGTCTCAAGGTACCTTATAAATTGTCATTTTCTTTCCCGTTTATACTTGAGGTTGTCTAGACCAGCAGTTCTCAAACTGGGTGCCGCAGCACTCAGGGGTGACGCGAGCGTATGCCAGGGGTGCCGCGGTAATAATCAAGAATCTGTATAAATCTGACTGAGAAAAACAGCAGTTTAAAACAGAAATAACACGAAGGAAGCCAAGAAGAGTTCTGGATGCAGGTGTATTCAGAAAACAATGATATTGACAAGGCTGCAGTGTATTCTCAACGTGCGCTTACATTAATATACAGATACAGGAGGAACTTTCAATTGATTTGAGGGTATAATTAACTAAAGTTTCCATAAACATAAAGAAAATAATAATTTAAAAAAAAAATGCATCCACTTACATTCAACACATTACAGACACTGAACATTAAATTTGCACCCCCCCCCCCCCCCCCCAATCCAAACTTTATTTTCCCGAAGTATTCAAACTGCTACAAGGGTTATTCAAACTGCTATAAGGGTAGGTGTGCCGCGAAAATTTCATTGCACGACATGGGTGCACCGGTGATAAACGTTTGAGAAACGCTGGTCTAGACAGTATTCTGAGTTGCTTACCTTTGTTAAATGTGTCTAATTAAATGTCAATCAGTTTACTGAAGCATGCATTTCTGAATGCCATAAAGTTAGTTAATGACGCCTTACTGGCTTTCGAACTTTAATGAACTTATATGTTTTCACACTTTTATTGTCAGTTATTGGAAATTAAATATTGCAATAGAAAACATGGGACTTTGTTTTTAAACTGTAAATTATCTAATTTAACATGTTGTTGAGGCTTTTAAAAGCCTGCTTTCAACAACCCACGTGCAAGTGAGTTTCATAACTGGTCTTTAATGGTAGTTACATATGGAAACAACAATAATTTATTTTTATCTGTTAAGAGAAATTGCATTGTTGTGTAATTATTTCTCGAACACCCAAATAGTGAATAATGCACCCCACACTTTTACATTAAGTATAATGTTATCAGTAATCTGTCCCGGTCGCGAGTAATTGTCTGACCGTTTATCTCAACTTCAGAACGGGAAGTGCGTTCTTGTCTAACCTTGAGTCTAGAATCTATAATCGAAAAGACGAAGGGTGGTCGACTGGAAGCTGGTAATTTTCTTGTAAGCCAGATAACAAAAGGGACCTAACAGGGCAGCTGACGGGGCAGCAAATGATTGGATCGTGGTGGTCAACGTAGACAAAGATTAGAGCATGATCAGTGCTAACAGCCAACGACAGAGAAATCAGGCGAAGTCTGACTGTAGATCGATCTTTCATGTGTCTACGATGGGTAAGTTTGTCCATATTACACCGTTGTCGGTACAATCCTCCTCCTACTCTACAACAAACACCATCATCACCATCATTACCACCATCATCAACATCATTCCTTATTTATCGTCATCTTCATCATCATTGTCCTCATCATCACCATCTTCATCATCATCATCATTATCGTCTTCTTATTCAGTACACAAACACCTACGTGACTGAACTGTAAACACAGTTTTATCTAAAATCATCAAGTTACAGCATTTGGAATTCTCAGGCTAATTATCATTGTGCCGCGCGTGTCTTTTAATTCCACTGGCAGGAAATAAACATGACCTCTTCGGGATACGTCAGATAAGTGATTTGGTGTACTCCTGCGGTTTTGTTTGATTTATGCAATGTGCTAGTGAAGCTTTGTTGCCGCAACGTACACTTTCCGTTTGTGTTCGTCATATTGTGAAGCCCGCTGATCTACTCTTTGTTAGGTTTCATATCTTTCCTCGACTTATTGACTATTTTGGGTACCTGGTAAAAACTCTTTGTCAGCTGCGATCTGCAATTTAAATGTATGCTTAAGCTCGATGTGCTGTGTGTTCATCTCTTGTAGCTCATTTACTGGCTGCGGTTAATATAGCTTCCACCAGGCTTCTAGTACTCTTTGGTACAGTTTAGTACTATATTGTTGTGTTTAATCATGGTCTCTAACTATTGTTTTTCTAGTAAAATACCTCTGCTGAATATGTCTTTGTAAATATGTCGCTGTCAAACATGTCTCTGTTGTACATGTCTCTGTTGAACATGTCTCTGTCAAACATGTCTCTGTTGAACATGTCTCTGTTGAACACATCTCTGTCTAACATGTCTCAGTCAAATATGTCTCTGTTGAACACATCTCTGTCAAACATGTCTCTGTTGAACATGTCTCTGTTAAACATGTCTCTGTTGAACACATCTCTGTCAAACACGTCTCTGTTGAATATGTCTATGTTGAACACATCTCTGTCAAACATGTCTATGTCGAACATGTCTCTGTTGAACATTTCTCTGTTGAACATGTCTTTGTTGAACATGTCTCTGTTGAACATGTCTCTGTTGAATATGTCTCTGTTGAACATGTCTCTGTTGAATGTCTCTGTTGAACACATCTCTGTCAAACATGTCTCTTTTGAACATGTCTATGTTGAATATGACTCTGTTGAACACATCTCTGTCAAACATGTCTCTGTTGAACATGTCTCTGTTGAACATGTCTCTGTTGAACACATCTCTGTCAAACATGTCTCTGTTTAACATGTCTCTTTTTAATGTCTCTGTTGAACACATCTCTGTCAAACATGTCTCTGCTGAACATGTCTCTTTCAAACATGTCTCTGTTGAACATGTCTCTGTTGAAAATGTCTCTGTTGAACATGTCTCTGTTGAACATGTCTCTGTTGAAAATGTCTCTGTTGAACATGTCTCTGTTGAACATGTCTCTGTCGAACATGTCTCTGTTGAACATGTCTCTGTTAAACATGTCTCTGTTAAACACATCTCTGTCAAACATGTCTTTGTTGAACATTTCTCTGTTGAACACATCTCTGTCAAAAATGTCTCTGTCGAACATGTCTCTGTTGAACACATCTCTGTTAAACATGTCTCTGTTAAATATGTCCCCGTTAAACGTATCTCTACGAGACAGGGTTAAAATACCAGCATTAGAAAGAATGTCTGGATTAGATTGACAATCAAAGATTGAAATGGTTCTGCCATCTAGTGAGAATGCAGCCAGACCAGACTGCATATGAGACTTTTTACAGTTTAACATCTGGAAGGAAGGCGAGAGGAAGACTAAAAAAGAAAAGGATGAATGGTGTAGCTGAAACCTGCAAAAAGATGTAAAATCCATCACTAAACTCACCCGAGAAGCGCAAGACAAATACAGAAAACCCGACACTGGGCTTCATTTTGGTATCAGGGGAACAACAAACGTAGAAGACGAAGAAGAACATATCCCTGTCGCCCATGGTGAACCCCAGAGGTGGAAGGGATTTTTGCTTTAATTTTTTTTTTATTAAACATAATAAGAGTTAATAAATATCCTAACTGTAATAAATATGTTTACCTGTTTAATATATGTAAGACAAACAACAGAAGCAAATCTTATTAGAAGACATTACGCCAAATGTCACCAACCAGTCACACAGTGACCTTTGACCTTATAGGAGGCGACGCCTCATTCCAACACCTTTCGACGCCTCTTCACAATGCTTTCTCACAACGCCGCACAACGCATCATCACAACGCCTTATCCCAACGCCTCCGCCTCAAAAATATGTATTCGCAACATGATATACAACTGCTTGTGCGTCTGATATCTGCAGAAGGTACAAGATCTAATCGTACCAGGTAGTTAGGTAATCGCAGTTCAAACTTCATAACAACGAAATAAACACAGGGGGAACTCTTAAGGCCGTAGAAACTTTATGTGTGTATGTATATATATATATATATATATATATATATATATATATATATATATATATATATATATATATATATATATATATATATATATATATATATATATATATATATATATATATATATATATAACTAGCTGTACTTGGCCACGCGTTGCTGTGGCATAGTTTAGCTAAATGTAAAAGAAAGAAAATAGAAAACAGACAATGTTTTTTAATGTTTTGTTTGCCACATACTACACTTGTTTCCTTGGCGAGGCGTCTACGGCCTTTGGTGGTGACAGGTTTGTAATTATTGCTTTAGATTTTTTTTTTTTTACTAGTGCGTCCTTCTATTTTTCTACTTCTTTCTATAAATGCCAATGAATGCATTGTCTTTTTGTTTAGTATATTTATAACAAACAAGTCACCCCTCATAGTTGATCCGTTCCTGTACCAACAAAAACTAGACAGTGTCCATCAACGTCGCTTTCCACAAAATATTGACAAGACAGATGCGCTCGGTAGCCATTCAAATGTTATTAACTTATTTTACAGGTCACTGTTAATGATGCAAGTGTTGCAGAACTGAACTTATACTTTCCTAGTATCGAGATGTCAGGTTAGTTTAGAATTAAATTCAACAATGACAGACAAAGATGGGATAGTATGAAAGGTACCTATTGCTAAGGAAAATGTAAGATTTAGAGAGGAAAGGAAGAGGCTAGGTTGTGGGGGTGGGAGATAAAGAGAGAGAGAGAGAGAGAGAGAGAGAGAGAGAGAGAGAGAGAGAGAGAAAGAGAGAAAAAGAGTGAAATAAAGAGAGAAAGAGAGAGCGAGAGATATATATAAAGAGAGAAAGAGAGATATATAAAGAGAGAGAGAAAGAGAGAGAGAGAAAGCGAGAGAGAGAGAAAGAGAGAGAAGAGAGAGAGAGAGAGAGAGAGAGAGAGAGAGAGAGAGAGAGAGAGAGAGAGAGAGAGATGAAGCTTGTGTTAAAAAAGAAAATTCCAGCAGGAGAGTGAGATGTAAAAATATATAGGAAATACGCAACTGTTCTCCAGTCTTATTTTTCGTTGATGGCATGAATTAGTAGTTACCATACACGAGTTAGATTAAATTGTTGTTGTTGATGATTACTTCAGACAATCAGACAGACAGACACGCAGATAAACACGCACACGCAGACAAGGACACAGTCAGTCTTACAGGCAGACAGTCATACAGACAGACATGCACACAGTCTAACAGACTTACAGTTACAAAGAAGGAAAGACAAACAGACAGAAGCACACACACACACACACACACACACACACACACACACACAAACACACATATTACACACAAAACAAGACAATCGGCTTTCGTCAACTTATACACCATATCCACAAAACTACCAACTGGCATGTAACCTTAAATGTCACTGACTACAGATCGCTCAAAATAACCCCAGCCTGCTTGTTCTGATTCCTCGACTGGATTCTCTTGCCAGTCATACATCTTTGATGTAGCATCTTTGCGGCAATGTTTGATGCGTAATTCAAGAAGTCAAGGTACAATCTCATTACAGCTTCAACTGGATATTGACATTAGAAAACATCCCGGAAAAAGACGATTACCGCGGCAGGCCGATTCCAGCCCAGGCAAATATTTGCTCCGATTGATTCTGGCTTGCAAAGCGCTTGTGAACGTATTGCTGCGCCGCTGGATTTTTCTTCTTCTTGTTTAGCATTGGTGTTCGGCTCTTGTTGGTCTGAATAGCTAAACGGAACAATAGAAAATGTTGTAATCAGATTTATGTGCTGCTATTTCTAGATGCCTCCAACAAAACAGGATTTGGGAAATTAGATTCACTGTTTAAATTTTTTAAAGTGGGAGATTTGTTAGAGTGGTGAGAAGAAATTGTGATTTCTAAGTCAATTAACAGGACATCTAGCTAGACACACATTCGGGGTTGCAACTATAAGTCAGTGAAAAGAACGTGGACGGTTCTGTTCTTAAAAACAGCTTTATTAAACTGATGTTGAGAAATTAAAAAAAAAAAAAAATGTTCAAATGAAAAGTTGTTATAAGCAAACAACTCAAACAAACGCACAACTCAACGCAACATGAAAAAGGAAATGACTGTGAAGTAACTCAACGTAAGCATTGAAACAATGTTTGAACTATTTCCTGCCCTGTGTTGCGCTTTGTTTTCTTGCTTTTGCTAGCAACTGTCTTGTTTAGTTTCTGGGGCCCCATTTGCGAATGGGAGCGACGGGTAGGGTCACTGCCTCTTAAAACATTTCGCTGCTAAAGTGACTAATTCCTGAAATCAAACAGGTTGGACAAAAATTGCAGATATCGTGGCCTAATTGTAAACTACTACACAATATGTCAGCTGGCCCTTTAAGGGCGAATGCAAAAGACAAAGAAGAAGAACGAAGAAACAAATTTTTTTAAGAGGGCTACAAACTGGGCGAGAAGAAGAAGAAGAATGAGAAGAAGATGAAGGAGGAGAAGAAGAAGAAGAAGAAGAAGAAGAAGAAGAAGAAGAAGAAGAAGAAGAAAAAGAAGAAGAAGAAGAAGAAGAAGAAGAAGAAGAAAAAGAAAAAAAAAGAAGAAGAAGAAGCAGATACAGCAGCAACAACAACAGTACCAGCAGCAGCAGCAACAGCAGCAGCAGCACCAGCAGCCTGCTATTGACATTATATTGACGCAACTTAAACTCGCCGAGGTAGTATCAATAAAACTGAACTCTTCTATTTTATGTATACATGAAGAACAAGTGATAAATTTGAAGTTGCCATAGTAATCACATGGGTGATTCTGAATGTCTGGTGGAGAGCTGTAGAACATAACCTAACAATGCTAACTATGTATTTCAGCTAATCGGATTCATTTTCCTATTACACAATAGTGCACTTTCCATCCTTTTTAGGATGAAACTTTTCGTTATTTGAAGTCCTACTCTGGCTCTTGCAAGGGCCGCAATATAGCTCGGCAAAAAATATGGCCTAATGGCTGAACGCAGTTTCTGGGACCTCTTCACTGGTGATCCTCACCCACATGATGACACATTGTGTCATCGGGTGTTTATCGCTTGTTTGATGTCCTGATGGGGTAGAAAGTCAGTCAGTCACTCATTTTCCTACTTGAACTGTGCAAACATCGTTATTCAGCCTTTCAAGTCAAGAGGTAAGCGACTGGACAACTCACAATACACAAGTAAAAAAAAAAAAAAAAGTAAAAAGTAAAAGTTATTTTTCTTTCTAGTTCATAGGTTTTTATGTTTATATATATAAAAAAAGAAAACAGTGTTTTGGTGTGGCCAAAATCTCGCCCCAAACACCCCCCCCCCCTTTCCCCCCCCCCCCCGGGTATATACTAAACAAAATCCCCATGCCTACAATTACTATAAACGCAAATAAAAGAAACGCAATTGGGATGTTTGACTTTTACAGCTTCTTGTTTTTCAATCGTAATTCTGTGTGCCGCCACAAAGAATAGATTGATTAAGCGCACTACTAATTTTCTTGGGGCGGCAGCTGTGTCACAACTATTTTGTCTTGTTTAATAGCCCAGTAATAATTATAATATTAATAATTATTTTTCAGTTCGTACTGAATGGCCAAAAATATAACAATAGAAACTAACATGAAATGTTAAAACACACATGCTTAAAAAGAGTTGGTTCCACGCACCGCTTAGTAGAGATCATGTTTCGAGATCAGAAAAGAAGAGAGAACTTAATTCTTCGATTGGACTTCATTTACTTGACTCTAGGTACGTGGTTGATAAGGATTGTTACTTTAGAATAATTTACTACATATGGAAAACACTTTTGCTAAAACTCGCCGAGGCCATATCAATAAAAGTGAACTCTTCTGCTTTATGTACACGTGAAGAACAAGTGATACATTTGAAGTTACCATGCTAATCACTTGGATAATGGTGAATTTCTGGTGTAGAGGTGCACAGCCTAACGACAAAATGTACAGCCTAAGGACAAGATGTACAGCCTAACGACAAGATGTACAACCTGAGGACAAGATTTACAGCCTACCTACAAGATGTACAACCTAAGGACAAGATGTACAGTCTAACGACAAGATGTACACCCTAACGACAAGGTGTACAGCCTACGACAAGGTGTACAGCCTAAAGACAAGATATACAGCCTAATGACATGGCCTACAGCCTAACGACAAGGTGTACAGCCTAAAGACAAGATATACAGCCTAATGGCAAGGTGTACAACCTAACGAGGAGTTGTACAACCTAACGACAAGGTGTACAACCTAACGACAAGATATACAGCCTAATGACATGGCCTACAGCTTACGACAAGGTGTACAGCCTAACGACAAGATATACAGCCTCATAGCAAGGTGTACAACTAACGAGAAGAGGTACATCCTAACGACAAGGTGTACAGCCTAACGACAAGACATACAGCCTAATGACAAGGTGTACAACCTAACCACAAGATATACAGCCTAATGACAAGGTGTACAACCTAATGAGAACATGTACAACCTAACCACAAGGTGTACAGCCTAACGACAAGGCGTACAGCCTAAAGACAAAGTGTACAGCCTAACGACAAGATGTACAGCCTAATGACACGATATACTACGTAACGACAGGATGTACACCCTAACAACAAGATGTACAGCCTAACGACAAGATGTAAAGTCTGATGACAAGGTGTACATCCTAACGACAAGATGTACATCCTAACGACAAGATGTACAGCCTAATGACAAGATATACAGCCTAATGACAAGATGTACACCATAACGACAAGATGTACACCCTAACGACAAGATGTACAGCCTAACGACAAGATGTACACCCTAACGACAAGGTGTACAGCCTAACGACAAGATATACAGCTTAGGACAAAGTTTACAAACCTGCCTAATGTAACGTCAGTTTTGAGAGCCACCGTCATGTAGCCGCCAGAAGCTCGCCTGCGGATCTGAAGATCGGGATTTCAAATTCCCAAAAAGGGGGGACCTTTTTCTTTTCTTTCAAAAATGACCTTGGCGGCTAAATCGAACTGGGTACAAGATAAAATAATAGATCGTAAATGCTGCCTAAGTGATATGTCCAGATCAACAACCAAGTGCCGAATGGTCAATGAAGCAAAAATATAGGTCAACCACTATACGCATAATATGCCCGAAGGCAGGGAAAATGGACCTTTGACATTAGTTTGTTAATAAAATGTAACTACTAGTTTGTTAATAAAATGTAACTACTAGTTTGTTAATAAAATGTAACTACTAGTTTGTTAATAAAATGTAACTACTAGTTTGTTAATAAAATGTAACTACTAGTTTGTTAATAAAATGTAATTACTAGTTTGTTAATAAAATGTAACTACTAGTTTGTTAATAAAATGTAACTACTAGTTTGTAAATAAAATGTAATTACCAGTTTGTTAATAAAATGTAATTACTAGTTTGTTAATAAAATGTAATTACTAGTTTGTTAATAAAATGTAATTACTAGTTTGTAAATGAAATGTAATTACTAGTTTGTTAATGAAATGTAATTACTAGTTTGTAAATAAAATGTAATTACTAGTTTGTTAATAAAATGTAACTACTAGTTTGTAAATGAAATGTAATTAATAGTTTGTTAATAAAATGTAACTACTAGTTTGTAAATAAAATGTAACTACTAGTTTGTTAATAACATGTAACTACTAGTTTGTAAATGAAATGTAATTGATAGTTTGTTAATAAAAGGTAATTACTAGTTTGTTAATAAAATGTAACTACTAGTTTGTAAATAAAATGTAATTACTAGTTTGTTAATAAAATGTAACTACTAGTTTGTAAATATAATGTAATTACTAGTTTGTTAATAAAATGTAACTACTAGTTTGTAAATAAAATGTAATTACTAGTTTGTTAATAAAATGTAACTACTAGTTTGTAAATAAAATGTAATTAATAGTTTGTTAATAAAATGTAACTACTAGTTTGTAAATAAAATGTAACTACTAGTTTGTTAATAACATGTAACTACTAGTTTGTAAATAAAATGTAATTACTAGTTTGTTAATAAAATGTAATTACTAGTTTGTTAATAAAATGTAACTACTAGTTTGTAAATAAAATGTAATTACCAGTTTGTTAATAAAATGTAATTACTAGTTTGTTAATAAAATGTAATTACTAGTTTGTAAATGAAATGTAATTACTAGTTTGTTAATGAAATGTAATTACTAGTTTGTAAATAAAATGTAATTACTAGTTTGTTAATAAAATGTAACTACTAGTTTGTAAATGAAATGTAATTAATAGTTTGTTAATAAAATGTAACTACTAGTTTGTAAATAAAATGTAACTACTAGTTTGTTAATAACATGTAACTACTAGTTTGTAAATGAAATGTAATTGATAGTTTGTTAATAAAAGGTAATTACTAGTTTGTTAATAAAATGTAACTACTAGTTTGTAAATAAAATGTAATTACTAGTTTGTTAATAAAATGTAATTACTAGTTCGTTAATAAAATGTAATTACTAGTTTGTTAATAAAATGTAATTACTAGTTTGTAAATGAAATGTAATTACTAGTTTGTTAATAAAATTTAATTACTAGTTTGTAAATAAAATGTAATTACTAGTTTGGTAATAAAATGTAATTACTAGTTTGTAAATGAAATGTAATTACTAGTTTGTTAATAAAATGTAACTACTAATTTGTAAATGAAATGTAATTACTAGTTTGTTATTAAAATGTAATTACTAGTTTGTAAATAAAATGTAATAACTAGTTTGTTAATAAAATGTTATTACTAGTTTGTAAATAAAATGTAATTACTAGTTTGTTAATAAAATGTAACTACTAGTTTGTAAATAAAATGTAATTAATAGTTTGTTAATAAAATGTAACTACTAGTTTGTAAATAAAATGTAACTACTAGTTTGTTAATAACATGTAACTACTAGTTTGTAAATAAAATGTAATTACTAGTTTGTTAATAAAATGTAATTACTAGTTTGTTAATAAAATGTAACTACTAGTTTGTAAATAAAATGAAATTACTAGTTTGTTAATAAAATGTAATTACTAGTTCGTTAATAAAATGTAATTACTAGTTTGTTAATAAAATGTAATTACTAGTTTGTAAATGAAATGTAATTACTAGTTTGGTAATAAAATGTAATTACTAGTTTGTAAATAAAATGTAATTACTAGTTTGGTAATAAAATGTAATTACTAGTTTGTAAATGAAATGTAATTACTAGTTTGTTAATAAAATGTAACTACTAATTTGTAAATGAAATGTAATTACTAGGTTGTTATTAAAATGTAATTACTAGTTTGTAAATAAAATGTAATTACTAGTTTGTTAATAAAATGTTTTTACTAGTTTGTAAATGAAATGTAATTACTAGTTTGTTTATAAAATGTAACTACTAGTTTGTTAATAAAATGTAACTACTAGTTTGTAAATAAAATGTAATTACTAGTTTGTTAGTAAAATGTAACTACTAGTTTGTAAATAATATGTAATTACTAGTTTGTTAATAAAATGTAATTACTAGTTTATTAATAAAATGTAATTACAACGACGTGGATGGTGATGGGAAAAATAACAATATCATGATCACAAAAGACGTGGAAAAGGCATCTTTTGTGTTACTTTTTGATAACAGATTAAACCCCATACTCTCTAGCATGATGTATCTATTGCAGGTTTATAATGTTATTATCACAAAGTTTATTCTGCAGTCACTAAACAAAAACAAAACAATCATAATGTGGGCTTTTGAACCTAATTGTTAGTCTTAGAGCATGTTGGGACAACAACAAAAGATGGAAGATACTGTCATTCTTTACAATACAAATATCAAATGTACATGACTTGTATACGTCATAGTTTCTTGAAATACTTCAGTAGTTTTCAAACGAAAATTCGTGAAACGAAAAATGTGTCCAATGAAAGAGCTGCTTTTCGGCGTCTCGTGAATACACCGACCTGCTACATTATTCTGATCATGATGTAGTTTGCATTTCAAATCATCGATCCGTATATCCTCTCTGAGCTGCTACCTAAAAGGTAACTATGTCATCCTGAGATTAAGAAATCATATTCTTAACGGCGAACAAACAAGACCGATTTCAGAGGCACCAATCAACCTCTAAAGATGTTATCATTAAGGCACCCATAACGACTTTACCGGACACGTATAACCCTTAGTCCTATGGTGGTAAGGACCCTAGTTTACAGAGCATCCATATGCTATTTATAGTAAGAGTAAACTACAATGTCTAATCGTTCGTGTCACATCTATCACATAAACTACAATGTCTAATCGTTCGTGTCCCATCTATCACATAAACTACAATGTCTAATCGTTCCCGTCACATCTATCACATAAACTACAATGTCTAATCGTTCCCGTCACATCTATTGCATAAACTACAATGTCTAATCGTTCACGTCACATCTATCACTTAAACTACAATGTATGATCGTTCGTGTCACATGTATCACATAAACTACAATGTATGATCGTTCGTGTCATATCTATCACATAAACTACAATGTATGATCGTTCGTGTCACATCTATCACATAAACTACAATGTATGATCGTTCGTGTCACATCTATCACATAAACTACAATGTCTAATCGTTCGTGTCACATCTATCACATAAACTACAATGTATGATCGTTCGTGTCACATCTATCACATAAACTACAATGTCTAATCGTTCGTGTCACATCTATTACATAAACTACAATGTATGATCGTTCGTGTCACATCTATCACATAAACTACAAAGTCTAATCGTTCGTGTCACATCTATCACATAAACTACAATGTAAGATAGTTCGTGTCACATCTATCACATAAACTACAATGTATGATCGTTCGTGTCACATCTATCACATAAACTACAATGTCTAATCGTTCGTGTCACATCTATCACATAAACTACAATGTCTAATCGTTTGTGTCACATCTATCACATAAACTACAATGTCTAATCGTTCGTGTCACATCTATCACATAAACTACAATGTATGATCGTTCGTGTCACATCTATTACATAAACTACAATGTATGATCGTTCGTGTCACATCTATTACATAAACTACAATGTATGATCGTTCGTGTCACATGTATCACATAAATTACAATGTCTAATCGTTCGTGTCACATCTATCACATAAACTACAATGTATGATCGTTCGTGTCACATATTACCTAATCAGCTTCAATTATATATTTTAATCCAGAGGCGCTGACACAAAGAAAATGTGGACTTCTTTAGTTTTTTAGGGGCAGGCTGCTAAAGTGGCTTAAGCGTTATTGAAATGCGCATTATTATTATTATTATTATTATTATTATTATTATTATTATTATTATTATTATTATTATTATTATTATTATTATTATCATGTGTTCAATGTCACATTTATATACGAGAGGAAGTCGATAAGTCACTCACAAACGGTTGTTTAAACAACAACAAAAACAACAAAATAACCAAAAAAAAAAAAAAAAAAACTTAAGACGATAACAACTGGAAACCGGTTTATTTTGCATATTCACTGTCCCTTTATTTTTCAACATAATTTTTACCAACATTGATGCACTTGTCGCATCGTTTTACCAGTCCTGCCAAACCTGATGCACAGGAGGTTAACACCCTGACATTTCAGGTTCCACGTGTTCCTACTGACGCATCTGTCTTCAGGCTGTAAATAACCCTTTGGTTGTGACGCTGATTTTTCTACATGTGCTGCTGTACCCGGACAACCGAACACAAGGAGGTGAATCAGTTCCGCTCAAGTCTGTAACAATAACATACACTTGATAACGGATCAGTCAGTAATGAAAATACCACAAATTGTCTGGAAGGACACTTAGCAGTCACCAGGAAACACAGTTGGTGCATGTGGGATAGGACTCAAGCAGGTTGATCTCTGGCCAGGAAAGGAGATAAGAAAGTCTTGATAAATGGCAGCTTTATTCTAGAATTTTACTAGTGGATTAATTAATTCATGTATCCTACTTTCATTACATTATTTTTTGTCTTTCGGTAATTGATTGACTGATTTACAACCACTTTCATTCTTCAATGATTGACTGATTCACATCCACTTTTATTCTCAAAATTTAGCTTTTTTTCCCTTATAATTACCGCACACTGAATGTGGTGCACAGCCAGGTTAGTTACTTCATTTATTTTTGTCTTTAAAATTTTTTAGCTGACTGACTGATCGATTGATTGAATGATTCTTATCTCTTTCTTTCTTTTTCTATTTATTTTTTCTTTCCTTCTTCTTCTTCTTCTTCTTCTTCTTCTTCTTCTTCTTCTTCTTTTTCTTCTTCTTCTTCTTCTTCTTCTTCTTCTTCTCCATTCGATCTTATAAGATCGGCATACCATTCTGTGGTTCACAGCTAGGCTGCGAAATCTGCACCTTTTGTCTATTACATCTCATTTCAGCAAATCCCAAATAAGCCATCTATCACAACATACTTGTTAGAGGGCATTGCGTCTATGCCTTCCCTCCCCCCCCCCCTCCTTTTCCCCAGAATGAGGTACCAGAATCCACAAGGGGAAATGATTCATTGATTGATTCGTTTATTTGTGTTTACCTATTTTCTCAACGACTAGCAGAGTATATTTATGTGTGTGTGACAGAGAGAAATATAGAGGGAAGGAGAGATAAACAAAGCTAGAGAGGGGTAAGGGTGAGAATGAAGTTACTTAGCCATTGTTTTTTTTTTTTTTTTGGTGATAGTTGAAGCGAAAGACGGAAAATAAGATGGAGCAGGACTAGCCAAAGAATCTACTGGTGTCTGTGCAGAAACAGATTCTTGTCCTTTTTAGGATGACATTTTTCGTTCTTTGAAGCCCTACTCTGGCTCTTGCCAGGGGCCGCAATATAGACTGGCCATAAATATGGCCTAATGGCTGAAAGCAGTTTCTGGGACCTCTCCAGGGTGATCCTCACCCTCATGGTGGCACATTGTGTCATCGGGTGTTTATCGCTTGTGTGATGTCCTGGTGGGGTAGAAAGTCAGTCAGTCAGTCGGTGCAGAAATAGACTGTCTGGCTGCTGTGGGAATGGAAAGAAAAATCTAACAGTGTTTGATGATTAAAATTACTGCGTCATATTTAATCCACTAGTACTATTCATATAATGCGTAAATATAGCAGAGAAGTATATCATACATGGGAGAAATAAATACAGGGCGAAAAAAACAGGAGAGGGGTAAAAAGCGTAGTGCAAACAAGATTGGGAAGACTAATCTAAAAAGATGTTGAAATATTTGCAGAAATCGACAGACTTATGGCCATATCTGATGAGAAATGTAGGCAATATCAAGTAAAAGTAAGATTAAACAGATGTGATTGATGAGATATGAGCTGCAATGATCTTCTTGTTCCCAGACTGATCCACTCGCCAAAGAGGGACCTACACCAGCAGTAACAGGGTCCTAGACTAGTCCTGACAACCATCAAGTCAGCCGAATCCACTTCCCTCCCGTAAAGCATTTTCTCCATAAATTTCTCCAAGTCGCATCGATTGCGCTGTTACTGGAGAACTCGCTTCCAGTTTGTGAAGCCATGAATCATAGGCCGTGTGCAAATTGTTTGTTGACATGTAAAAGCGGCGATGGATTGGCTGGGAGCACGACTTTCCTGGTGAAGTCATGTGACTTCTTAATAAAATTGAACCAATCGTTCAAGTGATGGTAATCTGGTGTAGCGATGTTTGTGACTCTCTTTTCTAGTTAATTAACTATTTTCATTACTCAAGTTTAACCAGAAGTGCCTTAACCTGGGTACCTAGACACTATGTGGCCCATCCCATTCTAGAATTAATAAGTAGGGCTGCGCTACACTTTCTCAACAGACCATGTATAGGATTCTCTTGTCAAGTTGTTTTTAATACACATCATATTAAAAAAAATATATATATATATTACTATCTTTATTGACATATCATTATCTTCATCATGATCATGATCATCATCATCACCATCATCATCATCATCATCATCATCACCATCATCATCATCATCATCATCATCATCATCATCATCATCACCATCATCATCATTGCTATTAAGTATTTAAACAAATCCTATGCCCGTTGAGCCACCCCTCCGCCAGAAAATGTGGACGGGGAAGAGGCCCCTCTCCCCCACCCACGCCTCCATTTTTTTAAATCCTAATATTGTCACTCCCATGATGCCCCTGGGTTTGCGGCATATTAGATTATAAATTATATTGTGTTTTTGGAAGAGTGTTACAATTAAGGTTATGCGAAATTACCCAAACTGCAACTTGGATAGCAAAATATTTAGCAAAAAGCAAAATCACAATTTACCGTCCACCACCAACAGATCAGCGCAGATCAGATTTTTCTTCAAACAATGGACGTCTAACAACTATTAGCAAACACATCCATACCACTACTCAAACTAAATAATTTGCTAACTAACTGAAAAGTAAAATGAAGGTCCCTTTTCCACGCCTCTAACTGTTTTGGAAATATAGGGCCAGACCTATATTTTTATAGGCCAATCGGCACTTGTTCGATGATGTGGTAAGCATTATGCAGGCCGCCTTTACTTCCCAAGACTACACCTGGTACCCATTCAAGGCTAGGTCGATCTTGGAGCCAAAGTCACTTTTGAAAACAAAAAGTCCGGTTCTTAACTAACTAAAGAACTAACTAAATAACTAGCAAACTTGCTACCTAAACAACTAACTAACTAGTTAACTAACTAAGTACCTAACATGGATATGTCAAAATCCATGGAATATGTGTACACTCTCCCAGACTGCTGCTTAGCGGACGCCAGTGTGTACTGTTGCGCACGTAAAAATAAAATCCTTTTGGCAGTTGGAAATCGAAAAAAGTAGTCTAACAACGCTGCCCGGGCAAAATCCGGAGTAAAAAAAAAGACTACTCAAAGTATTTCAGGATCCTCGCCGGTGCTACGGATTTTGTGCACTGCGCTGAGATTCTTCGGACTCAAGACTTGAGTTAGAAGTAGAACGGAGCAATCATGGGTTATTACTACCCTTGTGCCGTGATGTTGATCCGTCGTTTAAACCTAAGACCTGTCTAATGATATTGTCGTCCCACTTGTATCATTGTTTACATCTTGTACTGCTGCCTTTGACATTCTTCTGCAGTATAGTTTTCAAAATTGTGTTTGTTAAGTTATCGCTTCTCGGCCTTTTGGCTAAGATCAAAGTGTAGGACTAGGAGTGTCTGTTAAATTGGCGTACATTTGTCAATTGCCTGTTTTTAGTTGTTGCTATCACTCCCCCCCCCCTCCCCCCTCCCTCCACTTACCCTCCGCTGCCCTTTTCAACCCAAAAGCTGTCTTTTCAGTCCCTGTATCTTTTAAACCTTTTTTTAATTTAAATATTGTTTTGCTAACATGGAATATCACTAAGCATATAATTGCTGGCTCTCATGTTTTTTTTTTTTAAATCAACCAGCAGACACTTGATTGTTGATCTTGTTTCTATATATATATTTAAAATACTCTCTGTTGGAATGAGCACTGGACCACAAACAAGTAAGGCGCATTAACCATTGCCCTACTGCTATTCTCGCACTGTTCACAGTGTTTCAACTAAACTATGTGTCACTTTCAATGTCTCATTAAGGATAAATTTATCGTAATGTATACTATAGAATAGTGTATGCTGTATGTGTCTGGAATATACACACACATATTCACACATATACATTGGAACCTCGGTTCTGGAACTTAATTATTACTTACAAGTTGTTCAGACCCACTTGTTCGAAAACCGAAACAATTGTTTCTATTAAAATTAATCTAAAAGGGATTAATTCGGGGTTATTGTTTAAATTAAAACCTTGATAACAATAGTTTATGCATAAATCTATAGAAACATAATGCAAATGATGCAGTCTTCTTAAAAAATGGACACATTAAGTAGATCAATTATCAACAAAATAATAAATTTCTTCAAAAGTTGCTGTGATTAGTAAACATTTACGAATAAATGTAAGTTATGCGACCCTATTTATTGTAAATGGAGTTTTCAGCCTTGAAAATGGCAGGGAAATTTCCTTGTGATTTGTTTGTTCTTTTTCATTTTTCTGTCTTTCTGTCTTTGTGTCGCTTGTCTATCTGTCTCTTGTCTTCCTGTCTTTTGTTTTCCTGTCCCTTGTCTTTCTTTCTCTAGTCTTTCTGCCTCTTGTCTTACACTCTCTTGTCTTTCTCATCACCAACACGCATTACTTAAAACTGGCGAGGTCTCTGCTTACCAAATGTTGTCCTGTAAGATTTTAGTGTGTCTGTGTTTCAAAATGTACCAAAGCGATACAAAGTACTGTCATTACAACAAAGTTATCAGGATAGTATCTGGCTAATAATCTTTGTACCCACTCCCCTCGACCAACTTACTACACAATTCTCACACATTTCGTTGACCCAAGGAGAAAGGACATCTTCCATTCCCTCCTCTGTTCCCGAAGAGAGGTCCTCCATCACTACGGATTTCTACTCCTGTAGGTGTTCCAATTCCTTAGAGGTGCGCAAATGCTCGTGGTACAGTCTCCTACATAAGCCCATGCCTTTCCCAGAAACTTTGCTTTGTAGCCTAGCCACACAGTTTTTCAAGCTCAATCCAATGTCCTCATGTTTACTTGCAACCAACCTTTGTCAAGGGGCTTAGGCAATAGGGATTTTATAAATACACCCCCCTTCCCCCCCCCCTCCCCCCCCCCAAGTTCTATGCGCTAGAGACCCCGTCAAAACACCTTTAAAACAATTCTTTCGTCCAGAAGGTCTTAACATTTGCAATAACATAGACTGGATTTTAAAAAAGCCTTAAAACATACCCCGTGAAGTAGTTCCCCCTTCCCACCCTGTGCCTCTACTATGTGGGGAAACATGTTTTTTACTTCTATTTACATACAAATGTGCAACGAGTACGTAGATAGAAAGTAAATAAAGTAAAGATCCCTTTACACGCCCTTAGGCGCATCGGGCACATGGTAAGAGCACCCATATTTTTACAGACCAATCGGCACTTGGTGGGTAATGTGGTCAGCATTTCGCCGGCCGTCTTTACTTTTCCAGGACGTAGATAGAAGGGAGGTAAAAATGACTGCATGCGCTGTTCTAACTCACATAAGTACTTTCCCTTACACTATATCAATACTTTTACGGAATGACGAAATAACAAAATTAGAGTTTTTGAAGTCTCACTAGATTTTGAAAGTTAAATAAATCTGTAAAACGAAGTACATAACATCGTTTGAAAAATATATATATATATGCTGCACAGTCAGTTGTGAAACAATCAAAGTCAATGGCTGTGCTCTACTGGAGTAATTCTTTACACGCAAAACAGAGTGGTGTTATCAACGGAAGAAAGACGTTTTTTTCCTTGCGCAAATCGCATAATATCGCATGGAATTTTGGCCTGTTAGTTCAACAGTTTTGAAAATAAATGCTTGAGAAGAATACTAAATTTCAAATGGTCAGATTTCCGAACCAATACACAAATAAGGCAAGAATCCAGGCAAGAGTATGTATCTAATTTTATACGAAAACGTCGCTGGAACTATGTCGGCCACGCCCTTAGAATGGATAAATCAAGACAAAGCCCTCATATGGACACCACAGGGGAAAAGATCTCGTGGAAGACCAAGGGAAACCCTACGTAGAACTATCATCAGGGAAGGCTGGCTCATGGGCCACTCAAACATCCAAGACCTACAACAGATTGCAACGAACAGCCATGCATGGAGTCATGACCTCTGCCCTATGTGCCGCACTCGACACAAGAGGAAAGACTAACTAACTAAGTTCTCTAGAACTAACCCTATTAGGCTTCTATCTGTGGGGTTTCTTGAAAGGAAATGTTAAAACGGTGTACACAAAAATGAGGTCCTTAAAGAAGTAAACAGAATTGTCATTTAGGAAAGAACAACAAACACATTGTAGAGTATATTTGACAATATGAAGAGACGCGTACTGTTATGTCTTGAGGCGCATGGTGAACACTTCCAGCAGCTGTTACAGTGGATATTTGATAAGTATTTTCAAGCTTCCCGACAATGTTAGACAATATTAGACACTAATGCCACTAATTTAGTGTCTTGGTTTTTAAGCACATATTTATGACGTAATGTGTTTTATTTTTCAAATTTGTTTTTCTGCGTACAAAGGGTAGTAAGGCCTTACGAACACCCTATGATATCGGAAGGGAGGTTACAGTGGCTACCATGTTTGCATGCCGGCCTGGTAGTCATTTGTTTACATTTCTCAGTTTTGATATCAAACTTGGTCTCAAATGTCGACTGCCTACAATGGAGCTTTTGAAATGTTTTAGACAGCAGGGTGGGCTAATGATTTGTTGATAGCATCATACATCGTGTGCCAAGTTTGATTTATTCACACAAAAAAAAACACACACACACGCACACACACACGCCCACACAGTCACGCACACTCACACACACACACATATATATATATATATATATATATATATATATATATATATATACACACACACACACATACACACCACCACTCCTCACATGACGAAAGTGATGCCAGACGGGGGTGGCCGGTACTGGTGCCCCGATGATAACTTCTGTGGAGGCTGAACCAGGTATCTGGAATTTGCCTTGTTAGTTTGCCATCCGGAATGAGATTTTCTAATCTCATGGTCTTTGAACCTCCAGGAAACGCTTAAACGGCTCATTCACTTTGGTTAGTCTAACCTGCGACTTTTCTCGTTCATCTCGCCAAACAGTTATTTGTAAATGTGCAAAAAAAAAAAAAAAAACATTTTTGCAAGGCAACCAGCCAGACGTAGGATATCGCCTGGGCAAAGCAACGGGGACAAGCAAGAGAACCCTGTGCGGCAAATGCCTCAGCTAGGGTGTCTGTCATCAATTGTTGGCACTATCCAAAATCAGTCCAGGGCAACATGTTCAGCATAAGTCGTTCATAATTGCCCTGATTCTTAGGGGATGACGAGTGATCTTCACCTTCTATTATACCGGGCGAACAGTTACAACAGATGTCTTTTGGGCATCTTTAAATGTGGGCCATATGACTGACTGCCGTATGTCTGATAGTCTGTCCAAGTACACATCTACCTGTGTCATACATAAACGATAAGGAAAGCTGTGTTAGTCGTATTACTTTTTCTTCACCTAGTTTGAGTCTTTATAATAATTTAAGTTTGTTTCATTACTGAAACAGATAGAACGTACTGTACTTGTCTGTCCATTTATGATTTTGTTTTGCATTTCTCTTTTACTTCACCTAAATATAATGTGGAAAACGGCAACTATTATCATTTACGCGAAGTTTCTCTTCTTTCGGAAGTCCAGCTATCGATCCCATTCTCTCGTGTTCTCTCCCCCGCCCACCCAGCCCAGCCCAGCCCCACCCCACCCCACCCCACTGCACTGCTGGTAACTTCATAAAGACAGGGGTGTTTATATATAACTGTCTAAAGGTTGGACAGCGTTTTTGTGATTTGGTCCTGTTTGATGTCTATTCTTATGTGTTAATACAACTGACATCAACCACAAAGGGGAGACAATGACCACCACCATCGGTTTTCAGAAGTCTGCAGCCAAATACAATCACCTTCTTGTGGACACGCCACTGAAGCCCTACAGTAGAGTCTGGATATTACCATTGGAAGACTGGGAAAGCAGGTCAGAACAATGTTAGCTACAACCGTCAAGGCTGTGCCTCTCTAAAATCACGATCGATTAGTTTGTCCACTGCGAGATGCCCCTCAAGGTTTACTAGCCTGTATCAGCAGCATTCTCATAAATGCTTTCTTTTTTCTTAAGCGGCCAACAAAGACTCACCAAGCTGTTAGTGGCAATACCAGCACGACTGGGAGTTCATCAGACTCCATTCAAACAGCCTTAACTGTGAACTCAGTCTTCTTCTTCTTCTTCTTTTGTCAATATTTGCTGATGGCACTAGACGATCGGGCCTAGCCAGGGCGCGCTCGGTCGCTTGATATGCCGTGATGTTATACAGTCTCAGGGTGTAACTGACTCCTTCAATCCATCTACTGAATTAACCCATTCAGCCTAAGAAAATTCGATTGAAATTAATTAGAGGGTGAAAACAGTCAGAACGAAAAGCTAGTAGTAAATTACTTACAACGAAGAGTTTAAACTCAGTGGTAGCGACCACGAACAAACCAGATTTGCTTTGTTGTTTATGGACAATTGTAAAAAAAAAATGAACACATGGTTCGATTCCTCGGATTCACGAGAAAAAGTCAGTTACTCACCATATACATCACCCACCAAGAGCCGATTGGTTTATAAAAAATAGGCCTAGCCCTATATGCCTAAAAAGCCTAAAGGCCTGGAAACGGGTCCTTTACTGTACTTTTTACTCACGATGTGTTGCCTGGGTTTGAGGATTAAAGGATACTCTGTCCATTATCTACTTTAGGCACCTAATCCAAAACAATGTTTTACAAAGCACAATTTCCCATAAAGTAGATCGCCGCCCAAAAGGGACGCAGCAGCCAATCTTTCACACTGCTCTTTTCCTGCCCACTGGCGAGCCCTTTGGAGAAAAATGGTGATAGAAAAAAGCCTAGAGACAAACGTAGTGGAGCGGGTGGTCACACTGTTGAAACACTAGATTATGATCTGTGAGACCCAGGTTTGAACCCTCGCTATGGTTCGGGATATATTTTTTGTCGGGGGCTAAATAAAATTGTTTGCAGTCAAACCTTAAAGTCGCATTATGTTTAACATATACGTTTCTATTTTTGGAAGAGACTGAAAGCTTAAGCCTTTTACGTCACTAAAAACAACAAGAAAGTGCAGTAAAACAACAAGGCAATGTAATGAAACAAATCAATTTTATTAAAACAAGACTATGTAATCCAGGAGTTCTCGCCCTTCCTAATGCCGTGAACCTTTAATATAGTTCCTTATATTGTGGCGACGCCCATCCATAAAACTGTTTTTGTTGCTACTTTATCCCTTCAGTGAATATGTGTTTTTTCAATGGTATTAGGAGACCCCTGTGAATGGGTGGTTCGACCCCCAAATTGGTCGCGATCCACAGGTTGAGAACCGCTTATGTAATCCAACAACAAAACAATGTAATGAGACAAAACGATAAAAACAAACAACAAAACAATGAACATTGTTCGTTTTACAGATCATCTTCCTCGCACATCAGACTTGACCATAAGTTGTCCGATCTCCTATGTCTCCAAATGTGTTTACTTACACTAACAACTCCCATTCTGTTCCTGCTGATGTAATGGCTGGTGGCTCCAGCCATTTTCCTGTCTCGCTGCTCCAATGATACACCCAGGGTATGCAGTCTATTTAGTGAAAAATCGTTTTCCCGAAACTGAAAACCTCACAGAGTTTAGACTCTCGTATGGCATTGATGATGTCTCTCCTGTCCATAGAGAGCCCATTCCTGATAGTTGCACTGCCAGCCAGAACGTCTGCTCTCTCATTGCATTTCACGACAACATACCTGTGATGAAACTGCAAACGCTGCTCGCTCTATCCGACGAAGCACTGTTTTCCCTTGTACCTCGGCTTTATCTCCTGTAGCATGCTCATCGAGCAAACATGCATCTGTGAATTCCAGAGTTTTCAGCCATTCAAGAGTCTTTGTAGCAGCACTACACCCATTGTCTTGCTACTGGTGGTAGAAGCAATGGCTCCCCTGTCTTCTTTGATGACTTCCCCTTTGGTCCTTGCTGTGAAAGCCCATGCATTTCGCTTCTGACTAATCACAGAACCATGTGTGTATATAACAGCATCTTCCGGTGATGTGTTCTTCCACCAATGCTTTTACTTCTGCATCAACTTTTGGTAGCTCCAAATCACGTCACTGTCTTGTCAGAGTGATAACCACCACAAAGTACTGCTTGTATTCATTTGGTTTGGGTATCCATTCCTCTCCACAATTTATATCTTGAAGGAAAATCACCCGCTGAAGTTCTGTCTCTGCTCATCCTAACAAAGACTGGCCTCGGGTGAGTCTGTTGCCTTTAAGTGAATACAGTTCATCTTGCAGTTGGTGAGTAAAGATCTCAGTAATTTCGAGGCAAGCACATATTTGGCGCATTTCAAGCCTTCTGTTTAAATGTCAAAGATCTATTAGGCATCTCATTGCTCTAAAGGATGTGTCTTATGTGCAGCAAAGTGTGATTCACCGACTGACTGACTTTCTACCCCACCAGGACATTACACAAGCGATAAACACCCGATAAAACAAAGTGCCACCATGCGGATGAGGATCGCCGTGGAGAGGTCCCAGAAACCGCTTTTAGACAATCGACCATATTTATGGCCCGCCTATATTGCGGCCTGTCATCCTGAAAAGGACGATAGATAGCCAAGTATGATGCGCATTGCTTCATTTTGAACCTTCTCCAGTCTGTGTGTGTCTTGCTGAGGCTGAGGATTACTAGTGCATATTGTGTGACAGAGAGGATCAAACCCTGATAGAGGATGACTAACAGCTTTTTTTGGCCACATATGGCAGCCATAACTCCCATTGCAGACAGACCCTTTGTGGCCTTGTTGATTGCAGTGTCAACTTGGAAACTGTAGCTAAGGCTTTGATCAAAACTTACTCCCATGTATTTTAAAGGTTCAGTCCTTGATATCTCCTCCCCATTCATTTGCACACAGGGCGTTATTGTGTGTATTACGTGATTGTTTACAGAGAACCAGGCTGCAGTCGCTTTTTCAGGGCTAATCTGTGCTCCGGAGGTTTCACGCCAATCCGTTACGCTCCCCAGTTCCTTCTGGAATTCTTCTACAATTCTGCGACTGTTCTTGCCTTGGCGGTACACTAGTATGTCTTCAGCGTGATGTAATTCGGTAGCGGCTTATAGAAAATGGTTCTTTGCCAAGCTTGGGCAAAGATATTAAATTACTTTCAAGCCATCTTTTATTTATTTTGCCCATCCTTGTTCTATTATTGTATTCATTGCACAGATAAAATAATGAAATAACAAGACATTATATTGAAATGTCAAGACAATGTAATAAAACAGCAAAATAATGTGATTTAATTTAATGAAACAACATCAAAATGAAATTTAAACAACTCGATTATGTAATGAAGTAGCATGGCGATATAATAAAAAAGGCAATATGATTAAACAACAACCCAATGTAAAAAAAAAAAAAAAAAAAAAAACATAAAAAAAAAAAAAAAAAAAAACACACAAGAAAATCTAATGAGTAAGTGAGACTGGTTTATTCAGTAACACATTGAAGCTCTGTGTGCCAAACAAACGAAATAAAACTACCGGGTTTATCATAAATACAGTTACAAAGAAATAAAATGCATTTGTGTATAACAGCAAAAAATGCTTCTCATTTAGTGGTACACATCAATGACAGTTAAAAATACTGATAGACACATGTGAATTTAATTATATTGCCGCAGGGTGCCGACGTAAATCTTTACCTGAAGTATGACATAATGAGGTGGGATGATATTTTCCTTCCAAGCGTTTTTCTTTCTAAGACAATTACATGGTAAATTATTTGTTACCATAATTGCCAGCTTCAGCAAATTTTCTTTAAAGAAATAAAACAACATGCATAAAAATGTACTTTTGTTGATAATGGAATCCTGACCCCTGTCTTGCTAAATAATAACATATAAATCCATAATAATTAGCATTTGAAGATTACAGTCGAGAGCGTAGGCTTTCCTCTGTAGGGTTATCCCATGTATCTCTCTCTCTCTCTCTCTCTCTCTCTCTCTCTCTCTCTCTCTCTCTCTCTCTCTCTCTCTAGCCCCCTCTGTCTCTCCCCTCACTGTTGTATATACATATATATGTAAGTAAATCAAAGAAACTTTTCCACGCCTTCAAACGTATCGGACATATAGTGCTAGATCTATATTCTATTGACAAATCCTCACTTGGTGGGTGATGAGATCAAATCACGCGAATGTATGCTCGTTCTTTCTGTCTCCACAAAACTGCCTAGCACCTGTCGAGAGCGTGGTACAAAACACGATCTCTGCACCCCAGCGATGATCCGCAAAAACGGCACTAACAATAAGGTATAGAAAAAGCGCCAGATCTCGTGATGTCGCCTTTGAGCAACCGATCTTAGATCTGCGAGATTAGAAGAAGTTTGCCAAACCATTGGGCTACTTAATACACTCACTGCTGGTTAAGACCAAAACTGGTCAAGTTACAAAGGGTCAATTTCTATTATTTGTCCTAGTCTACGTGGTTAACATGCAGTTTGTAAATGTAGTCAACATGTAGATGCATTTTTCCACTGAGAATGTGTTGTGAGGGTCCGATCAACCAAAATGAAGTCAACACACGGAAGTGGTCAACACAGAGAAGTGGTCAACATATGCAAGTGGTCAACACACGGAAGTGGTCAACACAGAGAAGTGGTCAACAAATGCAAGTGGTCAACACAGGAAAGGGGTCAACAAAGAGAAGTGGTCAACTTAGAGAGGTTGGTCAGCTTTCCAGGTTCTGCTGTAAATTATAACATAATACGTGTATATGAAATTGTCCGCGCCAGTATCATAGACCTCGCATATCTCTGTCAGTACCAACTGTAACTTCAGGTAGTATCAGGGAGAAGATATCAACACTATGAAAGGGAGAGGATATCAACACTATGAAAGGGAGAGGATATCAACACTATGAAAGGGAGAGAATATCAACACTATGAAAGGGAGAGAATATCAACACTATGAAAGGGAGAGGATATCAACTCTATGAAAGGGAGAGGATATCAACTCTATGAAAGGAAGAGAATATCAACACTATGAAAGGGAGAGAATATCAACACTATCAAAGGGAGAGAATATCAACACTATGAAAGGGAGAGGATATCAACACTATGAAAGGAAGAGGATATCAACACCGTGAACGGAAGAGGATATCAACACTATGAAAGGGAGAGGATATCAACACTATAAAAGGGAGAGTATATCAACACTATAAAAGGGAGAGGATATCAACACTATGAAAGGAAGAGGATATCAACACTATGAAAGGAAGAGGATATCAACACTATAAAAGGGAGAGGATATCAACTCTATGAAAGGGAGAGGATATCAACACTATAAAAGGGAGAGGATATCAACACTATGAAAGGGAGAGGATATCAACTCTATGAAAGGGAGAGGATATCAACTCTATGAAAGGGAGAGGATATCAACTCTATGAAAGGGAGAGTATATCAACTCTATGAAAACTGAACGAACATGCCGTGAAAAGGCTACATTTATTATGGTAGTGGACCGTGGAGGCCAGATTTTTAGTATGCTCTCATCAAATGTAAAATGTTAGAGTACACATTATGATACGGTTGGGATTAAAAATGATAACTAAGATATTCGTGAAGGGGGATGATTCTATCAGCCAATGACATCTCCACAAGCTAACATCTTCGCCAACATTAATGTTTATGATGACTAAGCTATTAAAAAAGCGGAATAATTATGTCAGCCAATGACATCTTCACAAGCTAACATCTTCGCCATCATTAATGTTTATGATGAATAAGCTATTTATGAAGCGACATCTTCACAAACTAACATCTTCGCCAACATTGATGTCTATAATGACTAAGCTATTGATGAAGCGGGATGATTCTGTCAGCCAATGACATCTTCATAAGCTAACATCTTCGCTAACATTGATGTTTATGATGACTAAGCTATTCATAAAGCGGGATGCTTCTGTCGGCCAATGACATCTTCACAAGCTAACATCTTCGCAAACATTGATGTCTATGATGACTAACTATTCATAAAGCGAGATGATTCTGTCAGCCAATGACATCTTCACAAGCTGATAACTACAATTTCCCTCTCTTACGTTTGAGTATGACAGACTCAGCATTCTGGTAACGATTCATTATCGCTAAAATGTATATTATAATAATTATTAGACCGTCACAATAAATGTATTTGAATTATCGAACAAGAGACCATAGTTAGCAAAGTGGCGCTAATGAAGAAGTTATCCTTGCAGGCCGTATTTCTTTTGTCACTTGAGGCTAATACTTTTGAATCTGTGGACAGGAAAAAATGAAAACTGATAAAGATTTAGGTAATGGTAAACTAAATATGCAAAAAAAAAAAAAAAAAAAAAAAAAAAAAAAAAAAAAAAAACCGTCTAATTAACCATACCCTATGATATTCATTCATTCATTCATTCATTTATTCATTCATTAATTCATTCATTCTCCTGCTGTGCCAATATGTCACACAGGGCTCGCAGTCTACTCCGGTGGAAATTATGCATATTCTATTTATTGATAAAATACAACTGCTGTGTGAAAGACGGCTGTTTGGAAGTGCCGAATTTAGGACAGGCCTGCGTGCCCGATTTGTCACCCTTTGAAAATAATGTTCGTTCATTCGTTCCTGGATTCCGTTCTATCCTATGCAGTCATTTAAATACCATGAATGGAATCCAATCCAGCAGCTTTGGCCTCTCTCATCATATTTCGTCTTAGGGTTTCTTCTAGGCCACCGTGCCTCCTAATCGGTTTATTTCCCATTTTAGTGCCTGTCTGGTGATTCTCTGCTGATCTCGTCTCAGAATGTGCCCAGTGTAGCGCCACCTTATCTTCCTTAAAACGGTTGATAGAAGTTGTTGCCCAGACATTTGTTCGCATTTCTCTACTCCTTTTTAATTCATCCCTATGACATTGGTTGTCATAATTATCCACAGGATTCTGTCTCGTGTACATAAAATCATTTCTGAAACACAGACCCAATCCATGTCAACAAATGCCCAGCATCTTCTCTCTCCGTCAGCTTCAGCATCGTCTCCATCTCTAGCTTTCCTACCGTTCGATGTGCTCCAGTTTGTTTTCCCTTCTCATAACATAAAACAAGCAAAGAATGCAGGCATAACCAGTAAATACAAATATGTTTCGAAGAGTCAAAAGCTGTTCTAGGTAATAGATCCTCTTCTAAGAGGCAACTCCTTCCATGCAATGATGTTAGTTTGTCCAGCATCCTTCTGTTGAGCCTACACTGCCTCTCTCACATCCAGCTTCCGCTCAAGATGATGTCTGTATTACCTTAGACATTCGTGAATTATGTAGACTGACTTTTTCTGATGACAATAACACAGATAAAACACATAATTTAATAATCTAATATGTTTAGTAGAATATGCTTAAAAACAGAATACAAAGATTGCAGTTAAAGATTTTTGAGATAATCATCTTCGGGGTGCGAATCTTCTTTCTCTTGTTCATGTTTACTGGCTGTAAACGCCAGTGGATAGTTCTGATTATTCGTACATTTCTCGACTTCATTCTTGCTTCAGAATTTGAGTATTGTGTGCACATGCGTTTTACAAACCTGCATTATTTGTTAAGCAGACTGTTATTTCCTCGTCTTTCGGGCAAATCTCTAATAAGTCTACTTTTACGACATGCTTGTTAGGGTGGCAGTGGGTCTATGCTTTGATTTTCCCAAAATGGTGCTCTGAAATTAACACCGGAAGGAGTGATTATAAAAAGAGGGTGCGTAATGATTTTAAAATAACTTGTTAGGAAAACATCAAGCTGTACTCTTAGCAGAAATATTTACAAAGAAAAGACACATATTCAATTAGGTTACATGGGGAGTTTCCTATAAAGGCATAACTGCAATCTTTGGCAACAAAATGGGGTTATGTATGTGTATATTTGTATATGCTTATGTGAGTGACTAATTGCCTTTACTCTACTACCAGTGAGTCCCCAGCATTACAATATGAGAACTTGCGTCTGTCCAACGTGTTTTCGGTTGTTATCCCGAGAGAAATGGAAATTACACACAGAAGGAAATGAGCAGATAAAAATGTGTGTCGTGTCCACACGAGGGACACACCAGTAGTGTATAAGACATGTCTTGTCTATGCTAGCCTTTTCTAGTAGACATGGTATACTGCATGTTTGGAACCATCTTAGAGTTGTCATTGAAACGGAACATATCCTTCATACAGAATAAGGCACTGTAAAGGATGAGAGACCTAGGAGGATCAGATCCCGGACGGTCCAGGCTGTAAAGAAAATCAACACTGTCTGTAACATTAAAGAGATTAGGCAAGAATATGGTCGCCGCAGAGTAGAGAAGAACTGCAATAACTGCAATAAGTTACAATTATATTGGACGCGAATGCAGGGAATGGGCGGCGGAAAGTGCAAATGCAGAGGTTTAACAGCTGTCCGAGATCACCTCTAGGCCAGGAGATATTATATAAAATGATATTTTAGGACCAGAAAGAGTGGATAGAGCTTCGTTGCAAAAAAAAAAAAAAAAAAAAAACGGCGGGTGGGACGACGACTGAGAAGAACTTGGCATACGAAATTTTCACATCCAGCATGAGCATAGAGGTTGAGGCGGTAACTGCGGCGTTACCGTGGTTGGAGAAAATCCCAGCCACATGTGTTATGATATAAGATTCGCAATAGCCTGCCCAGGAAGGTGGAATCAGGTTTCTTCGTATCGAATGGGTCGCATCAGTCGAGAGTCTCAGGTGGAGAAAGTCACATGGATATTTTGCCAGGGCAATTCAGACGTGTTTGGGAATAAGCAGGCAGATGGGTTGGCTGAACTGGCCCCATTTGGATGTGTACTACAACAGAACAAGGCGCGAGTGATCTCACGCCTGTGGCACAAGGTAGCCAGCGAAATGGATGATATTAAAAAACTGTACCTGTCGCTCTCTCTGGCTTAGGCATTGCGAACGCGCTTTGTAATGCTGTAGTGCCGGGTTCGAACGCAGCTGCAAACGACTTACCTTGCATTGGTTTTGACAGTGGTACCGAGAGCTGGCGGTTCAAGTGCAACAGACAAATAATGAGCGTAAAATTGGCATAGAAAAACAACAGCTAAGAAATGCTAGGGTTGGTTCTGCAACGTCCTGAAGAGGATACACAACTAACTCTTTTTAACCTGAAGAGAAATATGAGCGAAGAATGCTTGCGGGATCTATCTTTGATTCGAGACTTAGGGGTTTAAGACAATCTGGTTATTGAGGAGAGAGATGGACCTAACCTGGGTTTGTCCTGAATGTCATGATGTCGAATCTTTACCCAGATGAACCCAGGTGGACACAATAAAGGTTGTCTACAACTGCTAACAGTAAAAGACCATTTTCCACGCCTTCTGGTGTATTCGGCATGCAGGGCTAGACAAATTATAGACCAGTTGTCACTCAGTTAATGATGGGTCCACTTACTGCTGTCTTTGAGAATGCTACATGGCGAGACCTCAAACTATTCCACAATGCAACTCTGGTACCACTGTTCAGTAACCATGACAACGTTTATTATTTCAAATAATCCACCCTCCACGTAAATCGAACCATGTAACTCGAGGATTGTGAAACTGGCAAACATGTTCACTAAGCTCTAAGCCATAGGCCATACGAGCATGGGTAAGTCTTAAAGAAAGTTTGCGTGTGACAGCTTATTATGGCCGCATGTCACATAATGATAATGCGGCAACTACTTCATCTCAACTTACCATGCGGACCATCAGAATCATAGGGAAGATGTGTCGCCTGACTGCCGGACTTAGGATCTAGGTCAAGACCCATAAAATGATCGCTGTTTGCTGTATGTTGTCGCTGGATCCCCGTGGGGATAAACGGTTCAAATATTCTACCAGGAGTGGGCTGCAGATACAAATCCTCAGTGGTGCTTGTGGAACTGGTTGTGGCCAACGTGGTCCTCGTGTGTTCAAGGTAGTCTGTGAAGGTTAACTGAGTTAAAGCCATTCGGATCAATGTAATATTAGACTTTGAGCAACAATCAACGTAATATTTTAACCTAAATGGAAAATTTGTAGGGCAATTATTTGCACAGATACAATTTTTAAGTATAACAATTATTTTATGTCATCACTTGGCATACTTATTATGTTAATAGTCTTCTGTCGGATACTACTGCCTTAAATGCATTTGTTGTTATGTCATCGGAAAAAGCAGCTTCACCGCCTTTATAGAATGTGAGAGCTTTCGTAATGTCTTGGTTAAATTATTTCACACAGTGTATATTCAGCTCTAATTCTACAGACTGGATATCTGAGAGATCTTTTTGGAACATGTCTATCAAGAAGTTTCTCAAAAATTAGACGCATCAGTTTGTGTTATCTTTAATGATCACTTGAAATATTCCTTTATTATTGTGTGACAGTTTGTGATTTTATCCTGATAATTGATGTAAAGAGCTCTATTTTTTTTTACTGCTACTTGCGTCTCTCTTGCTATTCCATCTAGAGATTTCAGCTCTTTATCTTTTATCTGCTTTCTAACCACCTTGCTGGATTTCAATATACATTTATAAATATAATTAATATATATATATATATATATATATATATATATATATATATATATATATATATATATATATATATGTGTGTGTGTGTGTGTGTGTGTATCTATTATTATTTGTTGGTTGCGAGGAACCAACAGTATGTATACAAATAAAGCAGACATGTAAAACGGAAGTGCATGCAGAACTCAAGACGTGAAACAAGTCCAGAGCCTTCCACCGCAGCCTACAACCTGTAAACGCAAAGTAGAAGAAATATTTGTTTTCACAAACCATATTATTTAATATATATTTTTATATTTTTCTAAATTCAGCATATTGTTATGACTAATTATTACCTAATTATTACGCACTTTGAAATAACATAATTTTGACCCCCCCCCCCCCCCCCCCCCCCCCCCCCAATCCGAAAATGTGTGAGGGGGCTCCCCGAACACCCCCCTCCCCAATTCCCCCATGTTTTCTTGACGTCTGAGCTGCTGCTACTAACTGTAGGATTGTATATTTTACCGTAGAGAATCATTGTTTCCTTGTCCTCTCCAAGAGGATTGGAGGCCACACAGGTGTACGTGCCGAAATCCGACTCGTGGATGTCAAAGATGCGCAGACTGAGGGTCAGACTGTTCTTCTGCTCGTCGTAGATTTCCACTCTGAGATAGAAATAATGTGGTCACTTTCATTTGTTGGGTGTGCAGGTTTAGCACTTAGAAATATATAAACTTGGATGAAGAAGATAGGGTTATTATGACAGGTAACGTAGGTGCAATTCAAAATTATATATTTTGTGATAAATGCAACAGTTAAACACAAACTCGCTTAAGAGGACAAATCAGTTAACATGAGATATATGCGTTTGATTACCCGGTTAGGGAAACGTTTCATTTTTAACAGAGACTTGATTTTTCGGTCCGTTAGAATTTGTCTTAACGAGGTTTTACTGTAATAACAGCAGAAACATTCTTTTTGTCACCCCCATTTGTGTTGCTGATGAACTTTTAAATCTCTTTTCTTACCTTTATCGGACACTTGATTTAATGAGACGTATTACGAAACAAAAACGTAATTATAATTATAGGGAGTAGAATAAGAGTAGAATAAGGAAGGAGGCGCAGGGGCCAACCGACACGAAGATGGGCACAGGATATAAGTGACTCCTTGAGTGTGAAAGTGCATGAGGCGGAAGAAATGGCGAGAGACCGATTTTCTTTCAGGCAGACTGTGATGAGAGCGACGTTCTGCAAAGGACCTGCTACATGATGATGATGAGAATAAGGTGAGGAATTAAATAAGACTTTGAAGAAAAGCCTTATGGTTTTGTCAAAAGTGAAGGTACATATTTATCTTGAGAACACTTATAGAAAGCTGCGTGATCTCAAGGCATGGTGTCTGCCTCGAGTGCTAGAGGTTTCGGGTTCATTCCAGGGTAAGAGCTGTAATTTTTTCACGTGGACTTGGACTTTTAGTAATTCCGCCTGGTCTCTAGGTAGTGATATCGGAAGCCCGTGTGTATGGCGGCGCACGTAAACAAATCATTAGGCATTTGGAAATAGAAAAGACTAGCCCATGGCGCTGCCCGGTCAAAATTTGGAGTTGAAAATCTACCCAAAGTATTTCAGGATCTTCACCGGTGCTACAGAGCCTGTGCACTGTGCTGAGCTTCTTCGAAATGAGACCTAAGTTAAAAGAAGATCAGCACTTATAGGTTACACCCGTGTGCCATGAGGCACATGAGGTTTAAACATAAACCTACCTTAGGGCATGTTTGAAAACTATTTTTTTAAAAATTGCACAACTGAATAGAAAAGACACCTGGCCTCAGAGCAAAATGTGTAGAACAAGTTGTGGAGAACCATGGATTGACACGCCAAAAGACAGCCCACTTGACGGTCTGACCTGAGCATATGAAACCGAAGGGCAGGGAAAAGAAGAACAGTCTGAAATTACACAGTTATCGTGTCAGTTGAGCTATTAAATATTGATGCTAGGAAGTAGTTATAGGAGAGGCTTCAAAAGATCGCACAATGTAAAAGTAGAAATATCAGTTTATGTAGCGTACTACACAGGTTCAGTCCCTCGGTAATAATAGATGGTGGTTGTCAGTTTATGGATATTTAAATAGTTTGCACGCTGTGTGGCACTACTTGGGAAGAAGGTCTTTGTTTCTCAGTCCTAGAATACCATTCTGCAGACACCAATAAGAAGATAAAAAGACTCATTAAGGCATGTTGAATGTACGGTGTTAGATTAATGTTTGCCTAGACCAGTATGCACTTGAGTGATGTGGACAGCCTTACGTCAGCTTTACTTCCCACAACTCAGCCTAGTACGAATTTTAGATGCTGGACAGTTTGATACCAGTTTGAGACCATAGCATGAAAGATTATCTTTTTTCAGAACTGGCTGAATGTACATGGGACAGAAAGTTGTGTATAGACACGAGAATCTTACCTCAGCTTTACCTCCTTCAATTTAGCCTAGCACAAATTTTAGGCTGCCCGCCTGGGAGCCGTGGTCATGTGCAAGAAGTCCCTGCTTTGTCAACTAAAGGACCCTTTCACGCCATTGGCACATTGGGCTTGTGATATTAGACTTGTAATGTTATGGACAATTAGACAATCAATGAGTGATGTGATCAACAGCATGCCAACAATCTGTGCTTTTTCTCCTCTTGACTTATACCTATGTGATAAAAGGTCGTAGAGACGAGTTAACTGTAGTTCCTGTATTCTGCTGGCTGAGTAGCTTGTGTTAGTGTCATATTTGGTCTTCGTAGTGTCTCTTTGGCTCCTTCCAATCCTCTCTTTCTTGGTCTCTCTCTCTCTCTCTCTCTCTCTCTCTCTCTCTCTCTCTCTCTCTCTCTCTCCCTCTCTCGCTTAGTAGTTTGCTGTTCTCATATAGTGCGCTAGAGCTGCTCGTTGATTTTTCTTTACTTGCGTTGAATTTTTTGGATAAATAGTTTAGGTTTTTTTTTTATCTTGGAGACAGATCAATTTTTGCCAGCTACGCTTAGTGTGGATTTGAACTCATTAAAAGTGACTTTTGCTCGCAGGTCAATCCAGCCTAAAATGAGTGCCTGGGTATATCTTGGGAAGTACCGGCCACGTCGCCCATTGAATGTGGATTAGTTGGATCTATCATTATATTCACGATGCATCCCTGGCGTAGAAAGGACCCCCTGCGACTTAGTTTACTTATGCTATGTTTATACAGCATTGTAGTTGAGTTTTCAAAATGATCAGAAAATTAAGAAGTATTGATTAGTTTTTATAAAAGAGGAATAAAGAAATGTAAATCTGATAATGCATTATAAACTTTAATGATCCAAAGCTTTAGGAAAGCCATGTTTTATAAATCAACCGGGTTGTCCCCTCCAGGCAGTTAGCAAAAGGTTTACTATACCATTCTGAAATTTAAAAGTCTTAATTTGTACGGCAGCCTAACAAGGCAGATCCCAGCTACCTTGTTCAACCTCGAAAGAAGTTGTAATTAGGGCCTGCCCAGTGGATACTCCAGCCAGGTGTAACCCGCCATCCTATGCGGGTAAGAATTAAATGTTACGTGGTTGTATATTGTTGTCTGCCAGTGATCCTCTGCCACCTGCTAATAAAGTCCAACATGTGTCCGGTAACCCAATCGTAAGCTTGTCGCTCGGTCGTCCAGGTATGCTGACTGCTTTAATTAGGCTACCGCGGCGGCTTCTTATCTCACAGTACCTTCTGCGAAACCACCAAGTCGTCTTGTCCCTATCCGAAAGAAAAACACCATCCGGTAATTTCGTGCAGCAGGGTACCAGCCCTGAGCTTCATGAACTCAGGTGGGCCCACCTCCGAAAGTGTCTAGGAGAATCGTGGGCCGAAACACTTGTCGACGAGGATAACTTCTACTGATGACTGGTAGATCCCTGCTGTACTTGCTCCCTGTGAGTTTATTCCTATTGCTGTGTTCTTTAAGTGTGCAATAGCAAATCGTGGGTTGACATATAGTCAGATATCACTTCTAAATTATACCAGATCTGTTCAGCACGGCTGCGTTGCATCTTGTCTGAGCTTAAGAGCAGGAGTGTTTTTTGATTTTTTTCGTAATTAGCTATTATTCAAGACTGCCTTTTCTTGTCTGTTTACTAGTTTTAGACAAAATTTGATTTGTTTTTATAGATGCAGTTGCCTCACAGGTTGTCCTCTTACAGTATTTTTTTGTAAATTCTTCGAAATATATTTGTCTAAAGTCTGTCCAAATGTCTTCTATTAGAGAAAGTGTTACATTACATCAAAACAATGTTTTCATCACAATGAATGTCAATTGTTATGGCAAAAACAATATACTGCATAATTTATTATCCGCTACATTTTGCGGGACCTCGTATGGTATGGGTGTATGGTTTGGTCTGTAAATTATGGAGTGGGACAGACAGAACTACACAAATTAGATTTCTAAGAGCATGCATCTTTCCAATTGTAACATACGCAAGTGAGACTTGGACATTTACTAAAAAAGCTAAACCGAGCATAAATGCCTTTGAATACAAATTTTACAGACGGGTTCTAAAAACATCTTGGGTAAAGAAAAGAACAAATACATCCATACTTCAAGAACTAAATATTGAAGACGGCTGGCTATTAAAGACGATAAAACACAGACAATTGAAATATTTTGGTCACTTGAACGTCACGAAAGTTTAGAGAGAACATAAATGGAGGGGTATATGCTTTGGAAGAGAAGATAAGATGGCTGCAGGATGTAGCGAATAATCTCCAGATGGGTGTATTAGACGCCGGACATCTTGCTTGTGATCGAGAAGTGTTACGAAGGATTGTTAAAGGAGCAAGGTTCTGCAAAGGACATGCTATTGACAGACTGACGGATGGTATATTATTTCCGAATTTTACAAAATATAGCAGAACGATTGTGTGGTTAATATTTGAGGTTTTTTTTTTGAGATATAGAATGTGTGAAAGACATGGCGATTTTTGTATTTCAGTGAAAATAATTCAAAATTTTTGCTTCATTACATGTTGATGTACACTATTTAGAAATAAGAAATATAGCACTAAATTATTTGTGCAATATATTATTGTCTATGTCCGCATCAGTAACATTAAAAAAAGGCTCACTAGAGCAGTGTTCTTCAACCGGTGAGGCTAGTTCCATTTGTAGGCAGTGGAAAAACCCAGGTAGGAATTCATAATTGTCTGCCTAACCCTATACCTGGATAGAGAAGGTAGTTATATTTTCACTTCTAGGATTGCAGTATGTAGGATTACCACGTCAGCTGTGAGAATCAGTCAGGTATACAACGTGAATCCCCGTGAACCACATACAATTTATAATAGAGCACCCGATGGTTACGTAACGCGACGGTTAGAATGATTAGGTTTCTGTGTTTTACTTGTCAAGTGGTCCGCAAAACAATTTCGCCTGTTTGGGTGGGCCGTGGCTGTGAAAAGGTTGAGAAACACTGATCTAGAGTATGAGGAAAGGACGAGGAAGGTTCAATGCATTTCGTCAGAGGGGCCGGCTCTTATCATACACTGTCGTTTAGCTTACGACATGCATTCTTGCATGTTTCCATGTGATTGTTTTTGTCCTTTACCAAGAATATAATCATTTTTATTCGACACGTTTCTTTGTCACTTGTGCCTGTGTTATGCAACAATACGACATATGTGTTATGCCATTTTATGCTACATGCTTGCAGTGGCGCCAGACATGACAGATTGCACCATAAGCCCCCCCCCCCCTCATTAAAAAAACGTAGCTTTCACGTCCATTTATAAGAGTGCTAGGTTGGTCTACTCCCTCCTCCACCCACCACAATGTCAAGAAGCTATCTTTTGTATGTGTTATTAGTAGAATTTTTAAATTTCTTATCAATGCAAATATATGATTATATTTATTTGGTTTTCAGCGTTATTATTATTATTATTATTATTATTATTATTATTATTATTATTATTATTATTATTATTATTATTATTATTATTATCATCATTATTATTATTATTATTATTATTATTATTATTATTATTATTATTATTATTATTATTATTATTATTATTATTATTATTAATATTAAATTAAGCACTTGCGTGTCAGCCACAAGTTACCTGTATTTAAGAGTGGACGTTAAGATCTTCGTGCCATCTTTCTGCCACATTGTGATTGCGTGTGGGAAAGCGGTCACACTACACTCCAAAATGGTCTCCTTGCCTTTCTCTTGTCCGATTCTCTTGTTGGGTAAGTAGATTTCTGGGGCGACTGTTGATAAAAGATGGTAAGAATAAAATTAACTCCTGACATACCATCATACACTGACATTTTTAGTTAAACAACCGTGATGCAGAGGTGAAGTCATGAGGCGTTGAATGTAATATGCGTCCTATCTTTTCTTCTCACTCCTACAAATAGAGGTAAAAAAGGTAAGTAAAGTATCTCCCTGTTTTCAATTAAATTAAATATAAAATTCCCAGAAACACTGTCATTTACCAGAAGTGGACTGGTGAAGGCACAGTAAAAATATTCCACAGGCTAAGCAAAAAGATTATATCCAACACTTACTGAGACCCAGACTCTCTGTCTCTGTTTTTCTCTGTCTCTCTCTCTGTTTCACTCTGTCTCTCTCTCTCTCTCTCTTTCTCTACTTTTCTGTCTCCCTCTCTGCTATCTGTCTCTTTCTGTCGCTGTCTGTCTTTTCTCTGTCTTTCTCTGTCTTTCTCTGTCTCCCTGTCTGCTCTCTGTCTCTCGTTGTCTTTGTATGTATAAATGCCTAATGTATGTATGTGTATGTGCGTGTATCTGTGTGCGTGTGTCTGTGTAGGTGTGTGTGTGGATGTGTCTGTATATACCTGTGTGCATCTATGCCTAATGTGTATATGTGTGTGCTTCTAAATGTGTGTGGATGTATGTGACTGTGGAGGTGTGTCTGTGTGTTTATCTCTGTGTGTATCT
This sequence comes from Candidula unifasciata, assembly GCA_905116865.2. Taxonomy (NCBI): domain Eukaryota; kingdom Metazoa; phylum Mollusca; class Gastropoda; order Stylommatophora; family Geomitridae; genus Candidula; species Candidula unifasciata. The sequence goes on along the minus strand of CAJHNH020004013.1, from coordinate 857,282 downwards.
CTTTGTATGTGCTTGTATGTGTGTGTATGCGTGTTTGTATGTGTGAGTGTCTGTGTGTGCATATGATTGCCTGTCTGTATGTATGTGTGGGTGAGTGATGCATCTGTGTTTGTATGTGTGTAGAGTGTGTTTATATAGGTGTGTGTGTGTGTGTGAATGTATGTTTACATGTATGTAGGTGTGTAAGTGAGTGAGTGAATGGGTGTGCGTGTGTATGGGATGAGTGTGTGTGTGCGTATGCGAGTGTGCCCACGCATTTTACACGTTGCTGATGTGTTTTTCTTGGTATTATAATATACATATTATTATATTATCATACATGCAATACTGATTTAAAAAAAAAAAACTTCTGTCTTAATGGTGAGTGTTTGGAATGGTCCAAAGAAAGGCGAGCCTGTGTCCCCGATTTGTAGCCCATTGAAAATAAAGTTTGTTCATTCCTTATCTCTCCATGTTTCTCTGTCTCTCTCAGTCTCTCTCAGTCTCTTTCAGTTTCTCTTTGTCTCTGTCTCTTTCTGTCCCTTTCTGCTTTTCTCTACCTCTCTCTGTCTCTCTCTCTGTCTCTCTGCCTCTTTCTGTATCTCTCTGTCTCTCTCCTAGTCCCTCTCTGTCTTTTTCTATCTTTCTCTGTCTTTCTCTGTGTCGCTCTGTGTCTCTCTGTCGCTCCCACTATCTCTCACTCTCCCGCTATCTCTCTCTATCTCTTTGTCTCTCTCTATCTCTTTGTCTCTCTGTCTCGCTCTGTCTCTCCATGTCTCTGTCTCTTTCTGTCTCTCTCTGTCTCTCTCTGTCTCTCTCTGTCTCTCTGTGTCTCTCTCTGTCTCTCTGTCTCAGACTGACTCTCTCTCTGTCTCTTTCTGTCTCTCTCTGTCTCTCTGTGTCTCTCTGTGTCTCTCTCTGTCTCTCTGTGTCTCTCGTTGTCTCTCTGTGTCTCCCTGTCTCTCTGTGTCTCACTGTGTCTCACTGTGTCTCTCTCTGTATCTCTCTGTCTCCCTGTGTCTCTCTGTGTCTCTCTGTCTCCTTGTGTCTCTCTGTGTCTCTCAGTATCTCTCTGTGTTTCTCTCTGTCTCGCTGTGTCTCTCTGTGTCTCTCTCTGTCTCTTTGTGTCTTTCTGTGTCTCCCTGTGTCTCTCTGTCTCTCGCTGTCTCTGTGTGTCTCTCTCTGTCTCTCTCTGTCTCTCTCTGTCTCTCTCTGTCTCTCTGTGTCTTTCTCTGTCTCTCTGTGTCTTTCTCTGTCTCTCTGTGTCTCTCTATGTCTGTCTCTGTCTGTCTCTGTCTCCCTGTCTCTCTCTCTCTGTCACTCTCTGTCTCTCTCTCTATCTCTCTCTGTTTCTCTCTGTCTCTTTCTGCCTGTCTGTCTCTCTCTTTGTCTCTCTGTCTCTCTCTCTGTCTCTCAATCTCTCTGCGTCTCTCTGTCTCTCTCTCTCTGTCTCTCAATCTCTCTGCCTCTCAATCTCTCTGCGTCTCTCTGTCTCTCTCTGTCTCTCTCTGACTCTTTCTGTCTTTCTCTGTCTCTCTCTCTGTCTCCCTGTCTCTCTCTGTCTCTCTCTCTGTCTCTCTGTCTCTCTCTCTGTTTCTCTCTGTCTCTCTTTCTCTCTTTCTGTCTCTCAATCTCTCTGCTCCTCTATGTCTCTCAGTCTCTCTCTGATTGTCTGTCTGTCTCTCTGTGCCCCTCTCTCTCTCTCTCTCTCTCTCTTTCTCTCTCTCTCTCTCTGGGTGATCGCAAGCTCTGTTGACTTGTACATTTTAAAAATGTTAGTGTTAGTAAGAAGCATAATTGAAGCTAGGCTTTTTTTTAAACTTTCTTATACACAACCGGTAGTCTGATTAAATATAGGTAAAATCAGTAAGCTACTAAAGAGACAAGCATAATTGTATATAACCAACACAAATAAATTAAAAAAAAAAAACAGAAAGAAAGAAATAAAAAAGAAAGAAAGAATGAATGAATAACAGAAAGAAAGAAAGAAAGAAAGAAAGAAAGAAAGAAAGAAAGAAAGAAAGAAAGAAAGAAAGAAAGAAAGAAAGAAAGAAAGAAAGAAAGAAAGAAAGAAAAGAAAGAAAGAAAGAAAAAAAGAAAGAAAGAAAGAAAGGAAGGAAGGAAAGAAAGAAAGAAGAAAGAAAGAAAAGAAAGAAAGAAAGAAAGAAAGAAAGAAAGAAAGAAAGAAAGAAAGAAAGAAAAGAAAGAAAGAAAGAAAGAAAGAAAGAAAGAAAGAAAGAAAAGAAAGAAAGAAAGAAGAAAGAAAGAGAAAGAAAGAAAGAAAAAGAAAGAAAAAAAAGAAAAAAGAAAGAAAGAAAGAAAGAAAGAAAGAAAGAAAGAAAGAAAGAAAGAAAGAAAGAAAGAAAGAAAGAAAGAAAGAATGAATGAATGAATGAATGAATGAATGAAAGAAGAAAGAAAAGAACGGATGAGAAAAAATTAAACAAGGAATACGTGTTTGAAACAAATAATCTGCTAAAAAGAAAAGAAAAAAAGAAGAAAAGGAAGAGCTTAAAGAAAGAGAAAGAAAGTGATAAAATAGAGAAAACATGAAAGACAGAAAGAAAGAAAGATACCCACACTCAACAAACACTTCGATGACTCGACTGACGGCCGGCGGAACACCATTGAATGCCACACACTCGTAGGCGTCTCCGCAAGCACGGGTGACATTATGGATGATCAGGACCTCGCCGCTGACACCAACCTCTGGAAGCCAAGTATAAAGGAGGAACAGTCAAAGGTAACCCACTGACTAATTGTCCTGCTTTGGTATGCCACCTGAAGATTTGACACCACTACGACTGAATGAGCCGCAGCTTGGATGTCAGACCGGGTGGCTAGGGGTGGGGGGTGGGGGAGGGGGAGTGGTGCCAAAGATCCCCGACTCGACTCACAGGAGGTTGTAATTACTTATTATTTGGGTGTTGCGAGTCGGACACGTAATCCAACGTACCGCGATCGAAACCCACTGCTGGCTGCGTGGATGTGTATCATGGTATGGGGCGTCGCAGGTCGACCCAGCCTAAAATGGGTACCAGGATGGCTGTCCTGGGGAAGTAAACACAGTCGGGGTAATGGTGACCACATTACCCACCTAGTCCCGAAGGCCTGTAAAAATATGGGTGCTCTTTCAATATGTCCGCTGCGCCTAAAGGCGTGAAAATGGATCTTTACTTTACTTAAAAGGTTGTTTGGTCATTGCAAACGAAGACGACTGGCCTGATGTCGACCACAACCCCTTAGGGAATGCCGATTGGTCTATAAAATATACGTCCAGCCCTATATGCCCATAACGTCTGAAGGTGTGGTAGAGGGTGTTTTACTTTACTTTACCAAAGGCTTTAGCAGGTAGTGCCCAGGTATGCTTTACTACACAAAGACGGTGTAATGGCTGATATTTTCCCCCTGATTAAAAAAGTTAGGGTGGGGGGGGGGGGTGACCCAAGGTTAACAAGGGAAAGAAGATATTTACAATGCAGTCTCCACAGAGATGCTAGATAGCCTGCCAGAAGCACGGTCTCTGTACCAACTCATCCCGGTATATGACAGACCTTTACAGAGTTCATGCGAGCTGAGCGTCAACTCACATGACGTAACCAGTCAAGACTCGTCTCACATGGGATTTTATAGCAGGCAACTACCCAACGGGACAACCCAACAAAACGGTTGCCGCAGCTGTGAGTTGTAATCGTGTCATGCTTAAATCGTTGCTTTCGTTACACTACTTCAGGTGGTTGATAGGTCCATTGCTTTTTATTCCCGCACAACAATTTCCTTTGCCCTCCAATGGATCTTTAATTTAATGTTATATATATATATATATATATATATATATATATATATATATATATATATATATATATATATATTGTTTTTCATTAGTATCTTTCTATCTTGCCAGGACCATAGTGTTATTCTATGCTTTGTGGAGGCATTGGAATCCCAGCCGATAGCGATGGCGTATGTGACTAGCAAGACCCGCCTGCGTTAGGAAAAGTCTTCCACGTGGAATTTTATTACTGTTGTTTCCATCTGCATGTATTTAGTTCGCGTCTTCTCAGACGATCAGCTACCAGTCTAATTGTGATTATTTTTTTCCCACTTTATTATCCTTCTCTTTTCCTCTTTTCCCCGCCGTGCACCACTGCCGACATAATTTTGTTCCTATGAATATATATATAATACCTGTATAATTCACTTCTCTCTTGCACACACATCTTTATATCATAGTAAAGGCCCACCTTGACATCTTTTACCCATCTGTATTTCACCATAGAGGATGTTCTTAAGGACTATACAATCCCCCATTCACCAAGTGTGACCCAGCCACACAGAGCCTCAGATGACTTTTGTAATACCTGCTCTTTCCAGTACCTTTATGTTTGTCCTGCCACTTAATACCAAGTATTCTTCGTAAGCATCGCACGTAAAAAGCTATTTAGCCGCTTATCCTCTGGTGAAAAAGTTGACCAAGTTTCACTGTTGTAAATAAGTGTGCTGAGAACATAAGCGTAATCCACAATAGTTTTTAATTTAACCATGCGCTTGTTTGTTCTCAGACTGTTTTCTTAATCTGCTCATTGTTGTTCTGTTTTCCTAATCTGCTCATGGTTGTTGCTACCTTACTTCTGTTGTTAATTTGTTGGTCTAATCAATGATTAAATATATATATATATATACTGTGTATGCGTGTGTATGTATGTGTGTGTATGTGGATAAATTAGAACAATAACACCAATATATGTTAACATAAATGTGCTGCATGCTTATAAATTGGTTGTAGTTTGTGATAAATAAATAATGAAAGTGAACAATAAAAACATTCATAATTTCTTTTTCTGCGCGATGCAGCAGTTTAAGTTCTCATTAAGTTTGTACGTTTGTGTCCTTCGTGTTCGTCTGCTCCTCTTTCACATTAAACCTCTCATGGATAGTTATCAAGACAGAAAGACAGTTTCCGCTACTATCCTGGTATGTGTCTCATACAGGTTTCGAGGACTGTCTTTTAAATTTGTATTTTGAATACCGTACATTCATGTTCATTCCAAAGCAATGGTAATTCATAAAACATGGTTGTATGAAGAAGATCCACTAGATTTAAATTATGAAAATAAACTTCCATTTTTTAAACCATACAATTTAATTTTTTTTTTTTTTTTTTGGATAATGTTTTAGTGGTATTAGGCTTATGTTGCGTTGAGTTTCAAGAACCGACACCACATAACTAGGAAGATTCCCATAAGTGCTCCGTTCCTATACTCAACAGCCATCGAAGAGTCCCAACTCTGATGGCACCAGTAGCAGTCTAATTGTATGTCCATCTTTTCTTTCTTCTGAGTGTGGAGCATCGGCTTACACCCCAAGTCACTCCCCGATGCACCATTCTCTTCAGACTATGATAACCTAATTGTCTCTCTGCTCGGCTTACTCGCTCCGAAAGGGCCTCAACAACATCTAGCTTGCCATGCCTCAGTTTATCACTCAGTGGAGCAGAACCAGTCACTGTGGTATTTGACATGTGATAATAAAGTAACATTTGTGAATGTATTTTATTGTTCTAGCTATTTAATCAGACACCTTTTTTTTTTTTCGAAAAAGCTAAATTTGTGATTTAAAAAAACTCATGCAGTATAAAAACTCACGAACGTACACACTTAGACACACATCGATATGTTTAACATGAATCTTATGTACAGTTTTGGATGATTCACTTATGTTGTGCGTAAGTAGTCATACACAGCCGTCCCCCGTGTGGGAGGCAATTTTTTGTTATTCTGAAGTCAAACCTTGGCTGTTGTCAGGGGCCCTAATATAACCTAACGATTGAACAGGGTTTCCGGGACCTCTCCACGGGTGATACTCATCCGAATGATGGCACTGTGTGTCACCGGCTGTTTATTGCTCTGTGTGATGTCCTCGTGGGGTAAAACTTACTTACTGATGTTGTTAACACAGAAAAATCCTCAACTCTGCTAGACGTATACCAGAAATGCCAAAATAAAGGACAATAATAGAAGTGACAAGTGAAAATACAAGATATCTGACATGGTGCAAAATATAAATCAATAAATACACTTGTACTGTCCACTTATTTTCAGGGGTTGGATTCTAGCAAAAAAAACACGTAAGTCTTTCTACGGTCACAAGTTCAGGGACAATAAATAGATGGCAAAAAAATATAGACGTAAGAGAAAAATACTTCCGTGTGCTAGCATATTTGTGAGTACCCTGTTCAACACAACAGAGAACAAGTACATGCTTGACAACTACAAATTACACACACACACACACTCATACGCACACTTAATTGTGTGTGTATTTGTGGGTGGTGGTTGGGGGGAGGGGTGATGCTTATTTAATTATTTAACAAAAAAAACAAAAAAAACAAAAAGACGTTCAATCATTATTTATTATTTACTCCCTTTCGAACGCAAAAGCAGCGTCAGTGGCTTAGATGTTTCGAGTCCGACTCGTAATTGCAACGTACCGCGATTGAAATCCACTGCCTGGATTTTTATCATGGTACTGGGCGTCGCCGATCGACCCAGCCTAAAATGAATACCAGGATGTAGTGGTCTGTAAAAATATGGGTGCTCTTCCTATTTGCCCGATGCGCCTAAAGGCGTAAAAATGGATCTTGAATTGTTACTTTTTTTTTCAACGGGACAACAGTATCAAGTCACAAGCCATAATCCACAATAAATACAAATGATTCATTCCACAAACAACGTCCAGTGCCCCAAAGTGCGTGTACCACCAGCCACAAGACGTGCTCATGAGAAGCAACAGTTGATAGAAAGGCGGTATCTTACTAGCGAAGCCGGGGCACAACTCACTCTGTTTCTCCACACCCTTGGAGTCGGTCATCAGCCGGTACCACTCCACCGTGGGGTGCGGCGTGCCGGTTACGTTGCAGATTAGTGTCACCGTTTCTCCTTCCCTGACAGTGACGTCGTTGGTTGATAACTGGTCCAGAATTCTTGCTGGCACTTTGAGAAGCAAAGAGAAAAATTTATTTAACAAGTATTTTAAGCTCAGTTGTTGTTTTTTTAAAATGGCAGACGAACGTAATGAATGAGACACTGCCATATGACTGCTGTCAGTTTTTCTATTTATGTACTTCTCACGCAATCAGTCCATTCATTATATCCATCAAAGTTATCCATTATTCCGTCCATTCAATCCATCCATAGATCCATCCACTATATCCATACTACACATCTTATCCTTCCATTGTAAATTATTCATCCTATATATTCTCGATCCTAGCCTATTCCATCCGTCCGTTCTTCCATCCATACACCAATTCATATATTCTATTCCTATATATGTCCTATTCTATTTATATATTCTATTCCTATATATGGTTACCAACAATGGCGACACAATGAAAGAAATTAAACGGCGACTATCAATTGCTCTTCAAAGACTAAAACAACTGAATAAATTATGGAATTGTACAGATAGAACTACAAAGGTCAGATTTTTAAGAGCATGCATCTTTCCCATTGCAACATACGCCTGTGAGACCTGGACACTTACTAAACAAGCGGAACAGCGCATAAATGCATTTGAATATAAATGTTACAGACAGGTTCTAAGAATATCTTGGGTAAAGAAAAGAACAAATGCATCCATACTTCAAGAGCTGAATATTGAAGAGGGTTGGCTAGTAAAGACAATAAAACAAAGAAAATTGAAATATTTTGGTCACTTGAAACGTCATGGAAGTCTAGAGAGAACAATAATGGAGGGGTATATGCCTGGGAAGAGAGGAAGAGGAAGGCCAAGGAGAAGATGGGTGCAGGATGTGGCAGATGATCTCCAGATGGGTGTATCAGACGCAGGACATCTTGCTCAGGATAGGAAGGTTTTCCGGAGGGTTGTTATGGCAGCGAGGTTCCGCGAGGGACATGCTACTGAATGAATGAATGAATATATGTCCTAAACTTTCATCCTACCGATCCTATTATTATAGTATTCCTATCTCACCCATCACATTAGTCATGTTATGTTCATCCATTATCCATCCACTCAACCATCCATCCATCAATCTATACATCTATCCATCCACACAGTCACTCATCTGTCCACTATCTATTCACGTTGAAATACATGCGTCTATCCTTCCATTCACACACCCATCCATCCTTCCATCCGCATGTTTGTCTGTGATGTTTGTCTGTCTCTCTGTCTGCCTATCTATCCCTACCTCCCTCCCCCTTCAGGCCATCTGTCTGTCTGCCTGTCGACAGACAAACAAATTGTAGATTAAAACGATTGAGGCGACAGATTAAAACGATTAATTGTATGCCTGTATATCTGTCTGTCAAAAGGTGACCTTTTAAAATACAGTTCGTTCGTTCATTCGTTCGTTCATTCGTTCGTTTTGTCTTTCTGTCTGTCAGTCTATCTATATATTCTCTATATACATATGTCTGCCTATTTACGCTTTGTTATCTATACACGCCTGTTAACATATGGCTTGATAAGCTTAGTAGTCTATCGGCACACCTAACTGCTTTCCTTTCTGTCTACTTTGCTACAGATATGCCTATCTACCCATAAATATTTCCCGCTTCCTTTCTGTATTTTGAGCTACATATTATATAGCTTCATATGTATTTATCTGTCTATATATTAATCTGTCTTTTTTTTTTCAAATCTCACCACACACAAACACATCTCAACAAGTCAACTAAAATGTCACATTTAAAGTCTGGTTACTTTTTATAATCGCGCCCTCTCTTTGTGGCCAGAAATCAACCACAAAGAAACACCATTTATATGGTCAACTAAAAACTATTACTTGGATGGAATTACTTTCTCTTCAACAAAAGGACATTGCTTAATAAAATCTAGTTAATAATAGTTTAATCTAGATAACCCCAAATTGGAGTTTTTATCGTTGTTGAGGTTATATGTTTGGTATAGTAATCGCTAAATTTGTTATTTGTACTAAAATCGCTATTAACAAAAAGGCATTAACTATTTCTGGATCCTTGTTTACTAAGATTTGTTTCCAACTTTCTACTGTTAAAAAAGAGTTCGTGTAGATTTTAGGCAATGGTACGAGAGTCGTACCGGGAAGGAGATTGAGGTCTCATCACATAATATACCCAAAGACAACAGTTGTACACTGTAGCAAACCTTGACTACGGAGACGGCACATATGTTTAAAATGTCATCGAAACCTAACTCTATCAGTGCTAATTAACGCATGATATGTGAGGAAACACCACACAACAGTACAAATCCAACATACTGTGTTAAATGTGAGGGCACACTATACAACAGTACGAGCTCCAACATAATGTCTTATATATGAGGGCACACCACACAACAGTACGAACCCCAACATAATGTCTTATATGTGAGGGCACACCACACAACAGTACGAGCCCCAACATAATGTCTTATATGTGAGGGCACACTATACAACAGTTCGAACCCCAACATAATGTCTTATATGTGAGGGCACACCACACAACAGTACGAACCCCAACATAATGTCTTATATGTGAGGGCACACTATACAACAGTTCGAACCCCAACATAATGTCTTATATGTGAGGGCACACCACACAACAGTACGAACCCCAACATAATGTCTTATATTTACCTCTGGTTAAATGGTAAATGTGCTATTCGTACCAGGTTTGTGCTATCAGTGCTAGACATGCACAGTCTTGGAAACATATAAATGCAAAATTACAACATTTGAGATGAGATGAAACATAAAAACAAATACCGAAAAAGGAGAGGCAGTCACCAATGAAGAAGTATGGATAATAGTTGGCACGATACCGGCGACAAATTTCTTACAGCATCAAAGAATTAAAGGTTTGGTAATCTTATTAAAATGGAACAAAATCAGCCAGCAGCTAGAGCCCACTAGATAAGAACAGCACGTTACAAGCAAGAGGCCGACTAAGAAAATATGAAGTGAGGGAGTAAAAGAGAGACTTCTTCCTATAGTCCAGGTCTTGTGACGGTGGAAGTCATGACTATCCACAACCTTCTGTCTTGTGTCTTGTGTCAGTCAACTCTGACACTGACGACCTCCATGTCATGATGTTAAACAGTCCAGCATCTTTCCTCTCGGTTTCTTTCTGTCTTTCATCCCCTCCATCTTTCCAACTGTCACAATGTACTCCAGATATTTTCACTTCTCATTTCATGACGAAAAAAAAAAAAAAAAATGGCAGATTGTCTCTTCAAGAGTCAATTTCTTTGTATTCTTATCACTCTTATATAAAACCACATCTCTGCAGCTTCCAAATATTTTTTCTCTAATCTACCAATTGTGCATGATTCACTTCTGTATATCAGGATAGCATTTACATAGCTTTTAAGAACTCTTTTTCTCTTCACAATTGACAAAGAAAGATTGCATAGAATATTGTTTGCTTTGTAAAATGCTGCCTTCGCTTGAGCTTTTTTATATTTAATTTCTTTAATACATCTTCCATCTTATGTTAGGGTGCCTAAGTATTTTAATGTACTAACTAGCCTGATGATTGTCCCGTTAACTTTGGTGTTGCATATCGGAGGGTCCGTTTACTTTGTAGGTATCATTGCTTCGGTTTTTCTACTGTTCTAAGACTCTTGTTTTTACTTACTTTACAATTAAAAGAGACATTACAGAACGAAATATGATATTAACCCAAGCTACGCAACTAAAAAAAAAAAAAAGGAAGCTGCACCCAACTCTTCTTTGCATCGCTTTGGGGCATAAGCAGTAGGACAAATAAGAGAAACATTCTACAGCGAGTTTAGTCTATTCAAAATAAATGCCATAATTTTCTTTTAAATATGGGCTGTCACTCTCCTTCCGTGACCTGCCTGCTACCAGACTTTCTGGTACTGAACAAGTTAAAGTATTTACATATCAGCTACTGCCGCTGAGATGTTCAGTGTTAAGCCTTCGTATATTCTGAGCCTCGTCAGGTGAGTTGAGGGGGCCCTAGAATACAAGCAAGCCAATGCTTCGTGTTAGAAAGTACGAGTTACGTGTCATCAAAGAAGACTCAACTTGCTTATCGAAAATTCTTGAAATAACACAAAGGTTTGGGGTCAAAAAGACTGCCTGGGTGGAGGGTCTTGTTGAAAGTAAAATTGGTTCACCCCCAGGCACAGGAACATAGAGCAGCTCACGTCACATGAGGCCCCACCCCAAGCTAACTTCGTGGCTGCGAGCCTAGACTAAAGGTAAACGTAAATTGTAGCAATATAATTTGTACGCTGTTAAACGGGGTTTCTGTGATGTCTCCAGCTAGGTTCGTATATGAAACGTGATTCTTTAAGTCAGTCTTTCAGGCCTGCAATTCCTGGGAGGAAAGATGAGGTATTTTTCTTTACCTATTTTTAAAAAAGTTGATAATTCGGTGGTTATTTATTTCTCTCTGTCTGTCATTCCCATGAGCCTGTTCGTCCATCTGTGCATCCATACGTGAGTAAAAACTAAAACATTCAAACAACTCTAGAGAATAGAAACTTTCAAGTTACAAAATCAACACTGGCTGCATTTTCTCGCGGTGTAAAACTCACAGTCAAACACAATTTCGACAACAAGGCCTTGAAGCTTGAAAGTCAGGAATGAGATAGACAATTTTTCACTTGAACAAATTCCTTCTTTCACAGATGATTACAATCAAAGTGGACTCGCAGTGCCCCTAGCGGCATGGGTAATCGACCAATACTGATCGCTGCTCTTCACAACACTGTAAATCCTATCTTGGGACACAAGGAAATCTTTGACTACAGAAGAGTGACAACTTCGGCATTCGGAAGGTTAAATGAGAAATGATTACACTTAGGATTTGTGTACTCGTAGCAAAATACATGTTTGTATTTATATAAAAATAGTACTAACTTGAGGACATGGCTAGTTTAGTTGTCTTACTGCTAGTAGTCGATGTAAAAGTAGTGGTAGCAGCAGCAGTAGCAGTTATAGTAGTAGTAGTAGTAGTACTAGCAGCAGTAGAGACAGTAGTAGTAGTAGTAGTAGTAGTAGTAGTATTAGTAGTAGTAGTAGTAGTAGTAGTAGTAGTAGTAGTAGTAGTAGTAGTAGTAGTAGTAGTAGTAGTAGTAGTAGTAGTAGTAGTATTAGTAGCAGCAGCTGCAGCAGCAGTAGTATTAGAAGTAGTAACAGCAGAAGCAGCAGCAGCAGTAGAAGAAGTAGTAACAGCAGAAGCAGCAGCAGTAGAAGTAGACATTGTGGTAGTTTAAGAATAAGTAAATAATGCAGTAGTACTTATATATTGGTAATAAAAATTAATAATTATTAGAATCTTCTTCTTTTTCAGCATTCTAAACCCTTGAGGCTCATGGCTGCAAATATCACCCGCCTCCTTTCAACTCTCTGGTTGACCTTCTCTTTCCAGTTGGCGACACCAAGTGTTTGCAGGTCTGTTGAATATTATCCCTCCATCGTCTTCTTGGTCTGCCTCATGGTCTACGACCATTAAACTCCCTTGTGTATACAGTTTTCACTTCTCTATGATCCAATCTTCTCTCAATATGCCTCAACCATTTCAGTCTATTAGCTCTCATGACAGACTTTCATATAAAATCAGAAAAAATATTGTTAATAGTAACAGCAGAAACAGCAGCAGTAGTAATAGTGTTATTAATAGTATTAGTAATTCAACAATGGTGATTGTAGTAATAGGGACAGCAGCAGCATCAGTTGTATTAGCAACAGTAAAAGTTGTAAGAAAATACACTTTGCGACACACTGGATTTAACTTTCTTCTTCTTCTTTTTCTTCTTCTTCTTCTTCTTCTTCTTCTTCTTCTTCTTCTTCTTCTTCTTCTTTTTCTTCTTCTTTTTCTTCTTCTTCTTCTTCTTCTTCTTCTTCTTCTTCTTCTTCTTCTTCTTCTTCTTCTTCTTCTTCTTCTTCTTCTTCTTCTTCTTCTTCTTCTTCTTCTTCTTCTTCTTCTTCTTCTTCTTCTTCTTCTTCTTCTTCTTCTTCTTCTTCTTTTCTTTTTCTTCTTCTTCTTCTTCATATTCTTCTTCATATTCTGCTTCTTCTTCTTCTTCTTCTTCTTCTTCTTCTTCTTCTTCTTCTTCTTGTTCTTTTTCTTGTTCTTGTTCTTGTTGTTCTTCTTCTTCTTCTTCTTCTTCTTCTTCTTCTTCTTCTTCTTCTTCTTCTTCTTCTTCTTCTTCTTCTTCTTCTTCTTCTTTTTTCTTCTTCTTCTTCTTCTTCTTCTTCTTCTTCTTTTTCTTCTTCTTCTTCTTCTTCTTCTTCTTCTTCTTCTTCTTCTTCTTCTTCTTCTTCTTCTTCTTCTTCTTCTTCTTCTTCTTCTTCTTCTTCTTCTTCTTCTTCTTCTTCTTCTTTTGCTTCTTTTTTCTTCTTCTTCTTTTTCTTTTTCATCTTCTTCTTCCTCTCCTCTTCATCCTCCTCCTCTTTTCTCTCCTCTTCCTCCTGCTCCTTCATGTCCTTGTCATGTGGCGTGTGTCATGTCTAACTGCACATATACATGAAGCAGAAGAATTACCTAGGGGCCCAGAGTCCCTATGGCAGGTCATATTGGGAGCTATGTTCTTCCAAGTTTCAGCTATATGATGATGATGAAGGTTGGTTACAAAATATTCTGTCTGACTATAGCAATATTACGTGGTGAAGCCCCACTCTTCCATGGTACAACCCCATATCACGATACAAATGCCACAAGAAAGGTCTTTCCAAACTTCCCACCCGAGAATTCAACCTTGGTAAACATCGAGGACTGCATAGTAAAGCGATATCACTAAACTTTAAGCCACAGAGTCGCACATGTTGTGTATTGCTAACACATTAACGTCTGGCAATCATTTTACTAGGATGGCATTACATCTAAAGTAAACCACTGGTGCTTACCCTGTCATCTTAGGTTAGGCTCAACCTGAACATACCGCTGTCTGACAAGCAGTAGAGTCCCTTGACAACTCAAGCCAGAGCCACTGTTTCTATAAAAAGGTTAAGGGTGGAGATATCGTTTCCGTGGGTTTCCAGCACTCCGGGGGCACGTCGTAAGGAAAATTATAACTGACACAAGCACCGGAGATCAGTAAATTAGATTCTAGGAAACATCTGTGGGGTCATTTCAGTGTCCGGTGGCTGAGGGACTTTTACGCTCATCCCCATTTAACTTGAAACTTTAGAATATCAAGCCTGGCATATCTGATGCTATCAGTAGGCAGAAATTCTTCTGACTATGGTGTGACAAGAATGCCTGAAGAAGAAAAAGTATGTCGACTTCACTAAAAGTAGATTTTCGTGGACGCTTGGCCTGGGTAATGTTGTAGGTTTTCGGGGACATTTGGCCAGGGTAATGTTGTAGGTTCTCGTTGACGCTTGGCCTGGGTAATGTTGTGGGTTTTAGTTCACACTTGGCCTGGGTCATGTTGTAGGTTCTCTCGAACACTTGGCCTGGGTAATGTTGTAGGTTCACGTGAACACTTGGCCTGGGTAATGTTGTGGGTTCTCTCGAACACTTAGCCTGGGTAATGTTGTAGGTTTTCGTGGACACTTGGTCTGGGTAATGTTGTAGGTTCTCGTGGACACTTGGACTGGGTATTGTTGTAGGCTTTCGTGGACACTTGGCCTAGGTAATGTTGTGGGTTCTCTCGAACCCTTGGCCTAGGTAATGTTTTAGGTTCTCGTGGACACTTTGCCTGGGTAATGTTGTAGGTTCTCTCGAACACTTGGCCTGGGTAATTTTGTAGGTTCTTGTGGACACTTGGCCTGGGTAATGTTGCAGGTTCTCTCGAACACTTGGCCTGGCTAAAGTTGTAGGTTCTCGTGGACGCTTGGCCTGGGTAATGTTGTAGGTTCTCTCGAACACTTGGCCAGGGTAATGTTGTAGGTTTTCGTGGACACTTAGCCTGGGTAATGTTGTAGGTTCTTGTGGACACTTGGTCTGGGTAATGTTGTAGGTTCTCTTGGACGCTTGGCCAGGGTAATATTGTCGTGTCTCCTGGACGCCTATCCAATTTTGGTTTGTGGGTTTTCGTAGATTCTGAACCTTAACAGTACTGTGGTTTGTTGAAGCTTAGTTTATGAAGTTTTCTGAGTTTTGGGGGACATTTATTTAACTCGGCCAGTGGTAATGCGTGTTTGGTTAGTCTTCTCATTTCCCGCCTTTAAAATGAAGGTTAGGACGCTGTGTTGCAGTTTACAGCTAAGCTGAAATATCTGTATCTTTCGGCCGTAAACATCCGATTTAAGCAAACACCTATTTAGTAACCATTTTTGTGAGTTGCTGGTCTGGTTTTTCCCCCACACCAGAATAGAGCCCTGGAATCTACATAACGAATTAGCTGGTCAACATAGTATTATAGATATACCTTCGCTAAAAGTGCTGCAGTCATTCAGACATAATCAAATAGTATACCCCGTTGTCGTAGGAGTCGAAGAACTGGGGGCTTCTTTCGAAGTCGGAGTACCTCTGCCTGGGCGGCAAGGAACAATCAACTGCACACAAATAAACGAGTAAATCGGATGTGCACGCAAAACTCAGCCCCTGGCACAAAGCCAGATGTCTAATTCTTTTCATATGGACGAACAACCATGACTTTCCACCTGAGCTTACAGACGGTGAACAAAGAAGAATAAGAAGCAGAAAAAGAAAAAAGAAATACGTTATGCTCCAGCTTTATCTTCTGGTCTTTTTTGGTCAGTGAATCCATACTTCCTATATATTTATTCTGTGTGTCTTTTAATGTTTATAACTGTGTTTCGTATGCTGTTCAGTTGTGTTGAAAACATCCATATCCAGTGATGTATATGAATTCAGTGTGTCTCTTTTAATATTTATAACTGTATTTCGTATGTTGTTCAGTTGTGTTGAAAAGATCCATATCCAATGATAAATATGTTCTCCGGATGTATTCCAGTGCCCTATTTTGGGGTGATGGGGTGGGGGTGGGGGGGGGGGGGGGAATTGACCGACTTTTCCTCTTCCTTCTCTTCGTAAATAGAAATTCGTACATTGTGACTTATTGTGGGTGTTTTCTTCGAAGTCCGAATGCATCTGCCCTTGAGATGAGGGATCCTCCCCCCCCCCTCTCCCCATTCCCCCCTAATCTACATGCAATAAAGCCAGTTCTGTAAAACGAATTTGCACACAAAACGCAACTACTGGAACAAGACCAAAGTCCAGGTGTGGACGAACAACCAGAATTTTCCGCTGGAGATTACACTCAGTGTACGCTAAGAAAGCGATGATGATGATGATGTGTGTGTTTCTTATGTATTTATAAAAAAAAGGTTTGTCACCAGGATGATATCAAAGGGTCATATTCTAGCATCGTCATTGCTAAAGTCAACATAATGTTGAACATTGATGCTGGCTCTTAGTTTAAAAAAAAAAACTGTTAAGAAAAAGATTAGTTCAATAAAGTTTTATAAAACGTTTCATGTTAACAATATAAGTATTTATACTAACCTTGATGCTTGCTTTATTTAAAATTTTAAAATCACACATTGTTTATGTATTGAATAATAACAATAATAATAATATAGACTAATATTATTAGTACCCCAAAAAAAAAAAAAAAAAATGATTGAATGTTTGACTCAGAAACTACGCCTTCTGTTGCAGGTTACTTCTGCATGTTTTGCTTGTCTATCTGGTGTCTAGGGTTGAGTATAATATAAGCCATGTGTTAAGGTTTTTCAAAGAAATACTATTAAACTAATCAACAACTTTGTATCGTGTGTATTAAAATACCAATTCGCCACATATAATTAACTAGTCTGCAAGTGGAAGTAAAAATACGACTGCGACAGGGATGCAACAGGGACTCCAATTATCACATATTGTATTTTTACTGACTGCCCTAGATTATAGATATTTGAAAAATCCACTTTTGCGACTAGAAATATAAATTAATGGACCCATACAGAGCAGATTAATGGTGTCTCCACCGATGACTTGCCCTTTTGGTCTCATTCACGAAATCAGATACAAAATAGTTTATATTTAATTAGAGGTTACAATATTTAAGTCTAAAAGGTTAGAAAAAAAGCACAAAGATAATGAGAATAAGCTAGACAAATAGTAACCTAATTCCTTGTGGCGACACCCACTCTAAGGTGTGAAGGCATACAATTTCATTAAGATAGCATGCAGAAAAAATACATGTGGAAATAACTGTTTAAATAATTATATATAGGAGGCAAGCGTGAATTTTGATAAATAACACTTTAAAAATATGAATACATTTGCTGTAACTGGTGATTCCATCAGCAATGAACTGAGTTTTCAGAACCGGGTCGTTTGATATTGGCTTTGCCGAGAGTGCAGTATGTATCAGTCATTTTAAAACTAGTATCAAGCTTGGAATATTTAACTTTAATATCACTTCAGTACTATTGAGAGGTGCTATTTTTAACACAAAATCTGCTAAAATAAAACAGTTGAGTGGTGCCTGTTTACAACACAGGGAATTGAATGGTATAACTGAATAACTAATGCTGACAGAGCTTTGCGGAAGAACTAGTATTATTATTCCACAAAAGCATGATTTCTGTAAAAGATGCGAATGGTGGTAGGAAACTTGCCGAGAAAGCCATACATAAAAAAACAGCTTACTATTGAAAACTACAAAACGACTGACTGACTTTCTACCCCACCAGAACATCACACAAGCGATAAACACCCGATGACACAAAGTGCCATCATGTGGATGAGGATCACCGTGGAGAGGTCCCAGAAAATGCGTTTAGGCAATTGGCCATATTGATGGCCTGCCTATATTGCGGCCCCTGGTAAAAGCCAGAGTGGGGCTTCAAATAACAAAATATTACATCCTAAAAAGGACGTAAAGAATGCAAACTACAAAACTAAGGAAATAAAAAGGTTAGTTGCGTATCCTTTACAGGACGTTGCAGAACCAACACCAACAGCCCCTGGCCGTTGTGTGCTTTGTCTAGGCAAATTTACGTCCAGTAGTTTGCCATTGCTTTCTGGACAGTCGGCTTTCTTGATACCACTGTCGAAACCAACGCAAGGCGCATGGCCTGCAGCTGGAATCGAACCTGGCATCCCGGCATTACGATGCGTTCGCATCGACTTAGCCACAAAGCCGGCAAGGAAATAAAGGGACATTAAATAACAAGAAAAAAGGAAATTAGTTACGAATAAGATGACATGACATGGGGTGAGCTACACGCGATGGCAAACCAATAATAATAGGACATTTGGTGTTGAGGGTCTGGTAACGCGATGGCAAACCAATAATAATAGGACATTTGGTGTTGAGGGTCTGGTAACGCGATGGCAAACCAATAATAATAGGACATTTGGTGTTGAGGGTCTGGTAACGCGATGGCAAACCAATAATAATAGGACATTTGGTGTTGAGGGTCTGGTAACGCGATGGCAAACCAATAATAATAGGACATTTGGTGTTGAGGGTCTGATAACCAAGTAATCTTAGTTTACGCTTCATTAAAGTCTGGGCATCCCATTGTTCCGCTCCTGTGCTAAGAAAAAACACACATAATGTCAAACAATGTCCCTTGGGAAACAGTTGATTTATACTGCAGTCTCAACATATCCACAAGAATATGCACGCATGACAAGCATAAGGCAGCCATCAAAAGTGCTTACATAAACAATCCGACATTAGAAATGCAGTTCATCATCGATGATGAGGATCTGTGTTCTTTGGAGTGATAAAGGACAGTGGAAAGTGAATGATCTACGCGTTTATGGTGGATTCACTATAGGAGATTAGAAAAACTGACCGTTATTTCATGACGATAACACAGCATCCTCTATGTTGCCACACATATATCACTACAAGTATACTGACATACCACGGCTTTTGTAATGTCAACACACTCCCTATCTCTACACATGTTAGTTGTGTATCCTTTGCAGGATATTGCAGAACCCACCTAAGCATTTTTGGCTTTTGTGGTTTTTCTAGGCAAATTTACGTCCAGTAGTTTGTCGTTTCTTTCTGGATAGTCAGCTTCTCGAAACCACTATCGAAACCAACGCAAGGAGCAAGGTCCTCAGCTGGGATCGAACCCGGCTCCCCGGCATTACGAGTTCGAAACGCCTAAGTCACAGACGCCGACATCTCTATATATAACCAGTATTTTTTTTTTCAACCGTCCTTAGCTACTGTTGACGACAAACAATCTACGTTACAGTGATTCTATATTCTTATTTCCTTATATGCTTCGATATACACAAGGTGTCATGTCATATGTCACTATCATTATTTGTCTATTGTCAAGTGTAGGCAGTGGTGATTCGCTATCTCACACCATCACGAGAATAACGGATTAGATATGTGATCTCATGTACATGCATATATCAAGTCCAGTATAGTCTTCACCGTGCTCCTTATCTTGCAAGATTTCCGGATGTCACTAAGATTTCAGGTCAACTTCTCATACCATGTTAACAAACATCATTGACTGTCTACGTGTAATTTTGTTGATAAGATCAGTTTTCCTCGGTTTCCTTGTTACGGGATGCAGAGACCTAGAACCACACATGATAGTGCGCCAGTGCCGAGCCACAAACTGGTCGACCTATCTTCACCTCTTCACCGTTATCCTACAAATAATTTTCTTAACCGGAGATCTGGTCTACGTAGATAGGATCAACCTTTCCTTTAAAGTTGGAGAGCATCCGCTTGAGTGGTAAGGATGCAGCAGTCAATAAGCGAAAAAAGAAAAAAAAAAACGCTCTTTAAAATGGAGGTGCCCGCAACAGTAAGTCCTGGAACAAGATCAACATCTAGAAGTGGTCGAACGACCAGGATATCTGCGGAAGTTTACATCCGATGAACAATAAGAAGATCTGATACTTTGTCTACGTTGTCTGATGGACACGTTTTTCCTTGTAGGTTCTGGGACTGCATTATGATGTGCAGGTGTGGAAGGAGGGAGTGGGGAGGGGGGGATACACCCATTGTCTCCCTAAAAAAAGGACATCTTAAAAGGCGACTGATTCGGGGTGTTTCTTTCGAATCGGAGCGCACTTCTGACTGAGAGCTGAGCAATTTCAAGTTCTAGAACAACACGAAATTTCAAAACTGATTGAATAACCAATACTTCCAGTCGGAGTTTACAGCTGTGAATACTGAGAAAAAGAAGAGGAAAAGATAATTGACAAGCTACAAATACTAAATATTAAAACCCATAAACTGTCTTACTTCCTAACGATGATTCACGCAGCCATAAATAAAGTGATCGATATGAACAATCTGACTACAGCACTCACCCAAAACAATCAAGTTCACCGTCTTTACTTTGACAGGATTTGTGTTAATCTGACAGTTGTAGATTCCCTGGTCGCTGTAGCGCACGTCTCGGATATGAAGGTTCCAGTCCCGTGTGTATGGCCTTTCAACGCTTAATCTGAAATCAGAATGTTTATCTGACAGTAGGTACAGAGGCAGATGTATTTGGGGAAATTCTTTCAGTGGTGCACATGAGGTTGGGAGTTGATGAGGGTTATTATGTTGTGTTATGACAATCGACGTCACTGTACATAGGATATTCCCATGCGTGCTCAGTCCTCCGATGCAGCAGTTACTCCAAGGTGCCTCTACTGACTCTTTCCATGAGGAGCTGGTTACAATGTTTTTCATCTCGACTTCGAATGCAACACAGACCTGCTTTAATTCTCGTCACGCAATCGAGTTAATGCCAGATATTCACAGCCCTCCTTTAACTACTAAGTCCATCCAGCGTTGACGATATTTGTCCTTTGCATGCCTCTTCCCACACCTGTGGATGCATTGCTTGCCAGATGGTTCCCTAGTTCGTTACCTTTCACGGCCAGGTGTATAGATAGATCCAGGTGAGGGATGGCAAGTGCGACATTCTGGCCACTCGTGCATACTATCTGTTGCGATTTTCTGAGCATGTACATTGCAGTGGTCATTGCTCCCCTCTAGGATTGCTGTCCGTAGAATAAACACAACCCAGTGAGTGTAAACAGGAGCAATCCAGGAGAGCCTGTTCAACCGTTCATTACAATTATATTAGGTAATCTGGTAATCCTAGTTTCAGCTTCACAGCAAACGGGTCACCCCATTGTTGCTCCGCTCCTGTTCCAACGAAAAACACACGTAGCTCACAGTGTTCAGTGTTACGCCATGCAATCAACTCAGAAGCTGGGCGACGAAACTATAATTATATTAGGGTACACCCCTACTGTTACTCAGTAACCTGCAATCGTAATACAGGAATGAGATAGCCTTTATAGACACTTTAGTTCCCCAGTGCAGCCTAGTACATGTGACAATTGGTGCGGTTGTAGGGGTTTACTAGTCAACACAGGCAGGAGACCTGTACAATCGCCTCTCAGACTTTTTGTGTATCAGGGTGTCGGAACTATTTACCCCCCCCCCCCCCCCTCACCCCCATTTCCCGCCTATGTTTGTAAGAAATCACGCGTCATCCGAAACTATTGATAGAAGTTACCTTTTCAAGATTTGCTTATATATTTAATAAAATTTTTAATATATTATAATATCAATGTACCACTCAGCAAATTATTATTATTATTATTATTATTATTATTATTATTATTATTATTATTATTATTATTATTATTATTATTATTATTATTATTGACATCATCATTATTATTATACTAATTATTATTATTATGACTTTAATCCGTTAATCGAGCATAGGCCCTCAACCAACTCATGCCTAGTCGGCCTCTCCTTTGCTATTTCACGCAGCTAATTCCATGGATTATTACTATTATTAAGCATTCAAACAAGGTGAGGTCCCTTGAGACCCCAAGGAGACAATTTTAAGGGGCCTGTCCGCAATTCATTTTCTTTATGTCGGCGCCCCTGTTTGGGTATATTTTGCTCGTTCAGTATTTTTGTAGCCCATTAAATTTTATATGGATTGGATGGTCAATATCACATTGGCTGTCTTAACTTCCCATATTTCTAGGCAAATATTTTAGACTGGGCTGACGATGGATCCCAGATTTATGTCTAAAACCCTTTCTGTCCCAGGAAAGGCTAAATGTATGATTTGCTTATTTATGCCAATCCCAACTTTCGCACTATGTTTTTATTGTTATTAACTTTAAAAAAAAAAAAAAAAAATCTATCTGCGTGTAGTCGGAACATGAAAACGCAATCTACGCTTCTTATCTGGCTTCTTGCACTACGGATTCAGCAAATTCTACCTCCTGCTAAACTTCACCATCATTAAACAGCAGGTCCTTTACAGAATGTCGAACATTTGAAAGTCTCTCTCTTTGTCTAGCCTTTCTCCAGCACTGTCTGCTTTCGTATCCAATGCGTCTTTAATGTCCTGTATCCACCTTCGTAGAAGTCGGCCGCTGCCTCGTTTAGTGGAGACTGCACTTGCCATCACTGTTTTCTCCTGGCCACAGTGATACTCATCAATAATAAATATGTAGTGTCTCCGCAATGAAGTTTGGCTACAGTGCACCTGCTACCATCTTTGGGGATAGTAGGTGATTGGAGAACCAATCTCTTCCACGGTGCAGCTCTCGTACTGCTGTCCATAAACCACAAGAACGGAGTTCTATTTAATAAACTGCTCACCGCGAAATATAATTCTAGTGCTCGAGCATCATAAAATTGTTAAACGCTTTCACTAACCTCTAAGGCACTGTTTGAGTATATCAAACATTTCGAGACTGGCTTCATCGGCAAGATTGGTTGACTCAGTAACATATGGTCAGCGTAATCTTGAATTATGTGCCAGGCCATGCAGGTATTCATGGCAAGAGATTATCGGCGGGAAACGTGGTTGCTGTGACTAATCCAACAAAATGGAAGACCATCTCCCACGCCTTCAGATGTATTGGGTTAGACCTATATTGTTAGACCTATATTTTATAGATCAATCGTCACCCCCTGGGTTAACGTCACACTTGCCGCTTTTACTTCCCACTACTGTCTTTGTACAGTTTTACGCTGAGTCGACCCGTGAGCCAATGGCATTACGGAAAGCAGCCAGGCTTTGTTGGCATTTGAACCAACGACCTTTAGATCCGTCGGTGAGCGTCTAGTATTAACACCACGGCGAATCCCTGACGAGTCTAGTCCTGGACAGGGTCTGTCTTCAATGCCATGAGAGAGGCAGATAACGGAAACATTAAGGCCTTGACTCTGTATCCCTGTCCTAGTTGGTGGACATGGGGTGCAAGCTGGAGCTGCTATCAAAGTCCTCACTTATCATAAATATTATCTTTGAAGTCGAAGACATTAATAGTAGTAGTAGTAGTAGTAGTAGTAGTAGTAGTAGTAGTAGTAGTAGTAGTAGTAGTAGTAGTAGTAGTAGTAGTAGTAGTAGTAGATTTTTACCCCACTAGGACATCACACAAGCGATAAACACCCGATGACACAAAGTGCCACCATGTGGATGAGGATCACCACGGAGAGGTCCCAGAAACCGCATTCAGCCATTAGACCATATTTATGTTCGGGCTATATTGCGGCCCCTGACAAGAGCCATGGTGGGGCTTGAAATAACGAAAAATTGCAACTCACAAGGAGATGACTGAATATGATAGTCGAATCGAAGACATGCGATTCATTTAAAAATGGACTGTTTTAATTGCATTTAAAATCTGGGAGTAAATTTTACTTTAATATTGCAAGTACATTTGGTAAAAATTCTACCTGCAAGGTTACACATTTTATCATTGGTGTAAATATAAAGTGTGTTGTCATAAATGATTTTGAGTGACAGACATTTTCTGTTGTAATATTCGACTAATAAGGAGTGTTTATGTCGATGTTGATACACATGAGAGTCGAGGAACCAACAGACAACACATAAATAAACCAGATCTGCTTTTAAAACAACGTGCACTCAGAACTCAAGTTATGGAACAAGACTAGAGCTCAGTAATGGACGAACAATCAGAAGTGAACGCTGAAGTTAACAGCTGGTAAACAATAAGAAAAAGAAAAGACAGACAAGTCTGCAGGAATACAGTTTATTTGCATAGTTTACAAAACCGTGTTCAAGTGAAGTAATTACCTTTCGTCATCAATAATCCTTCTATCTTCGTATGTCAGCAAGGTGGAAAACTGGTCAGTCCAAACTACCTGAAATAGTAATAGGATTGTGGGTCATTTACCTGGAGCACCAATAATTTGTTAAGTTAAGGTCTAACACCACAGAACGCATGGGATTCCCAGAAGTGCAGTGTCCATCTTTAGCAGGCAGCGAAAAGACAAATGACCACTGGTGAGAGTTGCAGTTTGTTTATCATCATCATCATCAGTTCTCGTTATGCCTAATGGCACATTAGGCTTCAGAGAGGACTTTCCATGCTTTCCTGTCCTGTGCAATCTTCAGTGCAGTTTTCCATGTCAAAGATGCTGCACTCAGGTCACTTTCCATCGTTCGTCTCCATGTTGTTTTTGGGCGCCCCTGTTTTCTCTTTCCCTCTGGTGTCCATGTGAGGGCTGTTTTGGCAGGTATATCAGAAGTCATTCTCATAACGTGGCCAAGCCATTTCCATCTTCTCTTGGTAATCATATTGTCTAAAGTTTCTTGGTTTATGGCTTGAAGAAGTTTAGTGTTTGAGAGACCAATGACCACTGGTGAGAGTTGCAGTTTGTTTATGTCTTTATTGAATCTCCACTGAATCAGGAGTGTCTGTCAAACCCCTTCAAGGGCCGTTGTTTCTTTTTTTTTACAGACAATGATGAAAAGGTTACATCGTTCATGTTTCTACACCCCCCCCCCCCCCACTTTTTTTCAAATCCCCCTCCCCATTACTAACCATTACGATGTTCTGCAGGGTCTTTCCTTTCTCGTGACTCGACCAAGGAATGTTGATTGATTCGTAGCTCTTATTTATAGAAGAGGAATGATTGTTTGGTTCCATCGTATCGTCAAGCAAGCTGTTCTTTTGAGAACGTCGCTGACATCACGGCTCGACGGAAAGCCATACGATCCTTCGAAAACGGTGCAATATAGTAAACTTTCATTGTCAAGTGTGTCCTTGATTTCCTGTTTCTATCGTCGTTCTGGTCGTTTCCTACTTTTAATACAAAGAACAAAGCCCTTCATTACTGTTTTCCTCAAATCATCGCTGTGTATAACATTACCGAAGTATTTCAGTTTACGAGCAACAATACCCTTTATAAGCCAGTCGTCGTCTATATTCATGACCGTAACATTTTATTTTACTGGGCCCACGATGCCCTGAGAATTTTTCTATATTATTTAAGTCCAAAAGCATGTCTGTCTGTCTGTCTGTATGTCTGTCTGTCTGTCTGTCTGTCTGTCTGTCTGTCTGTCTGTCTGTCTGTCTGTCTGTCTGTCTGTGTCTGTCTATGTATGAATGAATGTATGAATGTATGTATGTATGTATGTATGAATGTATGTATGAATGTGGTCGTCAGATTAGGGTTTTTTTCCGTACGATTACCTGATAATTTCCTAGTGAACTGACGGAACAAGGCAGCTCTGCAGTTGTCTTTTCCTGAGCTGTCACGTTTACCGTCGGCATGTCAAATTTGGGCTCTACTGAAGTGACAACTGAAAATAGATCAAACAGACTGCGATTTGAAAACAGCTGTGATATGACTTCACTCGTTTAGTACTAGACAACGCATCAGGCGTAATAGACTGTTTCCCAAATATCACAATTACCAGTAGCTATCTGTTAAAAATTAACTTTTTTTTTTTTCTAGTCGAAAAATTATGGCTTCCGTTGTATTTTATTTATTTATTTGAAAGGAAATTTTTGATGATTCTTTCAGTTTGTTTTTATTGTGCACTGCTTTTGGTCACTGAACTAAACGAGCGAGGAAGATTTAGATCCACTACAAAAAACGAACTACTGTCTGCAGAGAGATCAATGCCTGTTCTTCCATGAGGGAAGACTTCAAGACCATTTTAACGGGCTAGGAAGATTTAACATGAAAATAAATACTAGTAAAACTGAGGTAATACAGGTAATTATAATTTATAGTTCGCTATAGATCGAGTTGAAAGGTACTTGTCTGAAGCAAGTTTAAGAATTTAAATATCTTTGAAGTATATTCTCGGAGGACGTGAGAATAGGCTGGAAAATAGAAACAAGTTGTCAACTAGCTAGCGCTCTTGCATACCAACTGACACCTTTATCAGGACATCCAAATATAAATATGAGCGTATCTGTGCCAACGCTGTGCTGCCAGTGTCAAACATAGACATTATCAAAAGCTAGCCTACTTAAATTACCATGTGTGAAGTTAGATGCCTGAAAACAGCCGCCAACTTAACCATCCGTGACAAAGCTAGAAAATATATTTTCAGACAGACTGTAGGAACAAAACCATGCAACAGACTAACTGAGAAACAGAAAATCAAATGGCTTGGTCATCTAGTAAAAATGCAGGCAGAACAACTACAAACGCGGGCGCTACACATGAAACGATCTGACGTGAAAGAAGGAGGTCACCCCACCTGAGTATGGTTAGTGAAATTAAAGAGCTTCTTCGTCGACACGGAGTGACAATAGCTTTTGCTGCCCCTAAAGCAAATGGCTCGCGAAATGTTCCTTCCCACAACGCTTTGCAGCAGAAGTGGACTGATGATGATGATGATGATAAGCGAGCCAAGAAGGAAACTCACCGAGGTTTGGTTTTTTTTCTTTTTCCTACATTTTAAGACGCATAATTTGTTATGAATAAAAAAAATATCAAAACTGAACACTATGTGCGAAATAGTCAGATATTAGAGGTGATTACATATGATGGGTTTAAAATGATGAAGGTTAACGACTAAGGAAAGATCATTTGGGGAAGACGAAAAAAAAAAACTGTATCGTCTTCAAATCGCATGTAGATTTATTCCCCCCCCCCCTTTCCATCCCCCCAACCCCATAAAAAAGGAAAGACAAAGAAAATGGAGATTATCACAAGAGGAGGAGAAGGAAGCGAAAAAAAAAAAGAATAAATAGAAGACGAAGGAGAAAAGAAAACCTTCTAAAATAAAACTAAGACAGAATATTGCAGACAATTTTCCAACGATGACTTAAATACGAAAACGCAGAACGAAGAGGAAAGACATCAAGAAATAGAATGAAAAGACAAGAAAATAAAAGACAGACATAAATAAATGTGGACAAAAACGATAAAAGCCACGAAAAGGAAGATTAACAACCGTCAAACATTGTTATTGGACGAGGTGCCAAAAGTATCTACTGATTTGGGCTACGACTAAACTAAACATGTAGGATAGAGTTCATAACGCAATCCAAATCACACAGCCAAATCACCAGTAACTCCTCGAATGTTATATTTTGTCACATTGCTACCAATTACTGGATCCGTAATTTCTGTTGAAACAGTCATTCCCGTTGACTCGAAGCAGACGGGCAGAATTTTCCCAGCAAGACTTGGCCATGTTCTCACTCTACGATTGTTTGTTTACCAAGTGTTTCTACGGCCTGTCCCGTGATATCGCACGATGTCTGTGAATTATGACAACCAATGTAAAAAAAAAAAAAAAACATAATAAAGAAAACAACGGGACTTTTTTCTAAGCTATGAATACTACCGGGTAATGGTGCAAGAAACATATTGTTATGGACCCCTTGGTCCCTGAGTGGGTTCCGTGTGGTCTCCTTGGGGGTTCCGGAGCCTCATTGTAGGGAAACAAGAACAGACCCACTGCCTTCCCTGCAAGCATGTCGTAGGAGTCGACTTAGTGGGAACTTTCTTGATAGTCGGAGTGCATCAGCCCGAGCGGCAAGAAACAATCAACTGCACACAAATAAGTCAGTAAAACGGATGTACACGCCAAATTCAGTCTCTGGCACAAAGCCAAATCTCAAATGGACGAACAACAAGGATTTTCCGTCGGAGCTTACAGCAGGGTGAACAAAGAAGAAGAAGTACCACTTGGAATGTATTGCTATTATTAAGCCGAAACAGAGACAACTGACCTTCCAAAATGCAGTAGTAAATGGGACCAACCTCAGGCAAGTTGATATGTTTAAGTACTTAGATAACATCAGATGGAAGATGTATTAAAGAAGTTAAATGTCGAATAGCTCAAGCAAAGGCAGCATTTTACAAAATAAAGAAAATTGTACGCGATCTTTCTTTGTCAGTTAGGACGAGAAAGAGAATTTTTAAAAGCTTTATCTATCCTATATTGATGATGGGTGTGAATCATGGACAGTTAATAACTTGGTGAAAACATATTTGGAATCTGTGGAGGTGTGGTTTTATAGACGAATGATGAGAATATCTTGGACATATAAAAAGAGTAATAAAGATGTCTTGAAAGAAAATGGCTTATGAAGAGAACTAACTGCACACGTCAGAAATAGACAATCTAGATTCTTTGGTCTTATAATGAGAAGGAGAAAACTTGAGTACATCATGAAAGTAGGAAAGTTGGAGGGGAGGAAAGGCAGAGGGAGACCGAGAGAAAAGATGCTGGACAGTTTGACATCGTGGCATGGAGGATCATCTGTGTCAGAGTTGACTGAAAGTACAGGAGACAGAACGCTGTGGATAGATGTGACTACCAACGCCACACGGCATGGATTCTAAGAAGAAGAAGATTAAGCCGGACGCTTTTTTTTCTAAGAACATTTTATTCTATATTGTATCTATTTTGGTTAAGTAAACACACACTAGCACAAACAAACAGGCACATTTATACGTGAATCTATAACACTGTGTGTCATCGTTGAATAACCAGTTTGCTGTTGAAAGCCGGTCCTTCCATTTTTGGTTATGAGATGCAATGGACAAGTTTTTTTTTTTTAATTTAAGACCAAATCCGGTCAAGAGGTCTTTCTAAGCTCGACTCGTCATCGTGTATATGTATGTGTGCATGTGTGTGTGTGTGTGTGTGTGTGCGCGCGCACACAGGCTGGCACACATAGACACCTAAATGTATATATATATATATATATATATATATATATATATATATATATATATATATATATATATATATATATATATATATATTTACACACACACACACCTTGGTATACATTCCTAATAAGTTCTAGATCACTGGGCAGATACCAGACAGGACGTATACCACGCGAATCTCCAAAAGAAGTCAAGGGAGAAAGATTAATGCACTAACATGAAAAAAACAATCATATTGTAATCGGCACATTATGCATGGACGAGGTTGCATAAGATAATTTAAATACTGCCGAACACTACAATAAATAAATTCAAGAGAAACACGCATACACAAATTTGAACACACATTCTCGGTCACATACCCACAAACGCTTATATTATGAAATATACACACGCACACATATATATGCTCTCACATACCCAGATAGTACAAATTTACCAACACACATATTAACCCCTTGGCGCGTTAGGGTTGTACAGGTGTATTAATGGAAGCACTAGCAGATAAGACCCGCCATTTTTCTCCGCATTCAGTAATGTAAATGTGTGGTAAATTAGTCCTGTCCATTTTTTTTTATGTTGCCATACCTTGTTCTTCTTTGTCATCCTTTTCTTCGATTTCCCTCCCCCCCCCCCCCCCCCCCAATTTTCCTTGAAGTATAGTCTTTGCAAGTAGAGGTGAGAAATGGAAGGTCCTAGATGCGATATAATCTGCTTAAGATGTACTGAAATTAAAGGAAGTCATGGGTTACACACAAACCCACCGTCGAGGCCTAGGGTACAGGAAAGTCAATTGGTCGTCCAAAGCCACGGCCAAAGAGCGCAAAGACATGCTAATACAGCAGATAAGAGACGCCGAGGACTCATGTCCAAAAAACCGCACAACAGTAGCAGCAAGGCCAGTGGGTCGGCCTCGAGAGCGCCCTGCCACGAGTACTCACATGGGGTGAACTCTGGCGAATGGTCCCGTAGTGGCTGAGCTTTGTCGTAAGATCTACGTACGACATGTTCCCGTTTGGCGTTTAAATGGCTGCCCACTTTGCACAGCTAAGCAGACGCTGAATTACGTATTGTCCGCGTGCAGAAAAGCCCTAGGCCAGTAAAGATTCACTTGGCACCACAATAAAGTCCTAAAAGGGTTAGCAGACATTGTTGACCAACCAGCCTAGGATGAGGACCTATGCGAGGGCAAGTCTTACCGTCACCCCCACGCGCTTCCTCAAAGCTGGCCAAATTTATAAAAGTAAAATCAACAAAGTCGCATACTCTCCATCAATAATTAACTGTGCGAGGGACTGGTTAACTGCTTGGTTTCGAGAGGTACCTAGAGTTAATCCTGAAAACCGGCATAAGATTTGACATAGTCCTACACTCTACGAAAAAACGCCAGCTCACCCTGATTAAGCTGACCGTGCCATATAAGTGGCGAATGGACAAAAATCACATATACAAGCTCGAGCATGCGGCCAGTCTGAGGAGAGACAACGCGTACTCGGTTAAAATCTTCGCAGTCGAGGTAGGTGCAAGAGGTCTTATCTCCACTTACATGTACAATGTGTTAAAGCAGCTAGGCTTGCGAGGAAACGAGCGTAAACGGTCACTAAACAACTGGGCGAAGCTGCTGAAAGAGCTTTGAGCGCGCTCTGGACGCAACGGAACGTCGTGGGGGATGGGCCTCGGTAGACTGGTCCTAGAGAAACGGAGCTTCTTGTCTCCTAAAAGCCAAAGTGTCCGACTGATGTCTACCAGTGTCCCTCTGCCAATAGCCAAAGTCTGACATGTGTCTGATGAACCAACCGTAAGCTTGTCACTGTGTCGTTAAGATAGCAGGCGGGTCTAATTAGCTGCCGCAGCGACAATATATATATATATATATATATATATATATATATATATATATATATATATATATATATATATATATATATATAACTTCGAATCTAACACTACTCGTTGCAGAGTAACCATTTCGTTTTGTCCCTGTCCTAGAAAGTACGGTAAAATGCAGTAGGAGAAGATCGAGTCCTGTGGGTCGTCCCACCTTCTGAAATTGTCTAGGAAGTAATGGGCCGAAACGATTGTCGACGAGGGATCTTCTACTGATGATCGGTGGACTACTAATGTGCATGCTTCCCTGTGGAGCTTTTCTGTTTAAACTTTCTCTTTTTTATCAAGGTATTTTCAACATGCTCTTCGAAGCGGAGGCAAAT
Organism: Candidula unifasciata; assembly: GCA_905116865.2. Taxonomy (NCBI): domain Eukaryota; kingdom Metazoa; phylum Mollusca; class Gastropoda; order Stylommatophora; family Geomitridae; genus Candidula; species Candidula unifasciata. The sequence goes on along the minus strand of CAJHNH020004013.1, from coordinate 826,230 downwards.
TTTTTGCTTCTGCCCGACGGTGGCCGATGCATTTTTGCTCCATTTGTAGACTGGATATAGTTTCGTCGCCCCGCTTCTGAGCTGAATGCATGGCGTGACACTGTGAGCTGCTGATTGCATTTGTTTTTTCGAATGTTGACCAAAGTGGTGGTGTGAATTGTAGATTCAGAAAATGTCGCGATGCCTGTTGTGCAATGTTGGCGGGGCGCGTATGTGATTAAAATTAATCGCGTGGGCAACTGCTGATCTGTTGGCGACAAGTTCTGCTATCATCAATGATGAACTGCATTTCTAACGTTGGACTGTTTGTGTTAGCACTTCGGATAGCTACCGTATTCTTTAATGCGAGTGTATGCTAGATATGCTGAGACAGCAGTCCGTCAATCTTTCCACAAGGGACTATGATAAACATTCTGTGTGTTTTTCGTTGGCACAGGAGCGGAGCAAAGATGGGGTCACCCGTTTGCTATGAAGCTGAAACTAAGACTACCAGACTACCAGGCCAGATAAAGATACCAGTCAATGCAAAAATATGAGTGAAACATTTAAATTGCGCACAGTGAAACAATAGCAAAGACACTACTTAGAAGTACACGCAAAGACGAAAATATTCATTGTGCAAATTAACCGCCTACCAATGGTCCGATTTAGGCAACAAAAGCAGGCACATTTTTTTTTTTTAACTTTTTGAAATAAATATCACCATACTGTGTTTTGATTTCTTCTCCCTTATTTATTATTTATTAAATCAAAATTGTTTTGTTAAAATGTGTTTATTTAATTTTAGTAATAGCTGTCATTATTTTGTTAATGACCTAGAGCTACAATAAGTAAAGTCAAGGACCCTTTCCACGCCTTTAGGCGTATAGGACATATAGGGCTAGACCTATATTTTTATAGACCAACGGCACAAGATGGGTGATGTGGTCAGCATCACGCCGGCTGCCTCTACTTACCGGGATTGCACCCGGTACCCACTCAAGGCTGGGTCGCCCTGGGAGCCAAGGTAATTTTTGAAGAAAAGTCCGTCTCCACCAGGGAGCGAACCCACGACCTTCCGATCCGCGGTGCGCGTCTGGCCGCTCTGCCACGGCGACTCCCGAGCTACAATAACACCGGTTGAAACCCAGCTCCATCAGAGTATGTTGTTTTCATTGAGCCATTTAGAGGTTGCTATTATGCTCACGTCTTGTGGGATCTTGTCGGGTCAGCTACAGTATAATGGGCTGTAAAGACACGTTATAAAACTGCAATTAAAATTAGCTATTTTGCCTGGGCTTTTCTATGAATAAGCACATTGACATGCCACTGGCAGATAAGGCCATTTAAGTTATTCCGCGTTCTGAAAAGAACTTTTTAAACAAATGTACACCCCCCCCCCCCCTTCCAATACAGTTCGGTTCATCCACAGGCAGGCTATTCTGTTAACACATAAATCTAAATCAAATTTGATTGACATCTGTAATATTTCCCTTCAATTCTGAAAATGTAGTAATATTTACACATCTCGAAAAATGTTTGGCTTCTCTCCTGGGCGGAGAAATTGTGTTGGCTGTGATTTCATTTAGCCGTTTTTCTTCGCCATCTTGATGGATCCACTGATGACTAGTGACTGTGAAATGGCTCGGGCTATAACCACGTTTACCCACTAAGTATTTGTTCTGTTGTGGTGCCATTTGGTAGGAACACAAGTGTGATGGGCTCGCCATTTTCCTCATTTTGTTGGTACTGACTGAAGTCAGGTTCAAGACAGGTGACTAAGATGTTTTTACGATGAGGATTACCAGAATTGATGCAAACATTATATGTAATTAACAGATTAGACGAAGAGTAAGTAGAAGGGGGAAAAGGGAAAATGAAAAATGAAGAGGATGTTGCAGCTCATAAATACGAAGGAGAGTGGGAGAGAAGTGTTTAAAACAAAGAATCTGTAAGAAAGACAGACATGTTGTCAGTTAAGCCGTTGGCACAGTGAAGTGAAATGAAAAACATGAATTGTAAACAGAAAATTGACAGAATAATCCTACAGATATTGATAAAGAAAAAATAAAATAATGATTATGATATGATAATCATTAAAAGGCAAGTATATGTGGGTGCAACGGGTGAAAATGTAGACAAATAGATAAAAGCATACAGGGAGATTGATAGGTAGACAGACAACCGAGAACTGTTAGACAAAATCGACAGACGGACGGATATAGGGATGAACCAATTAATGTTTAGACAGATAAGCAGGCAGACCGGCAAATAGACAGAAAGACAGTTGGATAAATGATAGATATATAAATAGACAGGCACTGATGGGTTGGTTGGCAGGGAGGAAGAGAGACAGAATCATAAAACAAAAGAAATTGTCTTGCAGCAATCTATCGAAACATACAGCTAGGGAAGGAGAGTTAGAAGCAACAACAGTTTTCATAATCTTTTTTCACTGGAATCATAAAAGCTAATAGAGTGAAATGGCTGCGGCATAATGAGAGCATGTCAGATAACAGGGAGGTAAAAAGTGTATACCCAAGGCAGCTGAATGATCGTAGATCATGAGGCAGACTAAGAAGACGATGGAGCGATAATGTCCAGACAGACCTACAAATACCTGGTGTCACCAGCAGGAAAGAGAAGGCCAACCAGAGAGATGAGTGGAGGCAGGTGATATCTGTAGCAATGAACCTCAAGGACTCGCAATGCTGAAAAAGACCAGCCATAGAGATGAAGAGATGAGTGGAGGTAGGTGACATCTGCTGCAATGAACCTCAATGGCTCAGAATGCTGAAGAAGACCAGCCAGATGGATGAGTGTGTGCAGGTGACATCTGCTGCAATGAACCTCAAGGGCTCGGAAGGCTGAAAAAAGGAGAAGAAGAAAGTATTGAAAATAGTGTTGTCAACCATCATTATCATTCCTTTGTACCGGTATAGCTTACACAGGACACACAGTCTATCCTCGTGCAATTGTTGAAATATCATTAGTGGCAACCAGTCCGGTCAGTAAACTTTAGCATCAATGTCAACGTTCGTTTTAGTGGTTTGTATCTGAGACTCGTCAGTCCTCTTGTTTCCCATGTAAGTGTATCGTTGGTGATTCCATATTCGCCACTTCTCGGACTTCTTCAGTGTATCGCTATCTTGTTTGTATTGCAGCTGTTAATACCAATGGTTGTCCAGTTTGTTTTCTTTCCGCTTTTGTTTAATTCATCCAATTTAATGCTGACAAGCTTTCGTATGAATTTGATTTCGAATGCATTTAACTATATGTGTTTCTAAATATATCCCAGGCATATCACTGCAATATGTGAGGTGAGATGTATCAGAAATGCCTCGGGGAAAAAAAAAGAGGCAAGTCACCAATGAAGAAATAAGAACAATGGTAGGCATTTTACTGGTAAATGATTTACTAAAACATCAAAGAATCAATGGTTTGGTAATCTGGTTAGACTAAAACAAAATCAGCTAGCAGCCAAAATGTACTACATGCGAATAGCAGGCTGCAAGGCAAAAACGCAAAAATTTGACCAAGAAAGAGATGGATGGAGGAAGTAAAAGAGACACTACAGAAACGCAGCATGACATTAATACAAGCTACGAAACTAGTAAGCGACAGGAAACTTTATGTCACTCCTCTCTGCGACGCTTTATGACACAAGCAGTAGGACATACACACACACTCACACATACACTCACACATACTCACACACATTCACACACACTCACATATACACACTCACATACACTCACACACACACTCACACACATTTACACAAACACTTACACACACACTTACACACAAACACTCACACACACTCACACACACACTCACACACATTTACACAAACACTTACACACACACTTACACACAAACACTCACACACACTCACACACACTCACACACACTAAAACACACACAAATTACACACATTCACACGAACACTCACACACACTCACACACATACTCACACACACTCATACACATTCACATACACTCACACACTCACACACACACACACTCACACACACATTCAAACACACTCACTCCCACACACACTCACTCACACACACACTCACACTCACACAAATAAAGAAAAAGAAAAAAATAAGTGTCATTACAAGCAGCATTCAGTAATTTCCCAGTAAAATGTTCACTAATGTTTTGAATTCATGAACCAATCATATTCCTGCAGCCGTGATCTGGGTACCCTGCTACATCAATGTTCCAAAAATACAAACCAATTACTGCGATCACAGGTGGTCCAGTCAATGACAAGTAAAACCATTGCCATTATAATTGCAGACCCTGCAGAATAGCATAATCTGAAGGGATGGCAGATATTTGATTCGTGATGCGAACTATAAACACTTACAAAAACATACTGCTTTTTTCGTGTGTTTGAGAACTCATCGTGAGATTATGTTTCGGTTCATAGTTGGTAATTTTTATTGTAAGTACTCTTTTTAACTGTCGATTTAACTGAAAACAATGCCACATATCAGGTAGGCTGTAGAAATACTGGGTTAGAATAGGAGATGTGAAGTCTCTCAGGCCTTGCATGTTCTAAAATGAAATACTTTGTATCACAACACTGAGATAACAACACAAACAACATGATGATACGAAATGTCTTACATCATTCTGAAACCTCAAGTGCAACTAAAACAGATGAAGTTTTGTTACAATATGTAGGCCAATAAAAGATGGAAACAGCAGGGAATGAAGAAAACTGACTCTGAAAGCATGATGAGAAAGGTTAAGACAGGGATGCTTCGAGCAGAGTGGCAAGCTGCACTGGGAAGGTTACGCGTAGTGAGCATACTTTGGATCTTTTTTTTCCCAGGCTATGCCGGCGTAGTGGGTAATGAAAAAGCAGACATATTGGCTGGATCTGCACCACTGGGTGGTGAATTGATACATGACAAGGCAGATGTGATCAAGGCCGTTTGGGAACAAGCAACGGAATTAGTGGAGAAACAAGATTAAATGGCCTGGAGAGAATAAGGCACCTGGATGTGACAAGAGGGTCTGGTCAGTTCCCTACACTCAGAGGAAAAGCAAGACGGACATATAACCAGATTGTGACCGGTACCATCAGTATTGGAAGTAGAGTTCCATGGCTGCTGATGACGAGGACGGAGCATACATGGGAATGCCTCGAGTGCTGTGATGTCAATTCTTGACTCAACTTACATCAAGTCAGGAAAGTTTCAGAAGGTGATTTCTTTTTGTGTTATTTTGACAAGTTGTCGTTTTTACTGAAGCTTTTTGTCTGTAGCTGTTTATCCTCGTACATTTTTGCTCTCATCGCACCGTCAGCTGACTTTGATAGCCATTTTCTTCGTTATATCCATTTCACAACTGGCCACTTAGTATCATTTAAGGATGTTTATTTTTATTTATGCAAACGAGATCATGAAAATAGCAACATCGGCATTTATGCTTTTTCGTTTCCTATCAGTTTCACTGAGGGTGAGGTGAAAGGTTATTATGATCGATTCTGGCACTTTGTCTCACATTCTTCGATCTTTTCTGTCTTTCTTTTTTTCCCTCCTATATATTTAATATTCAATCAATCAGTCAGCAGGTTCATTACAGAATCTCGCAGTCGTCATAGCCCGCCTGAAAGTCTCGTCTTCTCTAGCCAATACTTCTTCAAACGGGCTTTCAGAACGCGTTTGAAAGGGCAAGTTCCCTTCTACAGAATGTTTGCAACAGAACCAGCAGCTCTGCTTTTGTGCAGCCTCCATAGTAGACCCAAGAAGTGCAACAGGCGTGGAAAGAAACCTGAGACGCAGGTAAAGATTTATAGGAGTTCGAAAGACACCTCACAAGTTACAGGAGAAAGCAAAAGGAGCTAGAAAGAAAACAAAGGAGCAGATTTTAAGCGGTGTGCAACAGATTCAAAACGAAATTGGAGGGCATAAATCAGTGAGTGTCTTCTGGAATCTTCACTGACAGGTGCAATTAAAGGATCGGCCTATCACAACATGCATATTCACAGATGAAGGTAGGCTCATGATAACACACAGAGATAAAGGGTAAGCCTTTTTGCAGAGCTATATAGAACAAACTGATCAGAATTATAGGGAACTTAGAAATTCAGGTAGAGATTATTCATTGAAAAGCACAGATGATAATTACTATCGGGATATCATTAGGATAAACGGTATATAGTATATAGTGCAAAATGCAAAAGACACTGCGCCAGGGCCAGTTACATTCAGGTATGCCCACATGAAGGGCATGAGTGATGAATAGGAATAAACTCACAGGGAGCAAGTACAGCAGGGATCTACCAGTCGTCAGTAGAAATTATCCTCGTCAAACGAGCGTTTCGGCCCACGATTCCTAGACGCTTTCGGAGGTGGGCCCACCTGAGTTCATGAAGCTCAGGTCTGGTTCCCTGCTGCACGAAATTACCGGATGGTATTTTTCTTTCGGATAGAGACAAGACGACTTGGTGGTTTGCAGAAGGTACTGTGAGATAAGAAGTCGTTGCGGCAGCCTAATTAGAACAGTCAGCGTGCCTGGACGACCGAGCGACAAGCTTACGATTGGTTTACCGGACACATGTTGGACTTTATTAGCAGGTGGCAGAGGAACACTGGCAGACAATTCGGACACGGTGGACTTTCAAAGGGTAAGAAACCCTTTTCCACTAGAGACCTGGACCAGCTCACCGAGGCCCGTCCCCTACGTTGTTGCGTTGCGTCCAAAGCCAGCTCGAGGCCCTTTCGGCTGCCTCGCCCAGTTTTTTTAAGTTTTCGTTTCCGTTCATTACCGCGCAATCCTAGTTCTTTAACCACATTGTAGAGCGAAGTGGAAACGAGGCCTCTCGCTCCCACTTCGACGGCAAAGACCCGAACTGTGTACGCCTCGTTTCTCCTCAGACCAGCTGCTAAATCACTGTATTTCTCGAGCTTATACGTGTGATTCTCTTCCATACGCGACTCAAACGGGACGGTCAACTCAATCAGGATGAGCTGCCGTTTTTGCGCAGAGTGGAGAACTACGTCAGGTCGCAGGCCGGTCTTCCGGATCAACTCGGGGTACCTTTCATGGCCCGGCAGATCAACCGATGAAGACTTGAGGGAAGTGTTTTTCACTTCAGCCAGAGCTATAAAATATCGTCAGTATTCCAGGATTGGGTGCACGGCTATTTAATAACACTTTCAAAATCAAGTTAGGTCCTTTAAGACAGCGGGTTCAGAATTATCACTCTACAAAATACTTATGATAGGGTGCTGAGAAGATTGCTGCTGTTAAACTACAGGCATTATTTAACCAATGGAAGAGCTCCTACCAAGAGGTCTAGGGAAAGATACCTAGTCAAATGCAGTTACTTTTCATTTGATGTTTACTAGGGGTTCAAGAATAGACAGCAGAGGGTGGTGGTGGCACTAGATCTTAAGGATGACTACAATAGGGTTAAAATGATATTTGATATTTGCGCTCATGGATTAGGACGTCTGTCCCTGGCTGGGAAACCGGATAGCAGCTATGACTGTCTTCCGCTAGGATATATGTTCTCCAAATTTTGCCCTGGGACTACCATGGGTTCTGCAATTTTACCAGTGTTCTCCAATATGTATACAAGCAAGATTGTAGAATTTGAAGCGCCAGGAGTTAGGAAATTGACATTTGCAGATGATGTTTTTGCATATAGGCGGGGGGAGCGATAGATAACAGAAAGCACAAGAGATTAAGGCAACTGCGGAGAAAGAGATTTACTGGTGTGCAGAAATAGGTGCTTTCAACAAGCCATAATGATGGTGTTTCTGGAAAGACAAGAGGTAGCCATATAGTATAAATGTGATATATACTTGCACTACCGACTGTTATAAATAGACTCAAAGTGCTGCAAGCAAAGATAAATCTCTGACTAGCCGCAAACAGTAAGCACCTCCAGCATGTATTCTTATAAGTGCTAAGGGTCACATACTGAAAAATGTAAGTTCTTGCATGGCGCAAGCCGAAGACACAATTAGACATGTGTGCATGCTTGAAAAAAAAAGTGGGTGGGGAGAGGAATGGGTCGAAGTGTCTGATCAACAGTCAAACTTGTGTGAGGTTCTAATCATAATGGGACGTCAGGGCAGGGACTGGCCAGCAGGCGCTGCAGAGTCAGAAGTTCAACAAATGATTCGTGACATGTGATGTGATTGCCAATACAGATGGTTCTCTTCTGAGAGGCAGACGAAGTGCAACAAAAAGTAAATGGACGTCGCTTAATGCAACAAACCCTGACGTGTGATACTACAACATCTAGTTTCAGAATGAGCGTAGCCTGCAGCCTTCTACTGGCTGGAGAACAAGCTGTACACACGTGTCGTAATTGTAACTGACTCACCATATTGAGTAAAGGGGAGATAAGTATGCCCCGTGCAGAGCGGCAAGAATCGCTTCAGAGGTCCCTGCTAGTTAGCATACTTCGGATATTTTCTCCAGGTCATGCCGGTGATATCCGAAATTAACAGGCATAAAGACTGTCCGGTTCTGCACAACGTGGTGGTTAAATGATGCATGACAAGCTAGATGTTGTAAGTGTCCTCTGTGGGCCTGGGAAAAAAAAAGGGGGGGGGGTTTACCGATTTGGTGGCACAAATTGACTATCACGGTATGAGGAGAATGGTGTTGCCAGGAGTGACCTGGAACCGACGTTCAACACTCACGGGAACGGTCAGCGATGAATATACAATCAGACTATTACTGATGCTACATGAATTGTAACTCTGCGCTTGCTGCTGAAGATAGGATGAGGCGCTTGTGGAAATGTCCCGAGTGCTGTCATGATGTTTCCTAATTACACATTAAAGATGATTTACATAATCGAAGTTTAGAGGAGTAAAGTCGAGAGGCACCGGCATTTATCCCACGTGGCTTTCCCGTGGAAAAGTAGGCCGCTTGCTGATAGCGTCACACAAAGATCAACCTCCTTAGTTCCAGTGACAATGCCCTAGAAAACTCCGTAAGAATGAATACAGCTCCGTAAGAAGTAACAAATGGACAAAAGCAAAAACAACGTGATTTATACTTGCCAAGTGGTAGAAATAACATTTAGAGAAACAGTTTTCTCTTAGCGGACATTAGAAGTCGTCACAATTTGCTAACAAGAGAAAAAAAAACCAAGTTGTTTAACAATATCTGATCTCTTCGTCTTCAGAGAAATAAGCAAGAATAAAATCGGGGATTAGAAGCAATCATGTCTAGTTATTGTATCTTAGACCGAGGATTGGTGGCTGTCTGCTCGTCCTATTCTAATTGAAAGATTTGTTACTCGGCAAGCGAATACTAAGATTGGGTGAACCCAAAAAATTATGCCTTGATTATTAAACGAAATCAATTACATGAAAATAAGTAGGAAGAATTGACGAGGTCAATCAATGGTGTGCCGTCTTCCCAATGAAGGTCGGCAGCAAGGAATCTCCAACAAACTCTGACGCATTCCAGAGCTTGCATTTAATATATTTGTCTGCTGTTGCTAATGTTTACTTGTTAACAGATGTGTGAATGAAATAATGTATGAAAGGAGTGAGATTGGAGGGCAAAATGTTAGACAAGCCTGCGTGCCCAATTCTTATTCCTTCAAAAAAAGTTTGTTCGTTCATTTATCCGATTGTTTAGTATCTTGTCTTTGTCGCACACTCTCTCAGACTGCTGTTAGTTATTCTCTTGAATCACTTATCCTTGACTTTTCCCTCAAGTATCGCTTTCACTGGGAGAACACCTTGGGGAAAAAAACTGGTTTTATTTGTCATTGACTAAGAATTTATCTCGCAGACATCTTGGAGGTGTTAGCAATAGAAAGTAATAAACACAGTTGGATTGTTAAGTGAGATTAAGTACTGGAATAAAACATCTTAGATCTAGCATTTGCTGAATTTGGCACAAACACACGAGTTAAAGAGGCCACAGTAGCAGACTTAGCCGTATTGGCGTCAGCTGTGATAACTATAGTAGCAATTAAAGTAGTTGTTGGGGTAGTAGTAGTGGTATTAGTGGAATTGATGGTGGAAATATTAGTAGATCTTGTAGGGCATAGTATATTTTTTTTGCATATTGTATTCTAGATAATTTGTTTTTTTCTCTGTATGTTGAAGAATGTAAGCTTGCACGCAAGTACATATACGTTTCCGTTTTTTTTAATTTTTATAATATCGATTAGTATACAGAAGGAGTTATTTATTATATCCTTTCACTGTTTGGTTATTACCATGTATTCTGTTTTAACTTTATTGACAGCTGGTCCGGTAGTAGTAGTATTAGTAGTAGTAGTAGTAGCAGCAGCAGCGGTGGTGGTGGTGGTAGTAGTAGTGTTAGTAGTAGTAGTAGTTGTTGTAGTAGTAGTAGTAGTAAAAGTAGTAGTAATAGTAATAGCAGTAGTAATAGCAGTAGTAACAGTAGTAGTAGCTGTTGTTGTTGTTGGTGTTGCAAGGCAATATGACTCCAGTTTCAACACAACCTGGAAGAAAAGCTATCGAGGCATGGAGCCTACCTCATCCTCATAATATATGCACAAACCTAAACATATTACACAACTGCAGAAGTATTCGCTGTTGAAAAAGATTAACTAATCAGTTATAAATAATACACAACATGAGGAGAATTTCCAAGCTAGTAGTTTGGCTGCTGTACAGAGAAAAATCATCATATTCAACCATCATCCCCCAAAGGCAGCCTTTGGTTATAATTGTGACTGTGTTTATTTGTGCCGTCTATTATGGTCTAACATTGCTCGCCAAGAAGCTCTGAAAAGGACACTTGCAGTGATGATGCGATATTTAGAGACATACTCAACCGGCGACTAATTCGTCTACTGGCGAGCCTATGGACGGCGATGTTCGAAGGGCGTTGTTTAACCCCACCAGAACAGCATAACGAGTGATTAACATCCAATAACACAAAGTGACACCACTGGGATGAGAATCCCTCAGGCGCAAGTCCCAGCAACCCAGTTCATCCATTCTGTTAAATTTGGACCTCTGTGGGTGGTCAACTGGTGGGGATTAACTCTTTGAGTCCCAAGGAACGCATCATACGTTTATAGGTTACTGCCTAGATGCCCAATAAACGTATAATGCGCCGATTTTACGTCCCTTTTTTACTACCCCTTGGGCCTGTGATGCTAAACCCTCTGGGACTCAAAGAGTTAAAAAGTAATTTTTTTTAAAAGTGCGTCCTATTTTGGGACGGGATGTTAAAAACTAAAATTTAAGTTTTAGTCCTTGTGTGGTAACTATAGTTTCCAGTTTCTGTGTTATCTAGAATGTCTTCCTATCTCCTGTTTTGTCCATGACTGCCAATCAGTACGTGGTAGTTCGTTTATGGTACTACTTCAGTTACAAGACTAGGAAAGTGCACAACGAATAGCACAACAGTCAATGGGTCGCGATGGTTCTTGTTATGATGAATGTTTTACCTCTCTCTTTCACATTTCGTGGCGTCTGTTATATGAAGAAATGTCATGAAAAATAGAAGCTGATCAAGTCGGATATAATGGTGGCCAACGTTAAATGTAATCATTGCGTGTCCCAAGTGTAGGTTGAGGCATTCCCTATCCGATCTTCCTCTAGAAGTGGCTGAAATAACAGTAATTTGCAGCCCGCTTTTACACGACTCATCAGTCATCTTTGCTTCACTGGGAACAGGGAAAGCAGATGGCCGAGAGGTCAAATAAGAATGGGCATTTCGATTATTAAGTTCCTCAGGGCAGTTCCTGTTTCTTGGTGAATCACGGAATGTTTGACCTTATTTAGCTGAGTACCTGATTGGACAGACTAACGAACCTGCTAAAGTAGAAGTAATATACCACATGAACAGATTAGAGAAGGAAACGTAAATAATTTATTATAGAGGTATTAGGAAAAATTATTTTGATAAAATACAGAAAGTAAAACAGAATGATCAATGGTAGAGCAGTGTTCAGACGCTGGGAAATCCCTCTCCTCGACTTACAACTATCCGCACTTTAGATTATAAAAAATTAAAATTAAAATTAAAATTAAAATGGTAAAGAAAGAAAGATTGGTAGGATCAACAAGTTGCCGGAACTGATGAGATCGAGTTCACACAATGTAATTTTCCCATTACTGATTACATAGATGGAAATTTTGCGTTTTATGGGCAATTGTTGTAGCCCGTTCGAAAAAATATAACGTTGAAATTATAAATATTTGACCGACAAGAAGTTCGACTTACGAACCTGTTAGTCGGAACGGAACTCAGTCGTAAGTTGAGGAGACCCTGTATACAGGTTTAAGTTCGCAACCACATCCGGGTAGATTACATAAAAGACACTGGCTCCCAAGTCAACCCTGCCGAAAATTTCTCAAAAAGTGACGGCAACTGGTGTTATGTTGGCACCGTCTCTCACCCAGTGCCTTGGCTTTCATAAATATATGTTTAACATCTTATGCCTGATGAGCTAGTGGTGCCAAACATCTCTTTTACGAAAAAAAAAAAAAAATAGAATAGGTCACATGTTTAAGCATACACACACACATATAAAAAAAACAGAGCAAGAGGTAGGCAACTGTGCAAGTATGAGGACAACATCAAAAGATAGACGAACATATGTCTTGGGGAGTGTAAGAAGAGGACAAAAGATAGAGGGTGTTAGAGATCCATTGCTGCTAACCTATAATGTGAAGACGGCACCTGATTGATGATGATATATAAGGACGGAGATGTGTACATGTATGTATGTATGTATGTATGTATGTATGTATGTATGTATGTATGTATGTATGTATGTATGTATGTATGTATGTATGTATGTATGTATGTATGTATGTATGTATGTATGTATGTATGTATGTATGTATGTATGTATGTATGGATGGATGGATGGATGGATGGATGGATGGATGGATGGGTGGGTGTCTGTCTGTCTGTCTGTCTGTCTGTCTGTCTGTCTGTCTGTCTGTCTGTCTGTCTGTCTGTCTGTCTGTCTGTCTGTCTGTCTGTCTGTCTGTCTGTCTGTCTGTCTGTCTGTCTGTCTGTC